>OZ037863.1:1137775-1569651 GCA_964035575.1 Rhynchopus sp. YZ270_cl-10
AACTTAAAAAGCATTCAAAAAACAAGCACAGCAAATAGCAAAATAAAAAAATGGCGTAGGGGATGGGGAAAGATAACCTCCCACGGTGATGATGTTGCTCAGGTTTTTGGTGATATGGAATGTTATATGATAGGGTTTGAACATAACATGTCATATAGCATGTCATATATCACGAAAAAATTTTAGTAACATCAGCACCGTGCCTGAAGATGAGAGAGTAGAGAGAGAGAGCTGGACGCACTTGAATCTCGATCAACACATTGCAATTGGACACCACCGCCACCACCTCCTCTGATGAGTCTATGTGTCCTACCTCCCCTCCCTCCCTCTACCCCCTGCCTCCTCTGTGGATTTCTGTTTGTAAAAACCCTTCTGGCGACTTTGTGTACAGAACCCGGTCTCGTGGGGGATGATCGTCGAAACTACAAAAAAAAAAAAAGAGAGAAAAAAACCCCCACCCCTTCCCCCACTCCCACTTAAGGCCTCCCCTCACTCCCCCCCCCATCGTCAGTAAAATCGTTGTGCAGTAGATTATTTTGTGTGTTTTAAAATCTGGTTAGTGTCTGTCCTTTTTGGGGGGAAAGGTACTGTGGAAAAGAACGAAAGCTATCATAAAAGGTTTCGTCAAAAAGAGCGCAGTTGTTTAGAATAGGAAAATTTTTTTTGGGGGTGGTGTAGGGTGAGAGAAATTGTCCTCTTTTTTTTCCATTTTAATCTTTTCAAAAAAAGGGCAATGAAAAATATTGTGAGGCTGTCCTTCCAACCCTTGATGAAATGTGTGTTTAAAAGCAACGCTATGACATTACGCCATCACGAAAAACCGTGGCACCTTACAACCTGAGCTCTGGATCCAACTACGAGCTTTTTAACAGCAGCAGCACACTCCATACCAAATGTGGCTCTCATTCACCTCTGCGGGCGCACTTCGGAACGGCCCTGTAAGGGCTGCTCTGATTGAATCTTCTCAGTAACAGCGAATGCTGTCTGAGTAAAATCTTAAAAGCAAGCAATTGTGGGTAACATGGTCTAATAATGAAATGTATGAGTTCATCATGGATGTACAAAGTACTTGATTACTTTTTTTTACTTTTTTTGGTCTACTTCAAGTACTTGATCAATTTAAAAAAAAAATATTTTTTTCTTGCTTCAAGTACTTTTTTTTCTTCAAGTACTTTCACTTTTTTTGTACTTGATTACTTTTTTTGTTGCATCAAGTACTTGAATTGGCAAAAAAAGTAAAAAAAATGGAAAAGTACTTGAATTTATTCAAGTACTTTTCCATTTTTTTGCCGAATCAAGTACTTGATGCAAAAAAAAAAGTAATCAAGTAAAAAAAAAAAAAAAAACGGGTCAAGTACTTGAAGTATCAAGTACTGGGATTTTTCTACTTTTTTTTACTTTCTGGAAAAAAGTACTTTGTACATCCATGGTTCATAATTCATTTTTGGGTGAAAGTCAAATGTATACACATATACACAGGGTTATAGTCAGATCTATACACTCATTGTATATACAATTGTCAATTGTACATACAATTGTATAGAAATTGTATAGATCTGACTATTTGATGTACAATCCCAACTTTTTTTATAGTCAGATCTATACAATTTATGTACAATCCTAGTATACACTAGGTCGTACACAAATTGTATAGATTTGACTATACAAAAGTCAGATCTATACAATTTTTGGATTGTACACTCGAGGGAGATTGTACACGCCATACCCAGGTACCCAGGTACCCAGGTACCCAGGTACACGGTACACTGTGTACAAGGATAAAAGTCGTGAAAGAGCAACCACAGCCAACCCGCCAGTCACTGAGAAGTGACCAGACAGTCCACTTGACAAACACAAAAGTGTCCGTCGCGTGGGGCATGCATGCACTGAGGAGATAATGATCCAACAATTTACAAGAAAACATTACTTAACCTACTGCTGGAAATTGCCAGGTCGTAGTAACACACAAAGTGTGCCTCCGTTCGGGAATATCGGAGTTATAGAGTCCTAAAAGGCCTCTGCCGCTAGTCAAGGTATAACCGAATGAACGGCCCAAGACCCCCGTGGAGAAGTTAAATGTTGTAATGATTTCAAGTAAAATGCGAGCACTGTCTTACCCTCCTCAATGCATGGTGGAAGATGTCTTTCACAACAAATATCCTGTACCCAGGTACCCAAATTCCCAAACCCACGCAGTGGCACATGACCGCAAGTGTGAGTGACCCACACATGAGGGAATGCGACACTACGCAAAATTTACCACCAGACCCTGTCTTCGTGCACCTGAAGTACAACGCCGCAGACAGGCCAAACATGCGTTGGACTCAGAGGAATGCCCGCTGTGCAGGTATCAAACATGAGAACAACTCCCAGCAACAAGGGGCGCCTTTTGGCGGGCGTTGTTGAGGGTGTTTGGGGTGCAAAGTTTTCCACAATTTTGATGCGCGGGTACAGAAGTGTTGTCTTGTTCTTTCATCTCTAGGAATGTAAATGTCAATCGCGTTTAACTACCACGAGGGCTTGTTCAGTGAACCCACAAGGGGTCGAAGGGGGTTGGTTATCCCGTATCTATCAAAGGTTGTGTCGACCAGGCGAATCCACTATGTTACGCTGTACGTGTTAAATCCGAAGAAATAACGCTTTAGCAGCCGCAGGAAGTTTGTTAAAAAGAGTGCCTCACGCTACACAAACCACCACCCGCAATTGACTTAGATGTTATAACAAAAAGAATTCAGAACAAAACAACACCCTGCCCCATACACACTAAATTGTCATGCTTTCAGAGCATGCCTGGGCCAAAATTACTATGACGAAAAGGCAACAAGACCACCCACAAGGAGTGTGAAATGTGCGCTGGTTTTCTGGGGGAACGCAATATTTTCTTGTGTCTAGTCCTCCGCAAGCAGAGGACAGACTTTCCGGAAGGTTTCCAAAGTCAAATTTCTTGCACTAGCTATGCTCCCTGGGTTAAATGGCAATAGCAGTGACTGACTTCTGAGAAAAATCGGGTGTGCGAAACCCAATTTCCATTTTTTTGTGTATAGTCCTGTAGGGGTGGGTGTGTGTGGGTAGGTGGGTAGGTGGGAGGCAATAGCCAGAAACCTGGCCAAATCCTGTGTACTGGGATTGTACATAAATTGTATAGATCTGACTATAAAAAAAGTTGGGATTGTACATCAAATAGTCAGATCTATACAATTTCTATACAATTGTATGTACAATTGACAATTGTATATACAATGAGTGTATAGATCTGACTATAACCCTGTGTATATGTGTATACATTTGACTTTCACCCTTCATTTTTCAAAAAAAAAAAAAAAAAAAATAAAAATTACGAAACAAAATGTATTGGGAACAATCTTGCCACCCTTTTTTGAGTAGTGTGCAGTAATAGATAGGTGTGCACGTGAGGCACTTTCATCTTACATTTTTTTTTGGTTAGTTTTGCTATCCCACGGGGAACCCCTTACGTACTGGCACCTCTGGGGTTTGATAACCCACAGAGCGTTGTCCTGTGTCCTGTCGTTTGCACTACATTCCCCCCCGCTTTTTGTTTTGTTACGCACACTACTTTGTGAGCGGAAAGTGTTCATTGTCGTTTACCTCACCCCAACCGTGCCCCGCAACACCACCCAAGGTGAGAGATTATTGTGGAAGCGTCAACGCATCAAAACAACAATACAAGAAGGGGGGGGGTGAGGGAACGACAAAATGGCATTTTTTTTATGAGATTTCTCCCCCCCCCCCCCCCCCCCCTAGGGGCCGCAGTCCCCTAAGGAAATTATGTAACAATAATTATTTCGTCATTTTTTGGGCATCTAGTGGGCACCTCAGGGTGTGTCTGACACCCAAAATAGGTTTCCGGGGCAGTGTGACCCAGAATTTCATGGTTTGGCACCTCAGAAAGTGAAAAAAGTGTGAAAAAATAGGATTTTCAGCCCTTTTGGCCATTTGGGGCAAAATGGCCAATTTTGGCACATTTTTTGCTTTGTGGGGGTACTTGGGGCTATTTCACCCCCAAAACCACTCAGAACATGTTCTAGGCACCTATTTTCAACCACAATTACCCATACAGGGGGGTATTCCGCTCAAGAAATGGTTTTGTTGGGGTTATTTTCAGCAAATTTTCACAAAGTTTCACTAAGTTTTGCTAAGTTTCACTAAGTTTTACTAAGTTTCACTAAGTTTTGGTCAAAAAAAATGCAAAAAAAATGCAAAAAACACGAAAAATTGCACAAAAAATGGGAGGAACCGAACAAATATGTATGGTATGGCAAAAATGTGTCCTTTTTTTTGGGTGACTGATTACCAGAAACACAAAAAAAATGGAAAATAAAGCACAAATCGGCCATTTGGGCCATTTTGGGACAAATGACCATTTTTGACCAAATTTTCAAAAAAATTGTAAAATTTCGACATCATGACAGCTGCTTGGGCACAAAACTACCCCAGGGATGTCCCGTGAGTCTATTCCGACCTGTTTTGGACACTTTAGGTACTTTTTTTGGCCGCTTTTTGGTGTTTTGAGGTCAAAATGACCCCCTGTCTACCCCCTGTCCAGGGGTCATATTCGACTCAATATTTCAAACCAAGATCGGTTCGAGGGGCCCAAAAGGGTGCAGCTCGTCGAAATCAGGCCCACAGGACCCCTAGGAGTACGATTTCCACAGGAGAGTGACCCCAAGAGGCCTCTGGCGGCCCTAATTTGGCATTTTTTTAGCCCAAAACCGCCCCTACCCCCCTCTCTGGGGGGGAGGGCAATTTCTCACTCATTTTCCCCATTTCTAGTGCTTCTGAGTCCTCCAAAGGGTAAAAAAACGGTTCCGTTGGGTCCGCAGACCATTTTTTGGGGGGGTACATACCAAAATTTGCACCATACCCTACTTTATGTGATGGCCAGGGGAAAAATCCTGGCCTTGGACAGGGGGTAGACAGGGGGTGGACAGGGGGTCATTTTGACCAAATTTTGGCCAAATTCACCAAAGAAAAGGCGTAAAAATGTGAAAAACAGGCGAGAATGGACTCCAAGCACGTTTTTGGGGCAAAATAGGTCTCAAATGACTCTCTGAAACATCGAATTTGGTGTTTTTTTTATGTTTTTTCATGAAAAATCGGGGTTTTGGCCAAAATGGCCAAAACCCCCAAAAAGCCAGTTTTTTGCTATTTTTTCCCATTTTTTCACATTCTAGAGTCGAATTTTCGCCCAATTTTGCCTCACAGGGTGTTTCTGACCTATTCTGGGGTGGTTCTCTGCAGGTTGTGGCCACTATACGCCAAAAAGTGGCAAAATGAATTATTGTTACATAATTTCCTTAGGGGACTGCGGCCCCTACCCCCCCCCCCCTTCACCACACCCTCCTGTAACCATCGGGGAGGTGTGCCCTTTTTCACTTCAAAGATGTTGTTGTGCGAATTAGATATTACCTAAAAATGAAAACTTAACAGATGTTGTTGTATTCTCTTTTGAAGGGACTATGTACATTACCAGTTTTCTCCCTCTTTTTCTTTAAACAAGAAACTGGAGTATGCGTCCCAGAAATTAGTAATCCAGCGACATTTTTTTTTTTACCCCTCATTTTCACCCTTTTTTTTAAACCCAAACTGGGGGTGGAGGGGGAGTACCCTCCATGCCCACCCCACCAAACAAATAAAACCCTGGCACACACGTCGGTGGATGCCGCACATATTTATAACAAAAAAGAAGTATAGAAGCGGTTTGCTGTTTGCTACTTGCTACACCTGAATTTTTTTTTTCGCAAGGTGACTAAGCACGAGAGGCTTAGGGTCATCTTATAAACTTTTCTTTTATTTTTTTTTAGCCTACAAAAAAAAAAAAAATGTAACGGTGAATTTGTCAAATACCACAAAACAAAATAGATCAGAATTCCCACCCCATCACCTTTTTTTTAGATTTAAAAATTTCTACTTTATTTTTCATAAAACCTCTCCTCCCTTTTGGTTCTCCCTTTCCTTGTCCTTCTCCTGTTTGGAAGGGGGGAGGGGTTTGCAATTCACCTATCATCCATTCCACCTAACACTCTACACTTCAGGCTCTTCGGAACAGTTCTTTCTGTTGTGCCCAGTCTCTTTGCACCTGCCGCAACTTCGAAGTTTGGCGCTTTCCTTTGGTTGACCAGCAGGGCGCGTCGCCTGGAGACACAAATTCCCCAGAGACTCTCTGAAGTTTTTTTTTGGGGGGGGGTTTAGACCACATGGCATGTTCCATTCTCCGGGCACCCCTCTGTAGCTCTTCTGAGGTGAGTAGGTGCGGATATGAGTGGTCGGTTATATGATTTCACTCACTGCGGGAAGGGGCGTATCACCAGCTGTATATCCATCCGTAGATTCCAGTAGTTCTCCACAGCATCATAGAAACGGGGTATCCCCCAGGTATTAGGAAGACATGGGTTGCATCGCGGGCGGGGCTCTTTCTGTGCAAAAAACACTTCACACAGAATTCTCTCTGTGTCTCTAGTCAAATTCGTTCACTACTGTAGACTCTGCTTCTAACCCCCCTAGGCATACAGTGCACACGATGGGGGCTGCAGTGACCTTTGACTTGGCGGGCGGGCACAGCTGCATTGGAGGAGATGTTGAAGGGTTTGCTATCCGCGATGGAGGGGCGGTAGTTACGACTGGACACATTCGTTTGCACACGCGCGTTGGTGGGGGCGGTTGGGACGATGGGAAAAACTTGCTGGGGATGTAGAGTCGTATTATTGGTTACGACGCTTGGTTGCGGTCATTTGAGGGTTGGGGAACAGCACAAAAAAAGGTTGCCCTCCAGGACATTCTTCTCCCCTCCTGAAGGATTGCTGTTTACAGTCACCCCCCCACCCCACCATCCCAATAGGCCACACAACAGCATCTTTTTTTACATCATGGTGTTGCCCAGCCGTATATGTTGCGCTGCGAAGAAGTCGTTTTGGTATGCATCACAGCACGCCCCCGACCATGGCGGGCGGGGTGATGCCTTTGCACGAGACCGCTTTCTGCAATCCCCTGGTACTACCCTCGACAGCCTCGAACGGCAAGGCTATGCGGTTGGACCTGCTGCCCTCCTTGCTGGGTTTGGCGTTGGGTCGGTTACTTTAAATGAGGTTCTTTCGAGACAACAAGGACACCGCTCTAAAGAATGGGAAGCGCTGCTTGGTGGAGTAATAAGGCGGTCGGTTTCGCTTGACCCTTCGGCAAGATTTGATCAAATTGAACAAAAATACATTTTTTCTAAAATTGTTGCAATCAACTCGCTAAAAGATTCTCCAGACGCTGCCTGGGGCCGTATTCTCTTAAACGAAAGCAACCCAAATGATACTACACTATGCCCAGACGCGGCGCTTCTTTTAGCCTCATCTACTGCAGAATTTGAGAGGTATTTAATTGAGGCTGGATATTCTGAAGAAAAGGATGGCCATTATAAGAATAGCACATCAAATACTCTGCATCTCCGATGGGGCGCTGCGGGTGGAGTGGGGTGGAATGAATTAGGCCAAAGTAAGGATGTGACCTCGCAGTATGCATCAGACCGCGTGGAGGTTGCGGAGGATGTACGCAGGGCGTTGTTGGTGCAGGCGTATTCTAAGGCAGGGAGGTTCGATCTGGTGTGCAGTGCGCTTCCACAGGATGTGGCAGCCTGTCCTATTACATGCATTGCAGTGATAAATGCTTGCGCCGAGCGAATTGACTGTACAGATGATGTATACGGACGTCTCGGTCTGCGTCTTTTCAATACTCTTCCAAAAAGCCCTGCCTCCGCGGCAGCCTTAATGAAAATGCATTGCAGTGCGAGAGACCTCCCCACTGCGCGGGCCTTCAAGACACGTATGGTAGGTGAGAGCCTCTCCAGTCCGCTGCTTCTTCATTCCTTTCAAGAGCTGCTCATAATCGAAGGGGAGACTGAGGCAGCAGAGGTCGTGCTTGTGGAGAAGGAGCGGCTGCTGAGCAGGTTGTAGAAGGGGAGGAAGAGGAGGAGGGGGGAGAGGAGGTGGCTGAGGTGTATTGGCTGCCTCAGAGTGTCGCCCTGTCGATGGGAAGGCCAAACAAACGGGTGAAGGGGAGATTGTGTAATTATTTTCTTCCGCAACTGCAGTACATTGAGAGCCCTGCGCTTGTGTGTGGGGAGTGTGGCGTAGGGGAGTGGTGTGTAGAGGGGAGGAGGGGGACCCCGCAAAATCGCTAGGTTCGTTCGCTCTAATGAGTGAAGAATATTCTCTTTTTGTGTTTTTTCACGCGAATAAAAAAAAAATTCCAAGAAAAAAAGGTGTCCGCTGGGACGCAACCTTGATAGCTTTTTTTTTGTATCCTGGTGACAAAGCCACTGTCACCCCTTTTGTTTATCACTATCCTCAGAAGTACATTTATACGAAATATTTTTTTCATGACCAACCCCCCCAAATCACACCACCACCACCCCCTTAACCCCTCCACCCCTCACCTACTTTCCTCCCTACCAACTCAGAAACCCCCCTTTTTTTCCCCCCCTTTTTTTTCTCTCCTTTTTTCTCTCTTATTTTCAACATGATGCCTCCTATCAACCACTATGAAATCCTCGGAGTTCAGCGCCAAGCCGACAATGTAGACATCAAAAAGGCATACAAAAAGGCGGCCATGCGGCTGCACCCTGATAAGAACCCCCAGGGGGAATCGATGTTCAAACGCGTCGCCGTGGCCTATGAAGTTCTGAAGAGCCCTGTAGAACGCCGCAAGCACGACCAAGCATTAGAAAGGCACAGAACTCCTGCCGCACCGTTTTCTCAACAACCTAGAGGGTATTACCGTCCGGCACCTCCACAGCCTCAGCCGTTTAACGCAGCGCACCGTGAGTTTGAATCTGCAGAGAAGGAGAGGTTGTACAAGGAAATGCTTGCACGCCGTGCCAAGGAAGATGCGAAGCGGAACAAACAGCAGGCAGACTTTTTGAAAGGGGGGCTCAACTTTGCGGAGTGGTATCGTATGAAGTGCGCTGAGGCGGATGATGTGTCGCCTCCACCTACCCCAACACCTACTCCAAAGGCGACTCCTAGGGCCCCTCCGAGAGCGCCTCCGGCAGATGATCAAAGATGGAAAAAGGAGGCGCAAAGAAAGCAAGAGGAGCTTGCGGAAATGCTGCAAAAGAAGGTGCAAAAAGAAAAAGAGGAAGACGAACACAACGCTGCAGCAGAAGCAATCAAAGCGGAAGAAGCTATGATGCAAATCCGCCGCCAAAGAGAAGATCTCCGCAAAGAAAAAGAACAGCAAAAAAGACAGCGCAGCAAAGCCCGCCGCGAGGCTTCGGTCCTCCCCCCTATCTACAACGATCCCCTGAAAGAACACAATCTGGCAGATCTTCACAAAGAAGAAAGAATGCAATGGGAAAAGGAAAAGGCGATGAGAGATGCCCAAGATAAGAAGGAGGAGGAAATGCACCAAGCTAGACTTCGCGAGATTCAGGCAGTGCAAAGGGAAAGACAACAGGTGGAAGCTGGGGTGGCAGAGGATATTGCAGAGGTGTCAAGAAATATGACAAAGCATGTCAGGAACTTCAGAGATGAGCTGAGAAGGGAGCGGGCTAAGCACGAAAGGGATATGGAGAAGATGAGACGTCACAGTGCAGAGCAAGAACGGGAAATGCTTGAAAAGCTTGAGCTTGTCCGTCGCGCGAAGCGTGAAGGGAAACCCATCCCTCCCGTCACCCTCGAGCCCCTAATGTCCACCCCACCCACCCTCTCCTCCCTCGCGACCTCGTCTGCAGCGTCGTCATGCAAATTGCCGGTTCTCTCTGCGACCCAAAACTCAGCGGTTTCGAGGGGTTCTGAATAAACAGTGTAGATTTTGCACAAAATGTGGCAACACAAACCGAGGCGAACTACACTACTCCAAAAATTTATCAAAAAAAGAGAGAAAAAAAAAGCGGAGGGGAAAAAAAAAAAAAGGGAAAAATGGCGGATAATCTTTTTAGTTTTCTTTGTGAGTGTGGAGTTTTTGAGCATGATTTGTACGTTTTTTTTTTTTCTCTTTTTTCTTTCTGATATGTGTTTGGGTACATTTAGTGCACCCTATTATACCTTCTATTCAGTAGAATAGTTAGTATATGAAACAATGATGTGTGTGCGCGAGAGGCACATTCATCATTCCAAGCTTTTTTTTGTTCAGCCTTCTTTGTGGGTGTTTGGAATGAATAGGAGGGGTAAAAAAAGAAAAGGAAAAAGAAAAAGCGGACAGCTTTTTGCCTCCTTTCATTCCTGATACTAAAGTCAGTTTTCTCCTTCCATACGCCCTCCCTCACCCCCCGGGAAATCATTCGCAAGTTTTATTTTTTTTTGGAAAAAAAAAAGTTATCACAAAAAGCCTGCCCCTTCCTTTCCGCCTGTGTGTTTTGTCTTATTTTTTTTGGTTTTTGCCTTCATTTTAAAAAAAAAAATACAGATGTTGTGTACCCGTGAGGCTCATGGCATCTGAGGAGTTCTGGTTTTGTTTTTGTTTTTTGTTTTTTTTTCTCAGTGCAACATTTCAGGATACGATCACCCTTCCAAAGAGTGAGTTCCAGATGTGTTTGTACTTATCAACTTTACATTTTTTTTTTGTTCATTGATCCTCCTGATTTTGGAGGTGTGTTTTTTTTATTGTGCTTTTCTTCCGAATGGCTGGTATCGTACGTCGTAGGTCAGTCGGAGGTGTGCCTGCATCAATGACCACCATTTTAAGAGGGAAAAAATACCTCGCAATCTATTCTGGCCTCCTTTATTTGTAATAAGGGGGGTGGGGGGCATGTGTGCATGGGGCATACCAAAAATGTAAAGGGGTTTTTTTACGTGGGGGAAAAAACCTCGACTTTTGCCTTGTGCTTGCAAATCTTTTGGTCGATCACGTCAGTTAGTTTTTGAGTTTTTGAATTTTTTGGATCTGTTGTGTTCCATACGAGATTTGCATGGCTGTCTCAGACCAAAAAGCCTCCAGACCCCAAGAGGAAAAGTGTAACGGGGGGTTTTTATACGCCTTGCTGTTTCTTTTTATCTCCCTGACCTGACACACAATTCAGGTCAAGGACATGCAGGCTTACACGGATTCCTCTCACTTTTGTGCTGGCATTGTACGTGGTCAGCCGAGGTGCCTGCATCAATATTTTTTCATTTTTTCCCCCCAAAGATGCTTGTATCGATGGGATGTGAGACATACCGTACCGGTAATATAAACTGACCGTAAAAATGTTTGACCTTTTCCGGGCTTTTAGGGGAGTTTGACCTTTTTTACAGTCAGTACAATATTATGCTACCTGTACAGTATTCATCATTCAGCTTTTGTACCCTGCTTTCAGGCCATAAAGAGTCCCCCCCCCTTTCCCCAAAAAACCTCTCCTCTTCAGTTTCTCCACATCGTGTGCGTGCTCCTTTTTTTTTCTCTTTTTTCTTACAGACTTACAATGAGGAAAGAAATAAGCCGTGTTTTTTTGGGTTGGGGATAAAAGAGTTGGACATGGGAGGTGCACCACCTTTTAACCCACCATTAAATTAAACAACAAAAAATTTCAGGAAGAGGTGCATTTCATAGAAATTAATTTTTAGAGGAATAAAAAGAAGATGTTAACGTGGGGCTTAGGTTCATCTTGAAAAGCCTTTTATTTGTTGCTTTCGCGGCTTTTTTTGTTTGTCCATTTTTTCTGTCTGCCTGAGTTATTGTGTTTGCTGTATCAAGGCAACTCTTGTTTTCTTGAAGGACATGCGGACAGTGTCAAGGTGAGGCCGTTTGTCCTTTCTTTTGGTTTATCAACTTTAGTTTTTTTTTAGTACCAAGTGCATTCCACCTTCTCGTAGATGCACTGTTATCAAGGTGACTAAGCACGAGAGGCTTAGGGTCATCTTATAAAACTTTTCTTTATCAAAGATACTCCCTGGTGTTTGCAATGAAAATGTACCATATATGAATGAGCTTCAAAGTGCCCCCCGGTATAGTGAGTCATTCATTGATTGAAAGTTTTCTAATTTTTTTTATTTCCCTTCAAATTTTGACCCACCACTCTGCTCAAAAAGAAGTCTCAGATCCTTGATCAATAAAATGGGGGTTTTTTTTTAAAGATGTTGCTGAAAGCCTAAGCTCACCCCATCTTCAAAAAAAAATCAAAAAAAAAAAAAAAAAATCAGGACGAGACGCTCCTTTGCAGCAGAATGTCAAGGTCGAAAAATAAAAATAAAAATCAACTTCCCGCCTACACATCTCCTCCCTTCAGTTTCCCCAGTCCATTTTTTTTTAAAAGGTGCAGCTTCGCCTTTTTGTCGTTGCGCTTACCCAATACACACCCTTTTTTATTGGTTTAAGGTGACTTAGCACGAGAGGCTCAGGGGTCTACCTTTGCCAACCTTTCCCCTATTTTTTTTTCATTTTCATTTACCCCTCAATGTGTCTTTCACACTCCTCCCAACACACACACTTTCCCCCCAAGCTCTCATGGATTGCCTCTTTGCTTTGAAAAGAAAAACCTACGATTTTGCTTCACTTACACACAGAGAGAGCGTTGGGGAGGTTGGTTCTATGACAAAAAAAAACCACACAAAAACCCCTTTTCCATCTCAACAACAAAACAGCAAAACAAGGTGCCAAAGTCAGAGAACAAAAACAAAAAAACAAAACAAAACGAAAAAAAGCGCCATACATTGGCAAAAAGAGATCTGGGAACAAAAAAAAATTGTGCAACATGCCCTCTTTTTCCCCTCCTCCCTAAACCTTAAAAACTCGGTTGTTTTCCATTCCAACGGAGCTGCTGTGCTATTGCGTGACTCCGCAAACAAGCCTCTCTTCACAAATACGTCCACAACGTCATTTGCTAACTGCTTTCTCGACGTGGGGGTTCAATTTGCCATGATAGGATATTCTCTATCCAACAAACACTGAGATTCTCTTCTATGTCTATGGCTGTCCGTCATAGAGTGGGGCACGGTGCGTGTAGGGGTTGCTGGAGGGGTGCACGGCTTTGCCGACTCTGTACGGTTTTCCTTATTCCTGATCTTCCATATACCATATACTATCAAGTTATTGATTGCATATGATGAAAATACTTATTCCTGATCTTGTGCCTGATTCAATGCGTTTTCTCGTTTCTCTTTTTCCAGGTTTGCTTTTCCTTTCAGATGTTTGGTCTTCCCCTTTTATCTGAGGTGAAAGGGGAAGCCAACCCCATCCACTTACCCATTTGTTCAACAGTTACAAAACAAGAGAAGGTTTCCACATTTTTTTAAATGCCCCAAAAATTCCCGTAATTTCCTGAGAACCCTGGGCATCGTAGATAAGGGACCCGGCATGGGGTTATATTGCGCCCTTTCCTCCCTCCACAACTAGTGCCTGCAGTCCGCCGATGAACGGTGAGGCGTGCACTTTCAACTTCTCTTTTTTGGGGGGTGTTGTAATTATTTGTCGTTGCGAAGTGACACCACCAACCATCACATCAAACACAACAGAGCCCTTAACAATATGATGGATGTGACCTTTGTGCTGGAAGAGTCAGGCGTGACTGCGACAGTGGAGGTGCCGTGCGAGGCGAAGGTTGCAGCGGCAAAGGAGGTTGCGTGCACGGCGCTTGCTGTCTCGCCTGCGTCTGTCGAGATGCGCATCGGCACGCAGGTGCTGGAGGGGACGTGCCGTCTGCAGGACACTGCGTTTGATGCAGGGGTGCAGGTTGTGCTTGCCCGCCGCTTTGCCGACATCAAGTGTCCTGCTCAGTACACTGGACAGGAGCAAACAAGAAGGATGTCTCTGTCGCGTTGTGGAACACTCTGCCTCATTAGTGATGGTGCAAATGTTGTTGGCTTCGACACAGAAACCTTCGACACTGTCTTCTCGTTTGAAGTGGACACTGACGGGAACACGGCTTCGCCTGCCATCTCACGGTGCAAGACACGCTGCTACCTGGCGTGTGAGGATCACCTTCTCGAAGTTGCGCTTCCGGGTGGAGAGGTGGTCCGCAAAGTGGACGACACCTCAGAGTCAGTGTTCGCGTGTGGCAGTGTTGTTGTCTCTGAGGGTTACGACGGCGTCTCTGTGTATGACGAAGACCTGACGTTGCTCCGCTTTCTCTCGCATGAACGGTGTATGAAATTTGCAGTATCGGACTGTGGTGGGTGGGTGATCACCGCCTCCTACCGTGAGAAGAACGCACGTCTGTGGGATGTGAACACAGGTGAAGCTGTGGCATGTGTTCCGGCGAGAGGGTGGTGTTGCGTGGCGCTTTCACGGCCTGCCTCTGTCTTTGCTGTGTCGGACTCTGACACTGTGGATGGTGTGTGCTCTAACAAAGTGCAGCTCTATGATTGGAGTGGTGCGGCTCTTCGCAGTGTTGATGTGGAGGGCCGTGTCGAGCGCATGCAGTTCACCCCGTGTGGGAAGTACCTTGTGTCCCACGAAGAAAATGATGAATACAATGTAGACCTGCACCAGTACGATGTGGCGACCATGTCCTGTGTGCGTGTGGTACCGCTAACCTATGGTGGGCCATTTGCGATATCACCGTGTTCACGTGTGGTTGTGTTACGGTATGACGACGAAAGCGATACAAGCGTTATTGTAACAAGGCATCTGTACCCACACAACAGTGAGTGATGTTTCGCGAGGGGTGGGAGGTGGTGACTGTATTCTGACAGAAGGGGACAGTGCAAGTGTCTGCAGAGGGTATACCATCAACTGCATAGGCCACACACCGTTCATCTAGCTCAAGCGGACGGCTTTTCACACATAACACACAAAGACTTTGTTGTTGTGATTCTTTTTCATATTGTTATCGTTTCTTGTTGACTCTTTATTTGTGAAGATGTGCGTGCACGAGAGTCATATTCATGTTTCAGGTTTTATTTGCTTTTTTTTTCCATGAGAAACACAAACCGGGTGACGAGCGGTAATGTGGTGACCTTCCCCGTTCACACCACAGTGCGAGCAAGCCATGAGGTTTCTTTTCACATCTCCTGTGTGTTTGCCGCAGGGTATCTGCAAAGTGCTGTCTTTATCAGAGTTTGTTGAAACACGCATTTAACCCACCACCCTTCTTATTTGTCGTTGCGAAGTGACACCACCAACCATCACATCAAACACAACAGAGCCCTTAACAATATGATGGATGTGACCTTTGTGCTGGAAGAGTCAGGCGTGACTGCGACAGTGGAGGTGCCGTGCGAGGCGAAGGTTGCAGCGGCAAAGGAGGTTGCGTGCACGGCGCTTGCTGTCTCGCCTGCGTCTGTCGAGATGCGCATCGGCACGCAGGTGCTGGAGGGGACGTGCCGTCTGCAGGACACTGCGTTTGATGCAGGGGTGCAGGTTGTGCTTGCCCGCTGTTTTGCTGACATCAAGTGTCCTGCTGAGTACACTTTAGAGAAGCGCGCGACGTCGTTGACGCTGTCGCGTTGTGGAACGCTCTGCGTTTCTAGTCACGGGAGTGGATGTATTGGCGGTTTCGACACAGAAACCTTCGATACTGCCTTCAAATTCACAATTGACCGTCGTGTGTACCGTCAGCCTGCAATCTCGCAGTGCAAGACACGCTGCTACCTGGCGTGTGAGGATTGCCTTCTCGAGGTTGCGCTTCCGGGTGGAGAGGTGGTCCGCAAAGTCGACAGCATCTCGAAGTCAGTGTTCGCGTGTGGTGGTGTTGTTGTCTCAAAAGGCACAGACTGCGTCTCTGTGTATGACGAAGACCTGACGTTACTCCGCTCTCTCTCGCATGAAATGTGCTGGGGTATGGCAGTGTCGGACTGTGGTGGGTGGGTGATCACCTCCTCCACGAGGGAGGAGAACGCACGTCTGTGGGATGTGAACACAGGTGAAGCTGTGGCATGTGTGCCTGCGGATGGGTGGTGTTGCGTGGCGCTTTCACGGTCTGCCTCTGTCTTTGCTGTGAGCTGTTTTGGCAACGTGCAGCTCTATGATTGGAGTGGTGTGGCTCTTCGCAGTGTTGGTATGGATGGGGATGTCGAGGACATGCAGTTCACCCCGTGTGGGAAGTACCTTGTGGTCAGGGTAGAGGGTACGGATTCTGATGATGACACAGATGACGATTACAATACACCACTGCACCAGTATGATGTGGCGACCATGTCCTGTGTGCGTGTGATGTTGCAATGTTCAGGTGCATTTGCGATATCGCCGTGTTCACGTGTTGTTGTGCTATTGGAAGAAGGTACCGTCATTGTGACAAAGCATCTGTACCCACACAACAGTGAGTGATGTGTGACCAGGGGAGGGGAGGGAGAGTGGTGAGCAATATAACCCAGGGTACGACAAAAAAAAACCCAAGACCCTCAAAACACCCCCTTTCAGCCCTGTTAGAAACACGTATTCTCTCTTCTTCTTTGTCGTTGCGAAGTGACACCACCATCACATCAAACACAACAGAACTTAACAATATGATGGATGTGACCTTTGTGCTGGAAGAGTCAGGCGTGACTGCGACAGTGGAGGTGCCGTGCGAGGCGAAGGTTGCAGCGGCAAAGGAGGTTGCGTGCACGGCGCTTGCTGTCTCGACTGCGTCTGTCGAGATGCGCATCGGCACGCAGGTGCTGGAGGGGACGTGCCGTCTGCAGGACACTGCGTTTGGTGCAGGGGTGCAGGTTGTGCTTGCCCGCCGCTTTGCCGACATCAAGTGTCCTGCTGAGTACAGTGTAGATGCAACTGATGGACATCGGATGTATATGCATCACTTATCGCTGTCTTCTTGTGGAGCACTCTGCCTCGTTGCACAGAAGGCAGGCTTTGTCACTTATGTCACCGGCCTCGATACAGAAACCTTCAGCCCTACCTTCAAGTTCAAAGTAGACGGGGGTTTGTACGGTGAGCCTGCCATCTCACGGTGCAAGACACGCTGCTACCTGGCGTGTCGAGATTACCTTCTCGAGGTTGTGCTTCCGGATGGGGAGGTGGTCCGCAAAGTCGACGGCCCCTCGCACGCAGTGTTCTCCTCTGGCGGTTTTGTTGTTTCCAGCGAAGATGATGTTGTCTCTGTGTATGACGAAGACCTGACGTTGCTCCGCACCCTCTCGCACAAAGGGTGCAGGCGTGCAGCCCTGTCGGACTGTGGTGGGTGGGTAATCACCTCCTCCTACACGGAGAAGAAGGCACGTCTGTGGGATGTGAACACAGGTGAAGCTGTGGCATGTGTGCCAGCGGAGGGGGTGTGGTGCGCAGAAGTGGCGCTTTCACGGTCTGCTTCTGTCTGTGCTGTGGTGAGCCCAAAAAAAAAAAAGGTGCACCTCTATGATTCGAGTGGTGCGGCTATAGGCAGCGTTGATGTGGGTGCGGCGGTAGCGGGCATGCATTTCACCCCGTGTGGGAAGTACCTTGTCGTGAGGGTAACGGTTGATGATGTTGACAGAGAATACGAAGTACACCTGCACCAGTATGATGTGACGACCATGTCCTGTGTGCGTGTGATGCCACCCATGGAGGAGGAATTTGCGATATCGCCGTGTTCACGTGTTGTTGTGTCTATGCCGCAAATGGGCGTCATTGTGACAAGGCATCTGTACCCACACAACAGTGAGTGATGTGTGACGAGGGGAGGGTGGTGATGAATATAACCCATAATATCAGCAGGGACCGAACGCTCGGTCGTGCACGCCTAAGGGGAAAGGCTGCGCTGGTGGGGAGTCGACCGTAACGGTTGAAAGAAAGGGGAGGGGGTATGAAATCATCAGCAAAGCTGAGGTGGCCAAGATAGTGATCTTGTTTTAGGGTTGTGTGCGTTTTACCACAACCTCTCCTTTTTGTCTTTATTTTGTTGTTACTGCTTTATTGGGAGTGGGGGGAAACATGAAAAGGGAAAGTAGGAGCGCAGTTTCAATTTTTGGGAGCAGGTGTATCCTGCACGAAAATTGAGTATGAAAAAAATTATATTAGCACAAGACCCAGATATTTCTTTTTTTTTCTTTCAGGTGCACTGTCACGAGAGGGCTTTGTATTTCAAGTCAAACTTTCTTTCACGAGCGCTCTCTCTTCTCCCTCCTCCACCTCCCCCCTACCCTGATACGTCTCGAAAAAGGTAGCTATTCTGCGAGGTACACACGGAGTTGGGTTAGTGTGTGTGTAGCCCGCCACGTCTGGCGTTATTCTCCCACAGATCACCAATGAACCCCCCCACTTCTCCCTTTTTATTGGATGTGCCAACATCCTCAGCAACGTGAACTGCGCCCTCTGCATAGGAGCTGGGGTGCCGCCATCCCGGCGGCACGCCCAACACGTACACAGTACTTCCTCGACCCCCGACCCAGGTGAGCGCAGTGAGCCCTGGTACAGCGCCCCCGAGCTCCTGCTGAACGCACCTGTCATCAGCTACACATGGGACATCTGGAGCGGTGTCATTTGGAGTGATCAGAGACATTATTTTTTAGACCTACAAAGCGATAGTTTAAAGGAGAAAATAGTTCCTCAGATACCGCCAAATCACCCCCCCTTCAACAGAGCCTAAGAAAAATCACACTATCGCGTTTAGAGCTGAACCACCCCTTGATTTTTTTTATAAATAAATTACCCAAAAACCCCTTATTTCAGGTACCCCCTCTCTCTCTCTCTCACTCTCCCGACAAAAAACACCCCGACTTCAAAAAATGGGAAAAGGGAAGAAAGTGTTGGACAGTTATGCGCAGTTCTGGACGTTGATCACCCTTGTGATCCATTTTTTGCATTGTCTTTTGTGTCTCTCGAACTACCTAGACTGGGTGCGACACCAGGAGGAGCAGCTGGGGCTCCGCATCGTGAGATTGTATTTAGCCTTGACGATCATCGCAATCATCAGCTTTCTGCTGTTCTCGTCTGTGTTCTACATGTGGGCGTGGCGTTACGCCAGCAGCGAGGACGCTGCCAAGAGACGCCGCATTTGGGGAATCGCCATCAACCTTGTGTTTGCGGACTTCCCACTGTTCTGCACTGAGGTCGACATTGTGTGGAATGTGGGGTTCGCCACCGGGCTGCAGGGGCTTTCCTTCATCTTCACGTGTCTGTCCTTTGCGTACAGTGCGATTCGTGTGTGGTTGTTCGTCATGGTGCGTGTCATTAAGCGTGCCTCGCCCCACGCTCACGTAGGGGGTGTCCAAGCGACCAACGGTGGTGTCATCCCCCAGTCGCCTGCCCGTGCTGACAACCCCTTTGGTCTTTCTGCCTTTGACCGCATGCCAATCGACAAAGCAGTCCCACAGCACTCATTCGTCAGCAACGAAGAGGAGATGGGCGGCCCGACCGCAATCCCAGATGCATTGGGCGACGTGGATCAGTCCTTCGATATCGACGCTGTTCGGGCAGGTATGTGGGGGTGTTTTTTTTTTGTACTTTTTCCTTTTCTCAAATATCCGGATATTTCAATTTCAACCTTTTTTAACAACACTACAGGTGGCATCATCCCGGCCCCCAGGCAGCAAGTCACCTACCACGCTCCCACGCCAGCGCAAGGCATCATCCCCACAAACACGTACTCCCGTGCGCCCTCAGTCTACAGTGTAAACGCCCCATGAGAAAAGGGGAACCAAACATAAGGGTCGGGGGGGGGGGGGAGTCTCGTTTTTGGGTGTTTTTCCAGGTTACGAACACAGTTTTTTTGTGTTGCTTACTGAGACTAAAACACGAGGCTTTGTGGTCTCAAGCTTACCAACCTTTTGTTTGTCACAATAGCGCTGGACCCTTTTTGACTCCCCCCGGCCCCACCCCCCCAGCTCCCCCCTCCGCCCGTAGATTAGATACAAAAGCCTTTTTAACCATTTCCTCCTTTGTTTGTTTGGATTGTTAGGTCCCAAGAGAGGGGAATGGCCTTGGTGTTGTAAAACATTTTCCAAAATATGCCCACAAGTTCACAAATTCAATCAGCAGGCAACGTTCCCAACGAAAAGGAGAAGGGGTTGGTAATGTCACTTTTAAAAAAGATGCATGTGTGCAGAAGAGGGATGAATTCATCCTTCAAGTTGCCTTTTTTTCCCCCCCTCCCCCGCGGGTGGGTGGCAGTGCCTGCGTCCCAGAGGCGTTTTTTTCACTATCAACTTCACTTTTTCTTCCGACCATCCACAGTACTAAAGTAGAGTGTACCGCAAAGGTAAGCGGCGTGCTTTGAAAGCAATTAATGAGTATTTCTTTTGTGGGATATTCCTCATATGCAGAACGTTAGGCTTTCAAAATATTGTTTAGTGGAGCTCATCCTCGGGTGTCTACACTAATACAACCAAGTTTTCAAAAATAAGTGAAAGCGCTTCCTCGGGTGCAAAAAGAAAGAAGGAAGCATTAAAAAAATGAACAAAAATAGTGGAGCTTTTTTTGGTGGCAACTCCCAAACAATTTAGCAATAATATATTTTCATTTTGTTTTCATTTGTTTTCGACCCATAGACCCCCCTTTCAGCCGCTTGCAGGGGGGAGAGGGACACCACCCCGCCTTTCTGCAGGCCATAGCAATAGAATTCTGTTCTTTTTATTTAAAAAAAAAAACGCAAAAAAAAAAAGCTTCACACAGAATTAGAAAAACTGTGTCTTAAAGTGAGCCCCCTTTCTCCCTTCCTCTCTCCTATTTTTTTTGTGTAAAACCCGCCACTCCAACCACCCCCCAAAAAATTCTAAAGAAAATCAAAATAAACAAATGCAGAGGAACCTACAGAGACACGCAACTTTTCAACTACAGTAGGACAAGAACCTTTGGCGACCAAAATAATATTGGCGGATTTTGGGGGTATTCTTGCAATTTGGCGACTTTTTTTGGTTGCCAATATTACATTGCCATACTGTATTCAATCCTCTTTTCCCTTTTCCTTTTCCCTTTTCCCTTTTCCCTTTTCCCTTTTCCCTTTTCCCTTTTCCCTTTTCCCTTTTCCCTTTTCCCTTTTCCCTTTTCCCCCCACCCACCCAACTCCTCGTTACAGAACAAAAAAAGCAAAAAATATATGGCCCGCGGAAAGCCCTTCAGCGGAAAGGCCAAGAAGGCACAACTTCAGGAAAAGCGCGAAAAGAAGGCCGACAAGCAGCAGAAGTACGAGGCGTATCTCAAACGCTGTGAGGGCGGCAGTGCCGACTGCGTTGACACTGGCGCCACCGCTGCCAGCAATGCTGCTGCCTCACTCTCCGAAAAGGCGGAGCTCTTTAGCATCCAAGAAACGCACGGTGAAGGCGCCTCTGGAAGAAAAGCAGGGCAGGCCATAAAGAACTCCAAACGCAGTCTCTTTAGAAAGGAATCAAAGCTTGAAGTTGCCGGACGCAGACAAACCGCCCAGGTCACATACTCTGTTCGCCGCTGCTCCCAGGCAGTCGCTTTTACGGATTGGTGGGATTGGGAGCACCAACAGCAGCTTCTTCTCCACAACCCTCATCCCGATGATGACACTCCATTGCTTCCTACCCCGCCTCCTCAATGGATCGCATTGCCCGAACGGCCTGCGTTTGTTTATAAACATGAGGTGGAGGAGGGTGAAAGCGATGACGAAGATTCAGAAGCAGATCATGCGATTGCAAAAAACGAACGCCGCTATTTTAAAAAATATCTTCGACAGCTTGATGTTCTAGAACAACGTGGGGCAACGCTGAACCTTTTTGAACGGAATTTAGAGGTCTGGCGGGAGCTGTGGCGTGTTGCGGATGGGAGTAACGTCATTGCGATCATTGCCGATGCTCGCAATCCACTGTACCACATCCCCCCTTCCCTGGTACACTATGTCTCCACCGTCATGCGCAAACCCGCCTTTATCGTTCTCAACAAAGTCGATCTCATCCCCGAAGCCACTCTCAACCAATGGACGGTTCTCCTCAAGGAGTGGTACCCTTCTCTCGAAGTGCTCCTATTTACTTGCCAGCCTGACAAACGGTCGATCTTTTTAAAGGAAACTGGAGACAAAGGGGAGTTGTTCTGGAGAAAGAAAAAGACGAGACAGACCAAAACGTCGCTAAAAATTTTGAACCAAGAGCTAAGCGAGGAGGACAATGAAACAGACACCGACAGCACGACGGATCTTGAGGCATTCAAGGGGGAGGAGAAATACGACAAAAAGGAGAGGGAAGAGAGGCGTGAGGATGAACGCACACTACGCGACGCAAAACAACGCATCTGCGACATGGTTACCGCCATTAAGGAAACCGCGGTGCGTCTCCACAACACCGAAGCCTCCTCCAAGGTAAAACGCCAGGTGGTTCTCGGCATGATCGGCTCCCCCAATGTCGGGAAGAGTAGTGTGATCAACGCACTTCGCGGCGAAAAGCTTGTTTCCACCTCAGCTACAGCGGGGCACACCAAACGACTCCAGCATATCCCCATTGACGACAACCTCATGCTCTGTGACTGCCCTGGACTCATCTTTCCTGTCCAAAACCTACCGGTTTATATGCAGACACTGCTTGGAACCTTCTCTCTCGCGCAAAACCGCGAACCCTACTCAATCGTCCACTTCCTCGGCTACCAGCTTCCTCTCGAAAAGATCTATCACATCAACAAACCGCGTGGTGCAGAGGACGAAGGGTGGTCCGGGTTTTCCTTCTGCGAGGCCTACGCGGAAAAAAGCGGGTTTTTTGTGAAACGTGGTCGGGGAATTCCTGATACGTACAGAGGGGGGCAGGTTCTTCTCAAAGAAGCGGTGACGGGGGTGTTGTCTCTGTATTTCATGCCGCCAGAGGGGGAGGAGAGGGAGAAGTTTGTGATGCCGTCGGTGATTGATCCGGGGTTAGATAATGATGTGGCATCTGTTTCGTCTGCTTCGAGTCTCTATTCCAATGATGAAGGAATCTGTCTTCTCAATACTGATGACGAAGCGGAAGGTGAAGACGATGATGTGCACAGCACTGCGGAATCAGAAACATCTGAATCGTCCGCGCCAGACCCGCATCAAATCCGCCATGAAGAACAACGTCTCGCAGCAAAACAAATCAAACGCAATAAACGGCGAGGAAAAAAAGGGCAAGATGATGAAGATGGAACCACCACCACCTCTGTGGGAAAGCCAAAAAAAGGCGCAAAAATCCTAGAAAGCATGCTGGAATCCCACAGCGACGAAGAAGAGAAATATCGGACCTCGAAGAGCGATAAAAAGAAGGGCAAAAAATGCGCAAAGCAACAGCAACAAGAACGGCAGCGCCTTTTTGATTTGCAGGAACGTCAGGAACGGCAAGAACAGGAACGTGCTATGCTTCATGCCAAGAACGCAGCCTTCCACGGCGCCCCCAAGGGAGACCCCTCCAGCTGTGAAGAAGGAGCTGCCACCCCCCTCACTCCACGCGGGACACCAGGCACACCCAGACAGCGTTCCAAAAAGAGGGTCACCTTTGCTCCTGATGTAACAGACAGTGGGAAAACCGGGAGTCTGACCTCTGTAGCGCCTCATCGCCTTTATGCCTCGATCGATGAGGAAGATGAAGAAGACGTTTCGGTGGATCTGTACAAAAAAGGGAAGAAGGGTGGGAAGAAGAGGGGTGGAGGAGGTGGAGGTAAATCAGGTGGTCACGACAGTGATGAGCCAGATGAGCATCAACTAAGACATGAAGCGCAAAGACAGGCTGCGAAGCAGGCGAAAAGGAACAAACGAAAGGGACGCAACGCAGCGCAGGATGACTGAAAGACACGAGGGTTGAACAAAAAGAGGGTGACCTTTGCTCCTGATGTAACAGAAGCGCAAAGACAGGCTGCGAAGCAAGCAAAAAGGAACAAACGAAAGGGACGCAACGCAGCGCAGGATGACTGAAAGACAATAGGATTGGGGGAGGTACGGAGATGGGTTGAGAGCGATACAACTTATCTGTTGATCTCATTGCAAAAGGAATAAAAACTTTTGTGCAAAAAAAGGGGTGATGAGGGAGAGAAGAAAGAGAAGGGAGAAGGGTAGGAAGGGGGATTATATGGATGATGGGGAGGGGGTCTGTAGAATATATCTAGCCTTTTTGTTTTTTTTTTGCAGAACGCCCTTTTTTATCAGATGTAAAACCACGAAATGGATGTAGGGACTGTCACTGAGAGGGCTTTGTATTTTCAAGTCAGCTTTTTTGTTTTGCAGAACACCCGCGTTGTGTGTGCGTTCTTCACAGAAATGATTTTTGTTTGTTTCAACAGCTATAACAGGATAGCGTCAGGTCTCTCTCAGAACGCCCAGAAAAGTGTGTTGTTGTTGTTTTTTTTTGTTTGAAAGCAGGTGTCGTTAGGCTCCTATTGGAAATATATGCCCAGAAAACGTGTATTGTTTTTCGTTTCAAAAAAAAAATTCAAAAAATTCTGTTTTGAAGCTTGAGGTTCAGTACAAATACAACAAATATTTTTCTCTCCCCCGTGTGCATGCCAATGAAGTGCTCTCTAGGCTTCCATAAAACCGCGGAGTAGCAGTGCCTGAGTCCGGTGTGTACGGTGAAGTGTGTGCACTTTTTCATTCTCTCTCTTTTTTGTTTATAAACAGCATCAATTATCCCTGCGGCGTCATTACACGACGTGGTCCAGGGCCAATTTGACTTGTCATGGTGACAAGTGAAATGACAAGTGATTGACACGTCATTTCACTTGTCAGGTGCCTCTCGACTACGTCGTGTAGTTTGCCGCAGAACCCCTGTATCAATATTTCTCCTTCCAGGGGATGTAATGTCCCTGGAAAAACCCCCCCAATTTCCCCCCCAGAAGTGAGTTCCAAAACTCTTCATGGGGGCAAAAGCATTTCGAAATTGAAAGAAAGATAAAAAAGGGACTTTTGAGTACGTTTTTTTATCCATCCGAATGGCTGGCACCGTACGTGGGTCAGTCGGAGGTGCCTGCATTAATAACTTCACTTTTTTATCGACACCACGAAACCCCCTAGCCCTTTGGGGTGACCTCTTGAGGACACGAACGTTGTTGAAGAATGCGGGTGGGTGGGGTGGTAATTGTCAAAACGGGAAAAAAAATTGTTTTTGAAAACTTTGCGTTATGTGTCTGGCACTTGAGAGAGGCTTCGTACATCTTTCAAAGTTCTTTTTTTCCCCCCAGATATATCATACGTGAAGCATAGCTACGATCTTTTTCATATTTTTTATCCCTTCGTTTCGGGTAACAATACAAGAACCCATCTCTTTTGTGGGCGAGTATTTATACAAACAAAAGACACTTTTTTTTCCACATATAGTATCTCTGCGTATGAGCAAGGGGGTACGCAGGGGTGCCTTTCTTCTTGACCACCCACAACACCGCACCACAACAACAGACACAAACAAATGGAGCTGTGCATAAAGACCTTTGACGATGAGGCATACGTGATTGAGGTGGGTGTGGACGACACAGCTGCGGTCATGCGGCGGAAGGTGGCGTCTGCAGTGGGGTTGCCTGAAGACGGCTTCCACATGAGGTTCGGAGGGGAAGCGCTGGGAGCAGGAGCGGACATGGCACAGCTGAGTGTTGGGGACACAATTGAGTTGACGAAAACGGAGAGGTACGATATAGTAGCAGCGCTTCACGCATTGGGTGAGACCGACATCACAGCAGAGCGGTTGCGGAGTGTGCGCAATCCTGAGGTGGCGTGTTTGCTTCTGCAGGCAGAGGTTGCGACTGTGATACCACGTGGGTTCTTGGGAAAAATAGAGACCTTAACCGAACTTGACCTGAGTGTCGCGTTGCCTGTGACGGAGGTTGGCCACTGCTTTCTCGAAGTCTGCACCTCGTTGGCAAGAATCGATCTCTCAGGGTTGTGCAATGTCAAGAAAATTGGCGGTGGGTTTCTACGCGAGTGCCATTCACTGTCAGCAATCGACCTTTCAGGGTTGTGTAATGTCACGGAGATTGGTTGCAGCTTTCTCATCTACTGCACCTCGTTGACAACAATCGATCTTTCAGGGTTGTGCAACGTCAAGAAAATCGGTGAGTCGTTTCTTTACGACTGCAGCTCGTTGTCAGCAATCGACCTTGCAGGGTTGCGCAATGTTGAGCAAATTGGTAAGGGGTTTCTTGCGAGTTGCACATCGTTGACAAGAATCGACCTCACACCATTGTGCAATATCACGGCGACCGGTGAAAACTTTCTCTCTGACTGCAGCTCGTTGTCAGCAGTCGACCTTTCAGGGTTGCGCAATGTTAAGGAAATTGATGAGGGGTTTCTTGCGAGTTGCACATCGTTGACAAGAATCGACCTCACACCATTGCGCAATATCACGGCGATCGGTCACAGCTTTCTCGCTGACTGCACCTCGTTGACAACAATCGATCTTTCAGGGTTGTGCAACGTCAAGAAAATCGGTGAGTCGTTTCTTGACGACTGCCGCTCATTGTCAGCAGTCGACCTTTCAGGGTTGCGCAATGTTGAGCACATTGGTGAGGGGTTTCTTGCGAGCTGCACCTCATTGTCGACAATCTACCTCACAGGATGCAGTGAGTATCTGTCTACTTCGCCCAAGGTGCTCAAGTACAGGTAGCTCCTTCTTCTTTTCTAGCCACAACCACCATCCTGTACAACCCCTTTCTGTTTTCTGTACTTTTTTTTTGGTTGTTATTTTTCGAAAACTTACACCAGCGCAAACACCAATAAGATCAACCCCCCACTTCAATACAGAACCCATCTCTTCAAATATTCAAAAAAAGCACACTTTTCCCCTCCAGATATCTCCCTCCCCCTCCCCCCTACTCCCTCCCCCCCCCCGCAACCTACCCCCCCTCCACAGAGCCTACAACTATCACAATGAGGATGCTCTCCATGCTGGGAGCCATTGCAGCGGTCTCCGCTGCCGCACCTGAGGTGCGTGTCGAGGTGACGTCGCTGCCTGGGTACGGCGCACCGCCGTCGAAGATGTACTCAGGGTTTGTGGACGCTGGCACACCACCAAGCGGCAAGGGCACGATGTACTTCCACTACGCCGCCTTCGAGGCTGAGGAGAACCCCGCCACCGCCCCGGTCGTCTTCTGGTACAACGGCGGCCCCGGAGCAAGCAGTCTGTTCGGCCTCTTCGGCGAGCTCGGCCCCCTCTTTGTCGACCTCCGCTCGGTCGCCACTGCCGACTACAACAAGACCGGCGTGCCAACACCTTTCTACAACGACGCCACCTGGACCAAGCGTTTCAACGTCATCGCAGTCGACAGCCCCCCTCCGGTCGGATTCTCCTACTGCACTGAAGAAGGCCCCTCCGGCAAGGGAACCAGCTGTGGACCATGGAACGACACAGCTGTCTTCAAGGCCAACTCCAAGGCCGTCACCGCTATTATGACCAAAGCATTCCCCGAATGGCTCAAAAACGAGCTCTACGTGACTGGAGAGAGCTACGCCGGAGTGTACGTCCCCGGTTTGGTTGCCGACCTTCTTGCTGAAGGAACCGAACTGAAC
This sequence comes from Rhynchopus sp. YZ270_cl-10, assembly GCA_964035575.1. NCBI lineage: Eukaryota > Euglenozoa > Diplonemea > Diplonemida > Diplonemidae > Rhynchopus > Rhynchopus sp. YZ270_cl-10. The sequence continues at coordinate 1,164,999 of OZ037863.1, forward strand.
ATCCGCGGCTATGCTGTCGGAGATGGCTGCATGGGGATGGAGACCGTCTGCATGAGCCTCACCGCACCACCACTTACGTACCCCTCTGTTTGGGAGGGGCCTTATTATGACATTGAGTTCTTCGCGGGGCATGGACAGGTCAGCAATGAACTGTACCGCAAAATCCGCAAGGACTGCCCCGAGGTGGACCTCCGCAAGGGGAACCTGACGACCCTCTGCGACGGATACCTGAAGGAGATGGTGACGCAGATTGGCGGCTTCTTCGTGTACGACCTCTACGACGACTGTCCAGCAGGCTCCATCAAGAACGGAATGTTCACCGCACTCTCCTCCCGCGAACGTCTCTCCCGTGCCCTGAAGGGTGCCGTGAACGACTACGCCTGCCCCGGAAACGTTCTTCCCGAATACCTTGGCCGTGCTGATGTGCGTGCCGCCCTTGGAGTCCCCGCAGATGACTACTTCTTCAACGCCGACAACGGCGCAGGTTTCACCTACACGATGGACATTGCGGACATCCGCTACGCCCACCGCCTGGCTGTCCAGAAGGGCCTCCGTGTTCTGACATACGAAGGCGACGCAGATGCATCGGGTCTCTCCTCATATGGACTCCAGGATGTTTACCGTAAGCTCTGGCCTGAGACCGGCATGAAGCTCACAGAGGCCTGGCGCCCCTGGACTGTCGACGGCAAAGCCCGCATGGGAGGCTACGCCATGGAATGGGACGGCGGCAAGACCTCGCACATCACAATCCGTGGGTCGGGACACATGGTGCCTCTCAACAAGCCGGACCAGGCGCTGACGATGATTAACGCCTTCGTCTTCAACACTGGATACCCGAAGTACAACGCATGAATTAAAAGAGAGGTGTAAGAGGGGGAGGAGAGAGAGGAGAAAGGGGGGAGGAGAATTTGTAAAAAAAAAAAAAAATGATATTAACAATTTTCTTCTCCTTCATGTGTTTTATTTGCATTCAGATAAGCCATTATACTCTTCTGGAGAACTACCCATCTGATTTTTCCTGAAATTTTTGGTGGAGTTTTGGTGGCATTTTAAAAACCACTATTAACACCACACCAAAATTTCAAGAAAAATAAGATGGACTGCATCCTCTAAATTAATAAAAAAAACGTTTTTATCTGTGATTGTCTACAAAAAAAAAAACTTATTCCCCAACCCAAACCCCCACCAACGATGTCCTTTTTTTTATATTTGCATGAGCTCGACCGAGCTGCGTTTTTAGCACGTTTAAACTACTATTTTTTTTTTTTTTGTTTTGATGGCTAAGCAAGGGGCTTACGTTCGTCTTTACCAAATCATTCTTTATAATTATGAATATTGTGTACAAGAATGCATAACGAAGATGCTGCTATTTCATCTTCTTTTTTTAAATTTTTGTTTTTGTTTTTTTGTGCTCGCAAACAAACAAAAAAAATGTCATGTTATTTGAGCATTTGTGTTCCAGATTTTTTCTCTTGCTCTCTCCCCCTTACTGTTAGAGGGTGTACCAAAATGGAATGAAAAATTTTGACACAAAAAAATGTGTCAAATGTTTTTTCTTTTCATAAATACCGGGTGGCATTTTTTTTATTGTTCTGTCTTGGGGTGATTTGCGGACTTTTTTTTTTTCAGAAAAATTCCTTTTAAAAGATCCTAAAATCACCCCGTGTCTTTTTATTTTACCCCCTTTTTTTTGAGGTAATTGTTGATATACTCACAAAAAAATAACAAGAAAAATAACGGACCTTTTTTCTCTCTCCCCCCTCCTCCCTTTTCTCTCTCCCCCCTCCTCCCTTTTCTCTCTCCCCCCTCCTCCCTTGCAGCATGTACCAGTTCCCACTAACCCTAAACCCTCAAGTACCGTTGGGGCCGCGGTACCCCTAAAAATTGCGTTTTTCCCCCAAAATTTTCCTTGGGGGCAACTCCACAAGCGCGCTAACGCTTTCGTGGATGACCCGTCTGATCCCCCCCCGATCAGACCGGATCATCCACGGGCGCTTCGCCAGCACTTCATCCACCAACTCCGTCAATTGCGCGTTTATTGTCGCTTCATTAAAAGCATCTCCACCAAGCTGTTGAGTGCATGGTAGAACGCACGAAAAATTCACAGCTTGCACGTACAATGGCGCTCACGTGTTTCTTGTTTATTTTCCCGCAGTCTTTGAACAATGAGTCCTCATTGTCTTTGAGGTAGTCCTTAATGTATTGCAGTTGTTCCTCAAATTGTATAGGCAGCTGACGGTCGCAGGTATCCGCACGTGGGGTGGTGGGGGATGGTCTGCCAGCAAGTTTCTCTAAAATGATGTTCATTTTGCCGTTCGTGCTTCCGCTCCTGAAGAATGGCGCGTCCCACCGCTTGGTCAAATGCTGTCCCCTTCACCCCCGTGAAGTTCAGTTTCGTCTGCACTGGATGGCCCCTGCTTCAGCGCATCCAACGCTTTTGCATGCTTCGGTCGATCTGCGTGCCTCTCTACATCCTGCTTTGCGGCGTCATGCGGAAAAATGTGAACGTACCGGCGGGGTGTTGGGTCCCCGGCTCGGTAGTCGTGGCATTCTGCGTTTGGGCATACATTAACGCAGACAGTGCGATGGTTGTTGGTACCCCGGTACCCTGATACTGCGAAAACCCTGCTCTGCTACTCGATCAAATTTCCGGCAGTCTGTATGCAAAATAACATACTCATACACTATGTACATCTGTTTTTTTGGGGTGAATGAGAGAAATTCGGGTTTTTAGGAGGTCTTCATAGGTTTTCTTCATCCCTCCCATTCACAATAGGGCCTTTCTTCACACCACCACCACCCATCAAACAGAGCACAAAAACATTTTCAACCCCCCTTTTTCACAATGGAACAAACCGAATCGGAGTGGTACACCGAACTCTCCCGCCGTGCCAGCCATGCCTCGCTCTGCATCAATCCCTCTGCTGTAAGCGGCAAATGCGGTGCCCTGCTTTCATTATGGCGCATCACGATCCGTCCGATCAAGTATCTACCTTACCTTAGATCACGCCGTGCCATCCGCAGGGCACCCGATTGGAGTGTCGCGAATGTACTGACCTGGCATCACCTTGGGCATTCCTATCAAAAGCAACTCCGTTGGGAGACACTTCGCGCGAAGTTTCTTGCCGACTACGTGATCAGCAAGAAATACATTGTGACAGGAAGCGCGCTGTCCTCTACTGAGGTGCTTGCGTCGCGGAGTCAACTGTACCTTCTCAAATCTGTCGCAGACGAGCTGGAACGGTGGTACGCCTCCCTCCCAAAGGCAGCGCTGTCCGACCACATCGGGCGAGCCACGTTTCTCTACCTCTATCGCCGTCTCGTCTCCCTTCTCCTTCCTGCCGCAACGAATGAGGAAGCATGTGTCCTCACCGTCGCTGACTGGCTCTGTGATATGAAAAGCAAAGATACCGATGAAAAAGAAACGGTCGCACGCAGGCTAAACCCACGCAAAGCTGCAGCAAAGCTAGATACAGTGTCAAAAGCGCAGTTTAAATGGTCTATCCTCGGCCTCGCTATGGTCTGGGTCGAAACCGGGAGTGAACACGAATGTGTAGAATTTGTACACACCATACGGTCTCTTCTGCAAACCGATCGATCTAACGCATCGTTCCGTGAGGCAGACGTTACCCTCGCGAATCTTAGCTCCTGTACGGAACGTGGCGAAGCGCTTCTCCAAACATTTTCCCGCCAATTTCACGCTTATCAAGGCCCCGCTCAGGACCATCTCGCTGCAACCGACAAAGAAAAAACCCCTTCGATCATTCCGGTACACCACGCTGTGGTGTGGATGGCGTTGTTGGGCAGCACTTCTGAAGCTGCCTTCGCGAAGCTTGAGTTTGCAAAATTCTATTATTCTTCTTATGCGATGAGACCCTTCAGCGATGGTGCGCAGGACTCTCGCGAAGAGAAGACGGAAGGGACGCACCCAACCTCCCCTTCTCCTACCACACAGAGTCCGCAGGCGATGAGTGCTACCTCGGGGGGAGAGAAGCCCGACAAAACAAAACGAAAGGTACACCACGGTCGCGCCCCGCGTAGAATAGGCATCGCTGATGCAGATGCAAATACTGTTGCCAAGATTACCTGGAGGGTGGCGGCCGAGGACGAGAAATGCCTGGTGGAGAAGGTGGGGAAGGTGGGGTGTGGTGGTGGAATGGAGGACCTGAAGGCGCGCTTCCTCTTCCGTGAAAGGGATGCGGCGCTGAATCTGAAAATGAAAAAGTCTCCGAAGAAGCCGGTAGTGTGAGAAACTTTTGATGAATCTGTGGTGGATTTTTTTGCTCATCCTGGGTGTGCTGGCATTAGATGCGGCTTAAATCGGAGGCATATTTCTGAATGCTGTGTGGCCCTCTGCCCCGAAAATAGTCTTTTTGAGCAGCAAAAGCAAAGAGAAACGAGTCTCTCGAGCATTTTTTTTTGCTTCCGCAAAAAAAGAGAGTGTGTATCAGACCCTCTGAATTTGCTGTTTTTTTTTTCATTTCCCCTTTTCAGGGGAAATTTTCTTCCACGTTTTTATTTCTCGGTACAAAGAGGGTGCGTGATTTTGAGCGGTTGTGAATCGCCTCCGTTCTCTGACGGTACGGAAACACTCACGCCCCCCACCATCAGCACGACCCGAGCTGCGTTTTTAGTAAGTTTCAACCTCCCTTTCTGTTACACTATTTGTCACCTCATTTCTCTCGATCAACCCCCTCTCTCTCACCTCACACTTATCAGAACCCCTAAACGAGCGATGTCACATGCCATGTTCCCCCCGAACCTGGAGGAGGTAGTTGGCGAATGGATCAAGCACGACATCCCCTCCTTCGACGTGGGTGGCCACGTGGTCGGCACCGGCCAGAACACCGCCGTCTTCTTCGCCAAATCAACCATGGTCACCGCGGGGTACCCCTTTGTCGAGGCGATCTTCCGCTACTGCGGCTGCAAGGTCTCCTGGCAGGTCAAGGAAGGCACCTTGGTCACCGCCTCAGGGAAAAACAAGATCGTTCTTGGCGAGGTGACTGGGCCGGTCAACCGCATTCTGCAGGGCGAACGCACGGCGCTAGAGGTGCTTACACGGTGTAGCAGTGTGGCGTACCAAACACACCTTGCCGCCTCCGTTGCGAAGAAGCAGGGGTGGACCGGAAAGATCGCGGGGACAAGGAAAACTACCCCGGGCACATTCCGCCTGGTTGACAAATACGGTCTTTTGATTGGCGGAGGCGACCCTCATAGGTACAGCTTGAGCGCGATGACGATGCTGAAGGATAACCACGTTGACGCAGCAGGAAGTATTACGGCGGCAGTGAAGGCAGCAAAGGCGGTGCAGGGCTTCTCCATGAAGACCGAAGTGGAGGCACGGAACGTCGCAGAAGCAACAGAGGCCTGCGAGGCCGGCGCAGATGTCGTGATGCTCGACAACTTCACCCCCTCACAGCTCGCCACAGAGGCGCCACGCCTCAAGAAAACCTTCCCCCACGTAATCTTCGAGGTGTCCGGGGGCATCACACACACAACCCTGCCGTCGTTCCTTGTCTTTGGGGTAGACATTTTGTCGATGGGGTGCCTCACACACGGCCCTCCCGCAGTGGATGTCTCTCTCAAGATCAAAAAGGCGAAGTTGTGAGTGATCTATAAATCATCTGGCTTGATTGTATGAGATATTATCAACAAAAGTGGATTTCATCCTCTCTAATAGTACCAAATTTTCAAACAAAAATATTGGGGTGAATGATGGGGGAGGGAAATAAGCGGAGAGAACAAAAAAGCGTTTTTGTATAGTGGAGTTCATCCTCGGGTGGCTATACTAATACAAACCAAGTTTTCAAAAAAGCAAATGACGATGCGAGAGCTATCGCTAGGTTGAAAGTTTGGGTAGTGTGTGCCTGTATCCGTTGAGGTGGTGCTGAAGGGTTTTATTTCATTTTTTCCCCCCATTTTAAAGTGACCTAAGGAGGAGGGTAACAGAACGTAGCAAAAAAAAAAACAAAGTGAACAGCTATCTCCGATATGAGAATAAATCAGCCCCTTTTCTCTCGAAAATAAAAAAGAAGAAGAAAAAAACGCTCCTTTTTCATTTTTTTGTTACATCTTCTGCTGTCGGAAAGTACTTCTGATTTCATTCGGGGCTGGTGTCGTACGTAGGTCAGTCGGGGAGGTAGGAGGTAGGAGGTGCATGAATAACTTCACTTTTTGCTAAGTCTATAGCTTTCGAAGTACCAACGATTTAATATTGAGATGCAGACCCTCGCTCAACGAACATAGTTTTGATCCCCCCCCCCCCCCCTCCCAACCCGGTTGTGGCAGTACTTAGGAAATTATCGATGCAATGGCAAAAAAATGATATCAAAACACATCACACAACATCACCAGGTTGCTTTGCCACTGTACCCTTTATTGCATTTTGGCGACGCTTTTATATTTACACAAAACCCATATTACACTCAGTGTTCAAACCCCTCTCTCTCTCTCTCTCTCTCCCCTCTCACCTAACCCTATAACACCGCACTAAAAATGTCCAAAAAGGGGGACGGAAAGCGAAAGCCCAAAGGGGTCAAGGTATTGTGCCAATCCCCTTCTCCCCCGTCTATTTTCTATCGAGGTTTCCTTTTACATCTTCTGTTGGTCGCAGGGTATTTATCCTCTTTCATCCAGCTGGCATCGTACGTGGGTCAGTCGGAGGTGCCTGCATTAATAACTTTTCTTTCTATTGGAGCACATTAATACAGTACATTGTACCAACGTTCCTATAAGGTCATATCTCCTCCCTTTTGTGTTTTATACACATCATCTACCCACAGATTGGCGTCCTTGAACCTGGCGAGGATCCCCGCATGGAGCCTCTCGAACTCAAGGAACTGCAGAACTCACGGGCCCTCCTGAAGGTAACACAATACCCCCCCCATCCTCGCCACACATTTCAACCCATTTGACTCAAATAGTATACACATTTTTTACTTCACCTCCCCCCTTTTTAAGTCAAAGTAGACTCGCACTGTCCAGGACACGAGTCTTCTTGGTGAGAGTGCCTTTTTGTTTTAACTTATAATAAGTTATTCTAAAAATTCCCCCTCCCCTTTCACTAGGCACTCCACCACCCCCCTATCATGCACAGAAGGAATGTCTAGAAGAGGAGTTCGTGGTACGAAAGAACCTCCGCCTGCAGGCACACCGTGAAGAGCAGGAGCTGCGCGAGCGGATGTGCCAGCTGCAGGCAGACTACTCCGCGCAGAAGAACGAACGCTACGACATCATCAGCGACTTTACACGACAGAACAAAAACATGCAGGACGAGCTTATTGTCCGCATCAACGACCTTGAAAGCACGATCTGCAATCTCAAAGATCAGCTCGAACTCAGCAAAATCGCCCTTGACGAGATCCGCCACGAACGCGACCAGCAAATCAAGCAAAAAGAACGCGAAATTGGCGAGCAAAGCGAGAAGATGGAAGACATGTCGCAAGAGTTCCACGCGATGCTGAAGGAGACGCTCGAGAAGATGAACGAACGGATCGATGAGAAACATAAAGACGACAGCGAGGTCAAGCCTGAGAAGGAGGGCGACCTTCCCGAGGATGCACCGCCGGCACCAGCCGCTGCGGCAGGTGCAGGCGGCGGTACCGGAACAGGCGCATCAGGAACGCCAGTGGCAGGAACACCCGTCGCATCTGTAGCAGGTGCCACCACACCACCCGCAGCACAGCCAGGCTCCGAACCCGCCACACCCCCCTCGCAACCGCCGCAAGAAGAATAAATGGGAAGACAACTAAAATACACACTGCAACTGGTGTCAAGAGTTCCTATAAAAAAATTACACACCCAGATTTCAAGGGTCCTTTTTGTTTGTCATCCCAGGCCTGCTGTCCTGTTCTTAGGTGAGTTTTCCTTTGAAAGATTGTTTTTTTTTTTTTGGATAAAAATAACGGTTTTGTTTATTGCTAGTAAGTATTTTTTTGTGCCAAAAAAGTATTGTGTGGGGGTAAAGGTTTACCAGCGCGTCTAGTCTCCTCAACATCGCACCATCCCACGACTGCGCCTCGATGGTGGCGGTCCTGTCACGTGCAATCTCTGCCTCCTCCGTTGCCTGCCTCCTCAGCATGGCGAGGTCTGAGGCGGCAGTCTGCCTTATCTCCCGCGTTCTTGGGCGGTCTGCGCTGCCTGCCCGTATTTTGCGCTCGATTGAGAACGCTACCACCTTAGGACACCACCTGTCTCAGTTAGAGCTCAGATCAACCGTATCAAATTTCACAGTCAAATGTGACCAGGAAGTAACACAATGTCTGTGTACCTGGTCCTGCCCTCATCTCCGCCTCGAGGGAGACGCCCTGTGGAGAGAGGTGGCAGGCAGCCCCTACACCTTGGTGAACCTCGCCTTGGAAACCTACACCACAACTCAACAGCAGGGCCGCGCCCAAAAAGCCACACACCGCTCATCTTTTTTTCTTCTTCTCACTCCCCCCCTCCCCCCTCCTTGTTCTTCTTCCCTATAGAGCTTTGCCCCCTGTCCTTTGCGTTCGACTGCCGCAGTCGCTTTTGTACGAGGGTTTTCCTTCTTTGCCTTTTGAGTTCCCTCTAGTTTCCCCCCTCAGTCCCCCCCCGAGAGCAAGATGATGTACAAGGGTGAAATCGAGAATGGGCAGATGCACGGAAAGGGGTGTCTGGTGTATCCCAGCAACGAGAAGGTATGCACGGCACAAAAGGAATACTGCTCATGAGGTGTTGCCTGTCTGTGCTGGCTACACTAAGCTGGGAAACAGAACACAATCAGTCCAAATGTATTTGGCGGCCAGCAAAAAGGCGCCAAATTACCTCAAAAATCCACAAATTCTGCCAAACTTATTTGGACGCGAAGATTCTTGGACTACTGATCCCTACTGTATCGAAAAAAATCAAAAACACACAACAAAAAACACCACCACCACCACCACCACTACAGTACGACGGAGATTGGGTGTACGGAAAGCGCCACGGAACCGGAACCTACTTCTACACAGACGGCTCGCAGTACGAGGGTGAATGGGTCGATGACAAGGTGCACAACCGGGGTACCTGCACGTACGCGTCAGGAAACAAGTACGTGGGGGAGTGGTCGTACGGGAAAATAAACGGGCGTGGTACACTGCACTACGTCGATGGCGACAGGTATGCACACAGCACCGGGCTATTTCTGTCCTCAGAAACACCCAACAACAACAACTTGCAGCACTGCTGTGAGTTGTGTTTGGATACCACAATAGTACTATATTTCCACCACACCACACCACCACAGATACGAGGGCGAATGGAAGGACGGCAAGATGCACAACAAGGGAACCTACCACTACAGCAATGGGGACCGCTACGAGGGTGAGTGGCGCGACGACAAGCGCCACGGAAAGGGTGTGGTCACGTACGCAGGCCCCAACGGCACTGTGCAGGAGAAGTACGAGGGTGACTGGGTGGACGGCAAGATGCACGGCTGGGGTAAGTACTTCTACGCAGACGCTGGGTATGCCTTGGGCTTTCAGCAAAAGGGATTTATTTTATGAAGCTTCATGACACATTTCTAAACCTTACCCACCACTTTGTACATCACATCCATTCCACAGAGTCTACGAGGGAGAATGGGTGGACGGCAAGATGCACGGCAAGGGAGTGTACGTCTTCCCGAACGGCAACAAATACGACGGAGAGTGGGTGGACGACGTGAAGGAGGGGTACGGTACTCTGACGTACGTGAACGGCGAGAGGTATGAGGGCTACTGGCGTGACGACAAAGCGCACGGCAAGGGAAGTCTCACGTACATCCACGGTGACAAATACGTTGGCGACTGGGTGGCGGGCAAGAAGCACGGCCAGGGTGTGCTCACATACGCAAACGGTGACACATACGAGGGCGACTGGCGCAACGACTCAGCCACCGGCTACGGAATCCTCTCTTACGCAAACGGCTGCCGCTACCAGGTACACCCTTTTCCCCTGCCTTTTTGACCTTTATTTATATTTTCCATAATTTGAAAACCCCAGAAGGTCTCACCCTCCCCCCTTACACACAAAATCCAAAAAAAAAAATCACCACCAAACAGGGTAACTGGGTTGAGGACCGTAGAAATGGAGAGGGTGTGTTGAACCTGCCCGACGGGTCTGTGTACGAGGGCGGCTGGGTCAACGGGAAGAAGGAGGGCAAGGCGCAGATCACACTGCCCGACGGCTCGCGTTTTGTGGGCCCGTTCAAGGAGGGACGTGTCGCTGGACCGGGTGAGTTCTTCCTCTCGCCCGAGTCCGACCTGAACAACTCCGACTACTAGGACCCCAGGCGGGTCTCTAAATTCTGATGTTAAAACTTGATCACTGTAAAAATAGATGCTTTTCAAGGTGCCTAAGCAAACGACACTTAGCATTTGATAAACCCCCCTTTTTTTTTCCATTCAAGTTTTCCTCATTTGAACGAAGAGCTCCGTTGAGCAGAGCCCATTTCAAGTTTTTATTTTATTTTTTTGTTAGTATCCAAAGTTCACCCCTCCGCTTTTTGTGTTGTATCTAAAAAGAAAAAAATCATTGAACAAAAAGATGAATCAAAAGTAATGTTCTCATTTTTTTTTTTTGTACAGAATATCTGTTTTTTTGAGGTGGAGTTTTTTTTTTTTTGTGCGGATAAAAATGGTTTGGCTATTTGAGCAGATGATGTTGTATGACTGAATGTGAATCTGGCTTTCAAGTTTTCTTTGGAACAGACGAATGGTCCAAAAAGTCTATAAAAAAATGAATCTTTTTATCCGGATGAGACCTCAAAAAGGAAAAAAAAAAACAACAGCCTAAGAGCAAAAAAAAAACAAAAAAAAAAAAAAAATCCCCTGTAGATCCTTGTTTGTAGCCTATGCAAACACGCCCCTTTTTCTCCCCTTCCCCTCCATCTGCGCTTAGTGTTTTTTTTTGTAGGTAACTGTGTTCCCCCACCCCAAATTCCCTGCCTGACTCTCACCCCATGTCTGGTAGGGCGTTTTAGTTTCCCTGATGATATAAGATGAGTTGTGTGATGCATTTGTCTTTTCAAGTTTGTGGATGACCTGGACTCATGTTTTTGTTCTTTCTCCGATTCGTCAACGATTCGAAGCGTCAGCTTCTTTCGTTATTTATTTATTTCTCTATTTTTTTTTGCATTTTTTTCGCGTCAATTATTTACTTTCTTTTCTCTTGACATTGTGCTTACTCAGCGCAATTTGGGTGGAAGAGGTGGAAAAACTGGACGAGGAAATAAAAAAAAAGCTTCTTTTTGAGAGAGAAAAACAACGACGATCCATTAGGTCATTGAGGTTCAAGACGAATGATGGCACAACATAACAAAACCACTTCCCCTTCCCCCCTTATGTTCAGTTTTTTTTCCCCCCGCCTCCCTTTTTTTTGCCTGATCTTTTTTTTTTGTTTTTCCCCTTTTTTTCAGGCGAATCCCTCCCTGTAGAAACCCACCCCATTTTCCCTCTTTTTTGAGGGGGATTTATACAAAAAAATATGCTGTAAAAATGCTCGATGGAATAACAAAAAAAATGAAAGGATCCGACGAATTGTCTTTGTCGTCACAGCAAAAAAAAAAGAGAAAAGTTCGATTTCGGCCTCGAAAATTACCGTGACACCGATTTGTCACGGAATTTTGTCACGGAATTTTTTTGAAAGATTCGATTTCGTGACAAAAAAAAATCGATTTCGTGACAAACCGATTTTTTCATTGACAAAAAAAAATTCGATTTCGTGACAAATCCAAAAATTCAGTGACAAAAAAATGTCAATGAAAAAATGGATTTTGTCAAGGAAACCGAACTTTTTGTCACGGAAAAAGTCGTGACAGAAATGGATTTTGTCAAGGAAACCAAACTTTTTGTCACGGAAAAAGTCGTGACAGGGCACTGGGTACTGGGTACACTGGATACAAGGATAAAAGTCGTGAAAGAGCAACCACAGCTCCACATGACAAACACAAAAGTGTCCAGTCACGTGGGGCATTCATGCACTGAGGAGATAATGATCCAACAATTTACAAGAAAGATTACTTAACCTACTGCTGGAAATTGCCAGGTCGTAGTAACACACAAAGTGTGCCTCCGTTCGGGAAGACCGGATATTCTAGAGACCAAAAAGGCCTCAAGAATATCTTCCGGTAGTCAAGGTATAACCGAATGAACGGCCCAAGACCCCCGTGGAGAAGTTAAATGTGTAATGCTATCAGGTAGAAACTGCGAACACTGTCTTACCCTCCTCAATGCATGGTGGAAGATGTCTTTGACAACAAATATCCTGTACCCAGGTACCAGGTTCCCAGACCCACGTAGTACCACGTCGCAGTACTACGCAAAATTTACCACCAGACCCTGTCTTCGTGCACCTTAAGTACAACGCCGCAGACAGGCCAAACATGCGTTGGACTCAGAGGAATGCCTGCTGTGCAGTGTATCAAACATGAGAACCAACTCCCAGCAACAAGGGGCGCCTTTTGGCAGGCGTTGTTGAGGGTGTTTGGGGTGCAAAGTTTTCCACAATTTTGATGCGCGGGTACAGAAGTGTTATCTTGTTCTTTCATCTCTAGGAATGTAAATGTCAATCGCGTTTAACTACCACTAGGGCTTGTTCAGTGAACCCACGAGGGGTCGAAGGGGGTTGGTTATCCCATATCTATCAAAGGTTGTGTCGACCAGGCGAATCCACTATGTTACGCTGTATGATGATAAATCCGAAGAAATAACAGTGCATAGCAACTGCAGGAAGTTTGTTAAAAAGAGTGCCTCACGCTACACAAACCACCACCCGCGATTGACTTAGATGTTATAACAAAGAGAATTCAGAACAAAACAACACCCTGCCCCATACACACTAAATTGTCATGCTTCAAGAGCATGCCTGGGCCAAAATTACTATGACGAAAAGGCAACAAGACCACCCACAAGGAGTGTGAATTGTGCACTGGTTTTCTGGGGGAACAAACAATATTTTCTTGTGTCTAGTCCTCCGGAAGCAGAGGACAGACTTTCCGGAAGGTTTCCAAAGTCGAATTTCTTGCACTAGCTATGCTCCCTGGTTAATGGCTATAGCAGTGACTGACAAAGTGTTCCCACCCCCCTTTCCACCACCATAATAACCGAACTCTGCTTATCAAACCACAATCTGAATCTGCTTCCGTCGCATGCGCTGGTGGATTCGATCTGTTTTGGTGTGTGTAATGGAATGTATGGGTGAGGGTTGGGGTATTAGGTATAGAAACGTGCGCACCCATTAATTTTTTACCGAATGAAAATGAAATCTGCAATGAGTGTCTGCTGCATATCATTTAGTGGGGCTGGCCTCTGGCCAGAGGCGTGCAAGCCTGACCGTGTTCGCGATATACTAAGTCTTGCATAATCATAAAGTTATCATACCTTGTGTCTTCAGTCTCTGCCCTTCGGTTTCTAGACAGCTCAAGAATGGCCTCTTTTGTGTTTGTCAAGTGGCTGTCTGGTCACTTTTCAGTGACTGGCGGGTTGGCTGTCACGACTTTTTCCTTGACAAATTCCATTTTTTTCAATGACATTTTTTTGTCAATGAAAAAATGGATTTGTCACGAAATCGAATTTTTTTTTGTCAATGAAAAAAGTCATTTGTCACTAAATTGAATTTTGTATGTCAATGAAAAAATCGGCTTGTCACGAAATCGATTTTTTTTTGTCACGAAATCGAATCTTTCAAAAAAATTCCGTGACAAAGTACCGTGACAAATCGGTGTCACGGGTATTTTCGAGACCGAAATCGAACTTTTCTCAAAAAAAAAAGAACGACAGTGAAGATTGCACAAACTGTGGCAACACAACCGAGGCAAACTACACTACTCCAACAATTTATCAGAAAAAAAAAAAAAATATAGTGCAGTTCATCTTCGGGTGTACATTAAAACAACCAAGTTTTCAAAAAAGAAAAAGAAAAAAAAAATGAAGTAAGTGATCAACATGACAAAGACAATACTGATGACGAAAGGGAGAGAGGCGTAGTGTGAGGTATTCTGGGGGAGCGGGAATGAGTGAGGGAATTTTGTTCAAAGGTCGTAAAATCTGGGTAAAAAAGAGGGGGAGGGAAAGGGAGGGAGGGGGACAGAGTTCAACAACGTGTGAAAAACAAAAAGGGAATCTTTTTCGTTTTGGAATCGAAACTCAATAAAAAAAGTAAATCACCAAAAAAAAAGGAATTTGTGGACAAAGAAAAATTAACGTTTTTTTATATTGCACATATCACCAACACACTTTCCACCCCCCACCCATTTCCCCCCCCCCCCCCCCTTTTTTTTTTGTTACGCACACTACTTTGTGAGCGGAAAGTGTTCATTGTCGTTCACCTCACCCCAACCGTGCTCCGCAACACCATCACCCAAGGTGAGAGATTATTGTGGAAACATCCATGCATCAAAACAACTCAAGGGGAGTGAGGAACGACAAAAGTTACACTTTTTATGAAGTAGCGGGCTTGGTACAAATAATTCCCCCTGCCCCCCAGCCCCCCATCCCCCAATCTCTTTCTTGTCCCCCTATTTCTTTTTTTTTGTAATCAATTCCTTTTTGAATTAAAAGAACACACATGAGATACAAGCCAAAATTAAAAGGGGGGGTGAAAAAAATGACCCCATCGATTCTCCGAATGAGAAGAGGCACAACGAGTATACATTAGCAGCAAAAAAAAATTAAAAGAAAAAAAAATATGGAAAAAAAAGCGGGGAGTAAACCAAGAGAACAACATTGCACACAAAAAAATTAAAAAGGCCGAAAAAAAATATAAAAAAAATACACTTTTTTGCTAAGAAAAGAGTACCCCGTTGTTTCCTCTCCCTTGAACTCCCCTCTTAGCGGGGGGGAGAGGCAAAAACAAAAACAAAAAAAAGACAAAAAACAAAAAAAAACAAAAAAGTCACAAAAAAAAATAAAAATGCATACTCTTTTTGGTACATCTGCTCTCTGCTCTTCAAATCGGCGATTTTTCGTGTTTCCTGTTCTCCATTTGGTTGCTATCCTATATTAAGATAGGTGGTCAAGAGTATTGTGTTGATACAACCATGACTCGAAATGAAGGTAACAATATTTGAACAACTTTCAAAACCTTGACAGAAAAACACAAGAACACACCAATACAATGCACGCCCCATGGGACAGAGTGGAGGCAGAGCTGCAGCGTGTGACGGGGCTGGCGGACGTGGCGCACCTCTGTGAGGTGGGCGAGGCAACACAGCTGAAGATCCGCTTCCCGCAGGTGGAGGTGCATACGGGTGCGGCGCTGCCGTTGGCGCAGGTCAAGAAGGACGTTGCGTTTGACATCTTGGGTGCGCGGGAGGGGCGTGCGTACTGTGTGTACTGCTATGACCCGGACCCGCCGCTGTGGCTCAACGACATCCCGCACCTCTTTGTCTGGAACCTTGACACACCTGCCGGCAGCACCCATATCAAAGGTGATGCAGCCACGCACATTGTGCCGTGGCTTGCACCGAACCCACCCTACGGCACACACCGCTACATCTTCCTCCTCTGCGAGCAGCGTGCAGGGCACACCACACCACCCCCTGCACCGAAGCGTTTCAAGACCGACTCCGCTGCCTTCCTCGAGGAGCACGACCTGCACGTTGTCTCGGCTACGTACTTCACCGCAGGCAAGTCATCCAGATGTTCTGTCATGTGATCTGTTTTCCCCCAGCAGTTTGACGTTATTTGTTTGCTTTTGCCTTGTCCGTGGTGGCGAGTGTAGTTTCCCATTCCATCCACCACCCTTAGTAGTAGGGGGGAGATAGTGGAGCACACTCTAGGGTGGCTACACTAATACAACCAAGTTTTCAAAAAAAGTAAATCACCAAAAAAAAAGAATTTGTGGACAAAGAAAAATTGTCTATTGTTCTCAACTTTTTTTTTATATTGCACATATCCAGGGGTGTCGCTAATTCGGGTCCAGGGTCCCGACTTTTTCAAAACCAAAAAAAAAAAATTTGCACCCCAGGGAAATGTCATATCTTCACGATTTTGGGGAAAATTTTTTTTCATGAATGGTGCTATAGGAAATGAGTCAACGACCTGTCAGCGACCTGTCAGCGACCTGTCAGCGACCTGTCAATATCGGGGGGGGGGAGGGTCATTTTTTAATAGTACTTTGCCATTTTCAGGTACACAGGTACACAGGTACACAGGTACACAGGTACACAGGTACACAGGTACACAGGTACACAGGTACACAGGTACACAGGTACACAGGTACACAGGTACACAGGTACACAGGTACACAGGTACACAGGTACACAGGTACACAGGTACACAGGTACACAGGTACACAGGTACACAGGTACACAGGTACACAGGTACACAGGTACACAGGTACACAGGTACACAGGTACACAGGTACACAGGTACACAGGTACACAGGTACACAGGTACACAGGTACACATCACGTTCTATCTTGTGCATCCCAGCTTGAACTTTTCCGCTTCACAGCTGGTATGTGAATGTGTTCACAGACCAGCTGTGAAGCGGCAAAGTAGAAATCACCTCCAGCTTCGAGGGGCTCAGGGCTGTGTGACGCTGCTGATTTCGACACGTTGCCGAAGAAGCGATCGCGCTTTGTGTGGTTTTGTGTATCCCAAAAGGAGTCATCACCCAAAGCATTTTGACTAAACGTCTGAACGTTGTGAACCTGGAATCGATTGCAGACAGGAAAAAGAGGATGGGCAGGCAGAGCCTGCCCGACCTGTGTGAAGTGAATCAGTGATTGCCTGACAGATGTCTGGGTAACCGTGTATTCTGTGTGGGTATTCATGTGCGGAGTTTTTCCCATTGTCCCCTTACATTGTGATTTACGTGTACCTACCCTCCCCCGTGCATAAGTCCGACCCCCATTACCCGTGCATAAGTCCGATGACCCGTGTATAAGTCCGGGCAGATTTGGGCTCAGGATCGGACTTATGCACAGGCCGACTTATACACCGGTTTTGTGTACTGGTGGTGGGGAGAAATATTTTTAGAGCGTTTTCCCCGCTCGCGAAGCGAGCGGGGAAAAAAATTTGGGGTGTTTTTCCGCGAGCGAAGCGAGCGCAATTTTATTTTTATTGGCGATGCATTCACCAGGGATCATCTTCACGCTTCTCATGTCAAAACATCATCCTCACAATTCTCAAAGAGGTGAACCTGTACTGCAAAATAGTGGAAAACTTTGCACCCCAAACAGTCTCAACAGACAAAAGGTGCCCCTTGGGTGTTGGTTCTCATGTTTGATACCTGCACAGCAGGCATTCCTCTGAGTCCAACGCTGTTTGGACTGCCTGCGGCGTTGTACCGAAGGTGCACGAAGACAAAAATTTTGTGGTGTCACATTCCCTCATGTATGTCTGTACTCCCAATCCCCTGTTTATACTGTTTATACTGTGTATACTGTGTATACTGTGTATACTGTGTATACTGTGTATACTGTGTATACTGTGTATACTGTGTATACTGTGTATACTGTGTATACTGTGTATACTGTGTATACTGTGTATACTGTGTATACTGTGTATACTGTGTATACTGTGTATACTGTGTATACTGTGTATACTGTGTATACTGTGTATACTGTGTATACTGTGTATACTGTGTATACTGTGTATACTGTGTATACTGTGTATACTGTGTATACTGTGTATACTGTGTATACTGTGTATACTGTGTATACTGTGTATACTGTGCATACTGCGGAAATTGACCAAAAACGAGAAAGTGTCCATTTCGGCAAATTGACCCCACCACTGGCCGGATGGATTCCGGAAATGCAAATGCCGGCGTTTCTAAGCAAGTTCTAAGCAAGAGGAAAAAAAACACACAAAAAAAAAAAAAAAAAAAAAAAAAAAAAAAAAACACAAATTGTCAGGATCTTGATCAGGAAGAAGAAGATTTGAGTCCGTGGAAAAAAAAAAATATTCTTTAAGAACTTTCTGGTACCGTGGATTTCAGATTTTTCAAAAATTTCCCCAAAATTAGCGACACCCCTGCACATATCACCAACACACTTTCCACCCCCACCCATTTCCCAAGTACAAAATAAAGTAGCAAAAGCAAAAACAAAACAAAACAAAACAAACTTTCAAACCACCCATTTCCCCCCCCCCTTTTTTTTTGTTACGCACACTACTTTGTGAGCGGAAAGTGTTATTATCGTTCACCTCACCCCAACCGTGCCCCGCAATACCACCCAAGGTGAGAGATTATTGTGGAAACATCAATGCATCAAAACAACTCAAGGGGAGTGAGGAACGACAAAAGTGACACTTTTTATGAAGTAGCGGGCTTGGTACAAATGATTTCCCCCCCGCCCCCCTGCCCCCCCAATCTCTTTCTTGTCCCCTCATTTATTTATTTTTTTGTAATCAATTCCTTTTTGAATTCAAAAAGAACGCATGAGATACAAGCCAAAATTAAAAGGGTGGGGGTGAAAAAAATTGCCCCATCGATTCTCTGAAGGAGAAGAGGCACAACGAGTATACATTAGCAGCAAAAAAATTAAAAGAAAAAAAATTACCTAACCCCCCCTAGCCTACATATAGTTACTGCACGTTTTACTTTTTTCGGCAAAAAAACAAAAGCCAAAGCAATACAGAGAGAACCAGCCAATTTTTCAACATACAAACGATCTTTCGATCCCCCCTAGCCTATATATAGTTACTGCACGTTAAATCTCTCGATAAATGCGATTTTTCCGATTTTGATCCTCAGAACCGCAGAAGTCCCCGAAAACCATACCAAACCACCTAGGGGACCCAAAAAACGCACCAGCGCCCCAGTTTTGACACAGAAACACTCAGATAATGCCTGAAATGCAATTTTAAAAGAGTGCCTACAGAACTTGTACCTGCCCACCCCCCCGTAGATAGAGCAAATCACACATTCATGACGCCTCAGTGTGGGCCAGGGGCCAGAAAAGCCCCCAAAGCCACATATTTTCACCCCAGAACCTATCCCGAGGGGTACCCAGGCGGTTTTGGGGTGTTTAGAGGGACTTGATGGAACTTAGAGCCATGTTTCAAAAAGGGTTCGAAAATCGGTCAATAGCGTGACGCGAGCGTGACGTGGTTTTGGGGTGTTTTTTCATAAAAACCCCGATTTTTTTTGGTAACAAAGCCTCTGTTCAGGTCGTCTGTGGTTTTATTGACAGCTCGAGCGGGTGACATGGAGCGTGGGAACGGTATCAGGGGAAATGAACATTTTTGTGATATCCATAGGCACATTACCACGGTTTCGTCAGCCCTCGTGGCATGCCCTCCTCCAGTTTGCGTTAATACAAGATCGGCGGCCTCCAGTCCGTATGGACTTGGGCACTGCCAGGTTCCGCACGTGAGCGTCGGACCGGTCACTGCTCTGGGTGCCCATGTGTTTTGGCCAATTCTTGACGAGGATGGGGGTGCAGGACGCAAAGTCGTTACGGACGGAGCGAACCTTCTCCTACGCACATCAGTCGTTGGCCTCGTGCCCAGGGGTGTCTACAAGATACAAGGTTCAACCTCTTCTTGTGATCCACCGAGCACGCAGCGAACAGTGTGCATCAAACCCTCAGGATCCTGTAGCACCGAGTGTGTGTGATCCCCAGATGTGAGTCTGCGTCAGGACATACGCCGTCTGCCATCAAGCGGAGGGTGCTCCAATACTCCTCAGGTGTCTCACCCACGGTCGTACGCCCTTCCAGCAAGGATTCTCCCGAAAGACTTCTTCAATGGCATCGTGAACAGTCGCGAGGCTCACACAGACTTTTTCGACCACTGACGTCTCACGGCCCGGTAGGCCCACGGTTTCCAGCTCAGCCAGCACCACCTCTACGAAGACGAGTACATGGCCACCCGCTACACGAAGGAGCAATCACAGCGATCACGAACCACGCGATTGAGGTGGTTTCACAGGTGGTCAGCGGGGAAGCATACGAGGCTTCATAAAGCAACACCGCTTCCGGAGCATGCTAACCGGCTCCCCTCTTCCTCAACATGCACCAGAGCCCTATTTTTCACCATCGGGTTTCCCCAAAAACCCCATGGAGTTCCCCGAAACCCGGTTGCAAGCTGCAAGTAATTTGAGGTTACTTGTGCGAGCCGAAAACGTTCATGTTCGGAGATAGGGGCAGTGTGTGCACTACTTTACGCAGAAAGAACGGGCCCATTTTGGGGCGAGTCAGAGGCCGTTTTTCGAAGAGCTACCATGGGATATTTCGGTTTCCCCAATTTTTTAACTTTTAAAAAAAAGCGAAAATCTGCCTTTGTGCCTGGAAAATGTTGTGCATTTTTGGTGGAATTTTTTAAAAATTGCTATACTCCCCTATGACTGGACCCAACTCCCCTCACTCTTTTTTTGGTCAAAAACACCCCAAAAATCCGCACTTTTTTTTCCCGTTTTTTCCCTTTTTAAACACCCTCCTGAAATAAAATTACGTATTCAACTCCTTTTAGCGGATTATTTTGCGATACTTCACTTATTTTTTTCCCAGGCTCGTGCACTCAATTTTCCTCGCTTCGCTCGGCAAATTAAGTAGCCCTCGCCTGGGAAAAAAATGCGTGAAGTTATTGCAAAATAAAACCCCGCTAAAAGGAGGTGAATAAATAGTTTTTTTTTTTTTTTCTTTTTTTTTCTTCCTGCAGGTGAGATTTCTCACCCCAAAATCTCAGCCTGGGAAACACTGAGAAAACTTGAAATTACACATTTCAAGAGAACAAATTTAAAAGGGTCCTTATTTGCATTTTTGGGGTTCATGTACAATACGGTACAGAAATAAAGACGTGTGTTTAGTGCTCTCTTACGTATCATCGTGTATCAAGGAAGTGTATGTTTTGTTGAGCTTTCGACACTCTGAATTTTTTTTTGTTTTGTTTTATTAGTTCCTGCATCCGCCAGTGTACGGTGAGGCGTTTGCACTCTTTTAACCTCTCTTTTCTTTTATTCCTTCGATATCTTCAGTGCGTATGTGTTGATCGTTTCTTGCATTGCGTTTCGTGCACAACCACACCCAATGCCAGAGGAGGCAAGCCATGTGGGGTGGTATAGAAATGGTATGGAATCGGGTCCTTGTCCGCCCTGACACTACCAACGGAACACAAAGCAAAAGACGTATCAGAATGAGAACAAAATAATGTCCATTTTTTTTTTTATGATTACATGCAATGCTAAAAGGAAATTGAACACCGCTCCCTACTCCCATCCTTTTTTTCCATTTTTCTAATCCGGGGCGGGTTGGAGTAGAGCCACATTTCACCGACAGGTCGAGGTGTGTGCGTTTCACCACAACCTCTCCCTTTTGTCTTTATTGTTTTTATTGCTTTATTGTTCGGGGGTGGGGGAAAAACATAAAAAGGAAAAGTAGTGTGCGGTTTCAATTTCCCCACAGAAAAGCCTTCCAGAAGAATCCTCTCTCACCTTCTTTTTGGATACTGTGGGGCACTTTTTAATCAGTTCCTGGCCGATGTCTGATGTGCTCTGTGTTATCAATGGACACATGCCCCTGCCGAGGATGGTGTCTGGTACGCAAAGGCCTTGCCCTTCACTGCATTAAGGAAGTGGAT
Source organism: Rhynchopus sp. YZ270_cl-10 (assembly GCA_964035575.1). Classification (NCBI taxonomy): domain Eukaryota; phylum Euglenozoa; class Diplonemea; order Diplonemida; family Diplonemidae; genus Rhynchopus; species Rhynchopus sp. YZ270_cl-10. The sequence continues at coordinate 1,186,514 of OZ037863.1, forward strand.
GGAGCTGGCGAATTATATTCACATCTATCTACCACATTATCCTTAGTGTGGTGCCAAATTCGGGTAAAGTGTCCTTTGGGATATTCAATTCGGTTCCCGGGCGAACAGTTCCCCAATGTGAACAGGGCGCGGTGCGAGACATCTCCTGGACATCCATGAGCTCTTCGTGAGCATTTGCCTCGTTGTGTTCATCCCTTGCTGCCTCGACGGAGCTGAAAATTGAGCTTTGGGTCGGCTGTTGGGGCAGTTTGGAGTAGCGGTAGTGGGAGCAAGTGAGTTGATGTCTGCCATCGCGTTTCCTGTCGTTGTGAAGGAATGCTGGTTTTTCTTCTCGGCAGTTTTTTTTTCCTCCTTTTTGCTTTCAACGGTATGAACCATCCACAACCCACACCTTCCAGGAGCCCTTACAAAAGGAAGGGAATGACACTGTAAGGCGGGGCGGAGAGGGGATAATTGACGTTGGAAATACAATCGTGAATAGACCAATACAATGCACGCCCCATGGGACAGAGTGGAGGCAGAGCTGCAGCGTGTGACGGGGCTTGCGGACGTGGCGCACCTCTGTGAGGTGGGCGAGGCACCACAGCTGAAGATCCGCTTCCCGCAGGTGGAGGTGCGTGCGGGTGCGGCGCTGCCGTTGGCGCAGGTCAAGAAGGACGTTGCGTTTGACATCTTGGGTGCGCGGGAGGGGCGTGCGTACTGTGTGTACTGCTATGACCCGGACCCGCCGCTGTGGCTCAACGACATCCCGCACCTCTTTGTCTGGAACCTTGACACGCCGGACTCCTTGGGAAAGATCGACGGCTCCACTGGCGACACGCTGCTGAAGTGGCTTGCACCGAACCCACCCTACGGCACACACCGCTACATCTTCCTCCTCTGCGAGCAGCCAGGTGGCGTCCGCCTGCCGCCTAAGCTGCCCCGCCGCTTCCGCGAGGACACAGCAGCGTACATCAAGAACAACGGCATCAAGGTCCTGAACGCTACGTACTTCACGACAGGCAGGCGGTGCTGTTGCTGCACCTCGGGAGGTAATGTCTTATTGGTGGTGAGCGAATGAGAGAGTGTTGTTTTGGTAGCATTTCCAAGGAAAACTTTACTACAGTTGGACAAGAAACTTGTAAAAATATTGTGGGATTTTGGGGCTTTTCTTGCAATTTGACGACTTTTTTTGCATTACTTGCCCAACTGTATTCGAAATTTTTATGAAATCTATTTTTTCACTCCATATAGGAAGTTATACCACCATCACTCCACCTCAGACACGCTGGAAGATAATGCTGAATCCCAACCGCTTGTGGCAGAACAGTCTGCAGGGAGAATGTAGTGCGTCTGCACAATCTCAACTGCGAAAGGTGTCGTGCGGCAGCGTTCAAAAAAAAAAGGCAGAATGTTGGCAGCATCAACGTAAGGCCATCAGGCCACCCTCCCTCCCTCTCTGTTTACCCCGAAAGAACTACAGTGGAAGATCTCTGCGCAGTCTTCCCGGTGTCTTCGCGACAACGATTCTCAATCAATATATGGTTTATTTGGCAAAAAAAGACTGAGATTGAAGAATAATATGCATCCGGTGCATAAAAAGACGTTTTTTGTTGTCTGTTTCACTGTCGAACCAAAAAATAAAAATAAGAGTGACGTCAATGCTTATGTGTGGCAACACTGATAAAAAAAAACCAAGTTTTGAGGGAGGGAGAGGGAGAGGGAGAGAGCTGAGGACTGTGTGTCGCATGCTTTCTGTTAGTTTGCGTGTTGAAGGGGAAAAAATTGCCGCTAAATTGACACAAATTGACCGCAGGCCACCCTGAAAGAGTGTATTATTCTCAACTCCCCTTTATCTGTTTTTTTTTTCTTCTCCAATCTGATTCTCGAATGATCGTGATGCTTCTTTGCAAAATAAAAAAGCGAGGTGTCTACAGGTCATCAATTTTTCAATTTTTCAAAAAAAAAAAAAAAAAAAAATGCAAAAAAAAATACATAAAAGTAAAGATTTGCACATTTGTGGCAACACAAACCAAAGCAACTACACTAATGCAACAATTTATCAAATGAATAAAAACCCCATCGTCTCTTCACAGGGAGTCCGCACACCCCGAACGGCAGTGTCGTTTTCATAAAATAAAACATTTGCTGTCCTCCACTTTTTGGTTGTGCTTTTTTTTGTCAAAGCAAAAAAAATAATGTGTAGTCACACCAGAGCATCCGTATTTTCTGTTCAAGGTGACTAAGCATGAGGCTTGGGGTCATCTTATAAACTTTTCTTTTCTTTCTTTTTCTTCAGCCAAATTTCAAACCCAGCGTTCCCGTGTAGTCAACTATGTGAGCTTTTAACAAATATTATTTTTACGCGCACTACTTTATGAGCGGGAAGTGTCGTTGTCGTTCTGCAACATTACCACCCAACAGCTGAGACAGGGTGTGCGTAAGCGTCAAGGCAATAACGGGTAGACGAATACAGGGTATTTGTATAGGGCTGTTTTTATTGTACAGCCAAAACGGCTAAATTAATGTCATGAAACGGGTCCAAAGGGATGCAAGCTTGCCGCAGACGCGCACGGTGCGCTACTTTTCCCCCCCATACTCTTTTCTCACTCCTCGGTTCTACGAGCACCGTCAAATGGTGGGGTCACAACGTGTCTTCGGCTCCAAAATCCAAAAAGTTTTTTTTTGCGCGATTTCCTCGTGCAAAAAATCCCCGAGATCAGCAAGTACTAGAGGCTTACGATCATCTCGCTAAAAAATTCCCCCCTTTTTTTATTCTTTTTCTACGTTGATTGGTTGATTGTCGATGCTATAGTGGGGGGATATACTTTGTAAAAAAAAATAAGTGTGCCAAAGAACATTGCTTCTGGTTGGCCCCTGTCGCAAGACAAAAATCTGTCCAAATTTTGTTTCTCACAAAAATAAATAATCTAGTGGAGTTCATCCTCTGGGTGTCTGCACTGATACAAATGAAGTTTTCAAAAACAAAACAAAAAAAAAAACAATTTGTTTCGCTCACTGGGCAGGGCCAAAACGTATTGCATCCCATCCCCCTCCTCCCCCATTGTTTTAAAAAATATTTTTGGGGCAAGAGCGATGTCTTTTTTTTATACCATTTTTTTTTCTTCAATTTTTGCCACTTGATTTTGACCACACCAAAGGTACACTGTCGTGAGGGGTTTTGTATTTCACGTTCTTAATTGTCCTGATAAGAAGAGACACCAACACCAAATTGGCCCAATGGGATTTTTATTTTTTTTGCGATTTTATATCTTTTTTTGTGAAGTACACTGTCGCGAGACGGCTTTGTATTTTTCAAGACACAATTTTGTGTGTATTTTATTATCTTTTTTCTTTTTTTTCTGTTGGAAATAATACCCCCCCTTTTTTTTTTTGCTTCGCTCACAGGGGTCCTAACGCTGTTTTTAAAATAAAAGCCTTCGAGATCACTTCTCATTTTTTTTTCTTTTTTGGGAAGACCTTTTCTCTCTCAGAGGTGGTATGGTAACAACAACAAAAAAAATTAGGTTTAATGGGGTGTCCCGGCGGTACCACACTAACACCCACTTACGCACACTTTCACCCCATTTCACCCCATTTCACCGAATTACACCCACTTTCACCCCATTACACCCCATTACACCCACTTACACCCCATTACGCCCCATTACACCCCATTACACATGAATTACAACGCCTTGGTGTTTTGGTCTTTACTAAAGGGATGTGCGGACGACACCAAAAAAATTGAATTTTTTTGCGATATTGGTGCTCCAAAAATTTGCCGGAACCGAAAATCGTGTAGTTTGGGGGTATTGAGGCCAGAAAAAATTTGTGTGAATACATGAAAATATTCCTGATAGGGTGGCATTCGGCCAAAACATCAGCTGTTTTGGTCATTTTTGCCTTGTACAGTGCTGTGTACTGTGTACTGTGTACTGTGTACTGTGTACTGTGTACTGTGTACTGTGTACTGTGTACTGTGTACTGTGTACTGTGTACTGTGTACTGTGTACTGTGTACTGTGTACTGTGTACTGTGTACTGTGTACTGTGTACTGTGTACTGTGTACTGTGTACTGTGTACTGTGTACTGTGTACTGTGTACTGTGTACTGTGTACTGTGTACTGTGTACTGTGTACTGTGTACTGTGTACTGTGTACTGTGTACTGTGTACTGTGTACTGTGTACTGTGTACTGTGTACTGTGTACTGTGTACTGTGTACTGTGTACTGTGTACTGTGTACTGTGTACTGTGTACTGTGTACTGTGTACTGTGTACTGTGTACTGTGTACTGTGTACTGTGTACTGTGTACTGTGTAGAAACACGGTAGAAACATGGGGAATCGGTTATGTAGCCACGCCAGTAAAAATTTAACACCGGTGGCACTGTACGCATAAGTGCATAGAAAAAATCGTAAAACAACGTGTAATCTGTGGTGGTCAAAAGTGCAAAATTCCTTCGGCAATGGTCAGCCAGGCAAATTTATTTTTGCTCCACTCGCCAAAAAAAAATTTGTTGTCACCTTTTTTGGACTTTTCGTGTTGAAAAAACGGGGGGAAAACGCAAAAAAAGCAAAAGGGGGCTCCCTAAAACATGTTAAAAAAGCGCAAAAAAGTTCAAAAAGTGTTTTTTCACGGTATGGTGGCGATCGTCGGTCGATTACGGGCGATCGCCATAGTTTGCGATCGTCATTGATCGCCAAAAAAAAATAGCGATCGCCAAAAAAAAAGTGGCGATCGCCAGCGATCGCCAGCGATCGACAGCGATCGACAGCGATCGCCATGCATGATAAGAGGAAAACGGGGGCGGAAGGGGGCTATTTTGTTTACTTTGATCGGGCTTCTGAACGGGAGAAGGGTTGGAGGGTGAGGGGTGTCAAGTGTTGTGGCATTTTTGGTACAGCCTGGAACGCCCTTTGTAGGCAAATGCAGGTTGCGTTGATCCATCTCGCCGTGGGGGAACACTAGTTGGGGAAGTTGGGGGTAGTGACATCACACGAGAAAGGCACAAATGCGCATGTCAGCAACATTATATTGGCAGACACGCGCTAGTGGGGAAACATGGAGAGGGGTGATTAGATTTGGTGGCGGGGGGTGTTTTTTTTTTAATGCTAATTGTTCATCAAGCGTTCGCTGCTGCTGCCATCGCCTGGATCGCCTGCTGCATCGTCGGGATGTGCAGCTTCTCTGGCGTGGGGCTGTCCACATCAACGAACTCGGTATCATCTTCTTCAACATGGGGAAACCCATGCCTCAGCTCGCAATTGCACTTACCTGAAAGAATTTTTTCATAATTTTTTGAAAAACAGTCCAACTACATACGTGCCACGTCTTGATTAATCCCCAAAAGGGACAGGAACCCATGTGTCTGCAGAGACACTGCCCCACGCCCGGCAGGCAACATATGGTGCACAACTGACATCGCGCTGTCGGGGCTTGTGCACGATGGCGCTGTGCTCAAAGCATCCAGCACCCCCTCTGCCAGAAAGCTGCACCCCTCTTCTTTCTTCATGATGTTCTCCCAAAAGTCAATATCCGAATCCCCCATGAAGTCGCCCGCTTGCAGAGAAAACAGACTGAATGCCTCGTCCGACACGTCCTCTTCGGTCCAGCCGAACGCCATGCGGAGGTCGGCATTTGACATCAGCGATTTGGTTATGTTTCCTGTTTCGAATCCTGCGGGGGTCAGCTGCCTCAATGCCAGATAGTAGAAGTATCCGGGTTCGAGCTTGTCCCTCCAACGCTTGTTCAGACCTTCCCACATGATTTTGCAAATGCTTCCTACTCGACCAGGCCTCTCAGACAATTTCTTCAGGTCTTCCAACAGATTTTCCAAGTCACTCCATACTCGAACGGCTCCGCAGCCTGGCGCTTGTGCGTTGGCATAACGCTGTAGGACTTCGCGCATGGGGGTTGTGGCCTCCACAAATTCCGACAATGCCTCTTGCACTTCTTCGAACCCTCGTTCTCTGAGGATCTGCGCAAGCTTCACGATCGATTTAGAGGCGGTTTTTTTCTGAACCTCTTGCGACAGGAAGAGGAAGAGGGGCCTCACACGCTGCTCCAAGTGCTGTGCCGCGTCCAAGAAGCTGATAAAGCGCGTGTCGAAGACACGCGGTGCCCGAACGGCTTCTGCTACCGCTTCTCTCGAGTTTTCGTCGTGCGACAGGATAGTCCCAACCACCGAATGCAGCTCCTCAAACGTTGTGACTTTGCTCACTGACTCACAATCCTCCTCCGTCACCTTCTCCTTCGCCATTGCAATCAAATGTGGAAGCATCTGAGACATTTCTAATTTGGATGCCGACTTTTTGCGCGCAGTCATCTTTTTGTACAAAGTCTCTAACTCAGCCACAGCAGAGCCCTTCTGAAACTGCTTCTGAAACGCACGCCATCTTTTCTGCTGTTTTGCGTCGTGGAACACAAAGTTGCTTAGATGCAATATTTCGTACACCAAATCAGAATCGGCTTTCAGCGTAGTCCGGACATCGGAGCACACGTTGTGTAGAAGGTGGCTCGTGCAGCTGATATACGGAACGTTCAGTAATACACTCAGCTCTCGGGATACTCCACCAGAGGCCCCCCCTCTATCGCTTCTGATGAGTCGCACGTCCGAAAGGGTCATTCCCACCTCCCCGAGACACGCTTCGAGTGCCTTCTTCAGCGTCTCTCCGGTGTATGGGGTGTCCGAATACTGCAGTGGGAGGCAGTAGGACCTCTCCCTCGTTTGCGCGATGAAGACTGCGACGGTGTGCCCCTGGAGGGAAGACCCACCGTCATGCACCAGGCTGATCTTTTGATTCCCCAAATTCTTCTTTATCTCGTCAACGTGTGCTCCGTAGATGACATTCCCATGTTCGCGCCACCCGCGCTGAATGTCTATTCCGTGTGCAGGGATGGTCCGACCAGCGAGTCCTTTCAGTAGCAATGATGCCGCACGAAAAGGGATTCCCAACATGGCAGTCAGTTCAACAGCAAGTTCTGTGATGTCCGCCGATGATGCTACAGGTTCCGATGTTGAAGGTGTGTTCCCTGCTGCGTTCTTCACTTTTTCGCGGTGATTCTGACTCTTCCAGTGGACAGCGGTAATGTCGTAAACCTTCACATCACGCGACCAGGCCCATTTGCAATGCGTACACACCGGAAGCTCTTGTTCTCCATCGAACTTTGAAGCGTGAGTGGAGAGTTTGTACCCGTTCTTCATGGCGTTCGCTTTTGTCATGATGGCCAAGCCCTGCTCGCTTCTGGGGTCCAGGTCAGTGTAGCATGCTTTTAGCGGAACAGCAGGCAACAACTTTTGCTTCGCCGCCCCAGCCACCTGTGCCACAAGAGACTTGTTGGTGTCGGATTTCTCCGATGCTGTCAGCTTGTCCTTAGGGGTGAACGGGGGTGGGTTCTGTATCCTGTGCACCGCACACTTCCTGAGGAGGACAGCCATGACAGGGGGCTTCTCCTTTTTCTTCAGGACACCCACTTCAATGGCAAGCTTAACCAAGCCGTCGCGGTTGTGCGTTTCTTTCTTTAGCACTTTTTCGACGCTTGCTATCTTTGCCAGCATCTGTGCCGAAGGTTTTTGTTCTTGTTCTTGTTCTTCATCATCATCATCATCATCATCATCATCATCTTCTTCCTCGTCATCTTCATCTTCCTCGTCATCTTTCGTCGCACGAGGGTCGTACTTGGTGCGTTTTGTCGCTGCCCTCCCGCCCTGTTCCCCCTTCTTTCTCTTCCCGGCGGTGAGATCTGTGCCTTCATCACCCCTCGCATCCACGCTGCCCATGATGCAGTACATGGTCAACAATATCATCAGGAGGTCGATGAACCGCATTCTGATTTTTTACTATTACAAGTGTTAATACTGTTGGTTGGATGTGGTGACAGGGATGGAATGGGGAGGGAGATTTGAAAGTTTGTTTGTTTGTTTTTGTTTTTATTTTTGCTACCCTGTTGGTTTGTATTGTATTTCACAATGGGGAGGGGGGGTCCGAGGGGAGGGGCACAAAACACCATAACTTAGCTGGCAATAGCTGGCAATAGCTGGCGATCGCTCTTTTTTTTTGACGATCGTCATTTTTTCTCTCATCGACGGCGATCGCCCGCAATCGACCGACGATCGCCACCATACCGTGTTTTTTACCTTTGCCAAAACTGAGATACAAAGGGGAAAAAAATGTTTTTCCCCAGCAAAAACTGAGAAATAGCCGGGAAAAAAATGTTTTCGAATGTTTTAGGGACCCTCGGACTACGGACCCTCCCGCCCCACTTTCCAGCTATTTTGACTTATAGAAAGGGACTCTCGCAAATTTTTTTTCCCGCCTATATAGGGCTAATTTCGACGATTTGAGGCCATTAAAACCAGAATTTGACACTTTTGAGCATCTGTGGGGGTCTAAAACGTGGTTTCGCGCACCCGAAATTTCGTGGTTTTTACTTAGGAAAATGCCCATTTCAACCCAAATTTTCGGTTTTTCTGGCCCGAAAGTCCAAAAAAAAAAAAACATACGAAAAAAGTTTTTTTTCGACCAAAAAAAATTTTTTTTCGACAACTACTTTTCCAAGCCTGCCTGGTTTCTTCTCCTGATATGGGGGCTCCCTAAAACATGTTAAAAAAGCGCAAAAAAGTTCAAAAAGTGTTTTTTACCTTTGCCAAAACTGAGATACAAAGGGGAAAAAAATGTTTTTCCCCAGCAAAAACTGAGAAATAGCCGGGAAAAAAATGTTTTCGAATGTTTTAGGGACCCTCGGACTACGGACCCTCCCGCCCCACTTTCCAGCTATTTTGACTTATAGAAAGGGACTCTCGCAAATTTTTTTTCCCGCCTATATAGGGCTAATTTCGACGATTTGAGGCCATTAAAACCAGAATTTGACACTTTTGAGCATCTGTGGGAGGGGAAAACGCAAAAAAAGCAAAAAGTTTAAATTCCCTCCATTACACTCCATTACGCCCCATTACACCCCATTACACCTGAATTACGCCGTGCCCGGGACACCCCATTTAAAAGATGCAAAATGCCTAAAATGCCGAACACACACCGATACCACGTTGGTTATCATCAGACAGACAACAAAGCTGTACTGCCGACTGGTATACGTTATCCCAGAACCCCATCCTAGACGCACCAGGTCCAACATCTCCTCTTGCACACGACCTGCCTTGTAGTGGTAGCACACACTACGCACAGCTCCGGTATAGGATTGTTGTCACTCCCTTCAACAAGAAGAGCCCATCAAGGGCGTTCCGACACACTGTGCACCAAATCCTCCTCAAGAATGAGGTAAATGGCCTTGGAGAAAGGTTCGGTCGTAGTCCTTGTTCAGGTAATTGATATCATGAGATGTCAGTGCTGCGGGTGTTGCCGGGTCTCGGGTGGCGGAGTGCACTGTATCTCCTCCAGAGTTTTTGTAGTGAGACCAAAACGCACCACGGCGCAGAGGTGCTCGGTGATATGAGTTCAGTTCCACTGCCTTCTTCGCATTCCGCATTGTCCCACAACACAATGTCAGCATTGTAGTGCTTCGTATCAGCATGCGACTCAGCACCCTAGTGGAGCATCAAAATAGGAGTTCGGAAAAAAACTCCTCATTTGAATCTTCGAAGGTATTCTATAGCTATGTGTGTTCCAAAAAACTCTTGTCGTCCTCTTCTCTGAACTGCTCTTTCAAAGCTCCGTCCATGCAACACTTTTTCCACCCATTTTCCCCCCCCCGATTTATCTACAGCCCCCCGCCCCCCCCCCCACCCTTTTTTAAAATGTCACGCAAATTGCTGCGCCGTACTGCTGCAGTCGCCGCCACCTGCGTGGCCCTGCACCAGGTGGACAAGCACTTCTGCTACTCCGTCACCGAGCGCAGTGCACGCGTCGTCGCCACGGGTGTGTACCTGCTGTACCAATACAAGGTCGTCTGGACTGTGGAAAACTCTTCGGACACACACCGCAGGGTTGCCCGCGCTATCGTCGACTGCCTTAACCGGAACGAAGGAATGTACATTAAATTCGGCCAACAACTTACCACTATGGGGCACGTTCTCCCGCCGGAATACCAACAGGAGCTTCAGGTGTTGTACAACCAGGCAAGCGTGTACCCTGGTCTTGAAATGAAGCGTGCGCTCGAATCTGCGTTGGGGGATTCTGTCGAGAATTTGTTTGCCTCGTTTGATTTGGAGCCTATTGCTTCTGCATCTATGGCTCAGGTGCACCGTGCGAGACTCAAGGACGGCCAAGACGTCGCAGTTAAAATCCAAAAACCGCCAATCCCATTTACCATCAACATTGACTTCCTGATGGCCTGGTGTGTCCTCCACGTGGTGGAGTACTCCTTTGGCCTGCCCCTTATTTGGTCATATGAATTCACCTCCAACAAGTACAAATCTGAGGTAGACTTCCGCATAGAAGCAGCCAACACCATCAACGCGAAAACCACCCTTTGCAACGAAATACCCAAAGGCGCAATCGGTCTCTACGTGCCAAAGGTGTTCGAAGAGTATACACGGAAGACAGTGCTGGTAACAGAATGGATTGAGGGTGGTGTGCGTATCGATGATACAGAACGATTGGGGGAGATGGGTGTCGATGTGACCGGGTTGCTGAAGGCAGCGGTAGGGGTGTTTGCGCATCAAATATTTCAGTCTGGCGCCGTGCACTGCGACCCTCACCCCGGAAACCTTTTGGTCAGAAAAACCGACAACAACAAACACGAATTAGTTCTCCTCGACCATGGCCTATATGTCCACCTCAGCGACTCCCTACGCTGTGACTACGCGCGGTTCTGGTGCGCCATGGTGCTTGCAGACAAACCCAGTCTCTCATCGATTACCCAAAAATGGGGTATATCTGACCCAGATTTGTTTGCGTCGATGGTGCAGATGAAGCCGTACCACGCAGCGAAAGGGCATTCGCAGATTGAGAAGAGGGGTTCGTTTAAACCGACTGCAGAAGAGCTGGCGCGGATTCAGACTAAGTTGAAGGCAAGGATTGTCACAATTCTTGCTGATACAGCGCAGTTTCCGGCAGAGCTGCTCTTTGTCGGGCGGTGTCTGAACTACCTTCGGTCGCACAACTGGAGTCATGGCAGCGTTATCAATCGGGTGCAGATCATTGGCATGCACGCCTCCAGTGGTCTAACCCGCTGGGAGAAGTGCCGCTTTGACCTGACCCTCTCACTGCTCCGCACCCTCGAGCGAGTCAAGGTGTCCTTTCCGCTCCTCTGGTCGCAAATGGTCACCTACCTGCCACACCGTGTTTCACAGTTCCTTCTCCGCTTTGGGACACTCATTGACGCCCCCGCAGAGCTGCCTGCAGATGTGTGATGGGTTGGGGTGAGGGGGGTTATTTGTCATGAAATGAAGGAGGAAATAGAAACAAAGCATTTTGAACACACTTTACGGTTCTGGGGGACGAGCCGTGCTGCAGAGCCACGCCTCACCAAACAGGTCGAGGTGCGTTTCACCACAACCTCTCTCATGAGATTGTTTCGTTTCGATTTTAAAAAAAAGTGAATAGGTGAAAATAGTTCATCTGATGATGGAGTTTTCAGTTCGCGCCTTTTTGGATGATGTGTGTGAGGGCACACTCAGTTTTTTTTATTTTCATTTGTTTTGCTGTTATTGTTGTTCAAAGTGAGAGAGGTAATGCTTTACGCTCTCTGTTCGTTACCCTTTTTATCTGGGAAAAAAGCACTCCTAGCCTTTGTGCACACATTTCTTTTCTTTGTTTTGGGATATTTCGATTGAAAGAATATCTTAATCATTTGGGGAATAGTCAGTTATACCCTACCCTTTTTTTGAAATGGTCAGAGATACCCGAAAATAAGTTCAGATATACCCGAAAACCAGAAATAGGGCATAACTGACTATATCTGAACTTATTTTCGGGTATTTGAACTTATTTTCGGGTATCTCTGAACTTTTTTGGGGTACCCACTTATTTGGGGGTACCCCCTTTGATTTTTTGCCCAGTGGGTGAGTGACCCACCATGAGGGAATGCGACAGCAGAGACAGTATTGAAGCAGCATGGTATGATTTTCACCCCTCTACCCCACACACAGTTACTTTTAGTGGGGGTAAATGCCCGCAAACCCGCAAACTCTTATACATGGTCCCTCGCTTCGCTTGGGAACCATTAGTGCAGCAGGAAACTCTCTGTAGCGTGAAAAAAGGCTACCTTATTTCGCGGAAATACATAGTTATTACCACTTTTTTCATTAACCTCACCCTTCCCGACTACTGCGTTTGTACACCATACTTAATCACACCCCACATTTACACTCATCACAGGATCGTGAAATCTGAACTGCATCCGTGATTGCGATGAGCGCCGCTCTCCGACATTCAACAACTCAAAATACAAGGCTTCACCCAAATCAATCTATTCTAGATTTGTTTGTGGACGAAGACCTGGGGGTGGGAACACTTTGTCAGTCACTGCTATAGCCATTAACCCAGGGAGCATAGCTAGTGCAAGAAATTCGACTTTGGAAACCTTCCGGAAAGTCTGTCCTCTGCTTGCGGAGGACGAGGCACAAGAAAATATTGCGTTCCCCCAGAAAACCAGTGCATATTTCACACTCCTTGTGGGTGGTCTTGTTGCCTTTTTTGTCAAGTAATTTTGGCCCAGGCATGCTCTCGAAGCATGACAATTTAGTGTGTATGGGGCAGGGTGTTGTTTTGTTCTGAATTCTCTTTGTTATAACATCTAAGTCAATCGCGGGTGGTGGTTTGTGTAGCGTGAGGCACTCTTTTTAGCAAACTTCCTGCGGCTGCTAAAGTGTTATTTCTTCGGATTTAACAACGTACAGCGTAACATAGTGGTTTCGCCTGGTCGACACAACCTTTGATAGATATGGGATAACCAACCCCCTTCGACCCCTCGTGGGTTCACTGAACAAGCCCTAGTGGTAGTTAAACGCGATTGACATTTACATTCCTAGAGATGAAAGAACAAGATAACACTTCTGTACCCGCGCATCAAAATTGTGGAAAACTTTGCACCCCAAACACCCTCAACAACGCCCGCCAAAAGGCGCCCCTTGTTGCTGGGAGTTGGTTCTCATGATACCTGCACAGCGGGCATTCCTCTGAGTCCAACGCATGTTTGGCCTGTTTGCGGCGTTGTACTTCAGGTGCACGAAGACAGGGTCTGGTGGTAAATTTTGCGTAGTACTGCGACGTGGTACTGCGTGGGTCTGGGAACCTGGGCACCTGGGTACAGGAAATTTGTTGTGGAAGACATCAACCACCATGCATTGAGGAGGGTAAGACAGTGGTCGCAGTTTCTACCTGATAGCATTACAACATTTAACTTCTCCACGGGGGTCTTGGGCCGTTCACTCGGTTCTACCTTGACTATCGGAAGATATTCTTGAGGCCTTTCTGGTCTCTAGAATATCCGGTCTTCCCGAACGGAGGCACACTTTGTGTGTTACTACGACCTGGCAATTTCCAGCAGTAGGTTAAGTAATCTTTCTTGTAAATTGTTGGAACATTATCTCCTCAGTGCATGAATGCCCCACGTGACTGGACACTTTTGTGTTTGTCATGTGGAGCTGTGGTTGCTCTTTCACGACTTTTTTCCTGTTCCTGGGTACCTGTTCCTGGACCTGGACCTGGGTATCTGGGTATCTGGGTATACCCGAAAACCAACTTTTTTGGGGTACCCGAAAAAAGTTGGCGACATGGTCAGACATGTTTTTGAAAATGGGGCATCTCTGACCAATATCTGAACTTATTTTCGGGTATCTCTGACCATTTCAAAAAAAGGGTAGGGCATAACTGACTATTCCCCTAATCATTTTTTTCTTTGATAAATTGTTGGAGTAGTGTAGTTGCCACAGTTGTGCAATCTCCACTGTCTTTTTTTTGTGAATTGGATGCCACTGTGCGCATTTTTCGCGTTTTTCGAGCTGAGCCATAATTGCCCTAAGGGTCCCCGCTATGCTCTGGGGTATTAAGAGGTCGCGTGGCTTGCCCAGCGGTGAACCGCCTCCGTTCTCTTACGGTACAGCAACTTCACCTTTTTTTTGTGTTGCAATAAAGAGCATCTCACTCACAGTGCTATGCAAAAAAAGCATCGCCTTTTCAGTACATCCTTTGGGTGCGTTTGAAAACGCTGCCTTTGTTAGGCACTGTATAAAATGACAACTCACAGCTATTGGGCAAGGGGGGGTGAAAAGCAATGCTCCCTTTTGCCTGCAGCGACGCCCTGTAGGATAAGCAATTTCCCCATACCCATTCTTTGAAGTTTATGCCACGAATTCTAGCCACTTTACCTTACCATTTTTTTTCCTCCGATATTTTTTTTTTCGGTCAACGACGCCAGGGGGGTTCGATGACCCGCAGAGTGTCAAAAGGTGCCTGAGTCCCCCGAGAGGCCTTTTTTGCACTATCAACTTCACTTTGTTCTGTGTTCTGTTCTGGAGGAGACTCCAAGCACAGAGAGCTTGGATGTATCTTTATTCTCTTCCTTTTTGCTTTTTTGCAAATGAGCCGAATCCTCGTGAAACATCAAGGCAAAAAAAAGGAGGGGGAAAAAAAAGGATTTGTTCCCCTTCTTTCCTCCCCATTTCTTCTATTAGATTTTTTCGAAATTGGCAGTGGGAAAGTGGGAGCCTCACAAGGGAACTTGTCGGAGGTGACAAGGCGGTCCCCTGCTCTCTCTACGCTACCCGGAAACAGTGGCACCTACTCCGTCCCCTCTCTCATCCCCTTTCTGTTCCCATACCACACCAGCATTCTCCCCGTTTCCCACACGATGGTGACATGCGGGATCCAGTCGCTGACACTGCTGCTGTGTGTGGTGCTGATTCTGTCGACAGGTGCGATCATCGGTGGCTTCACGTTGACAGCATGGGACGACCTTCTGGAAAAGGCACGTGACACAGGTGACGAAGGCTTCGGGATGTGTCTCGACAGTGGTACGGCGGACATCGAAACTGTGTCGTCACGCTACCTCCTCTCCGTCCTTGGCAATGTGGACACGGCAGTGAAGGAGTACCTGAAGGTGCCTGAACAGCTTGTCACGACTCTTGCAAACCTGGCGCAGGCACATCATCCAAATGTCAGCACCGGTCCTACCTTTGGGGTCACAACTATGAATCCGGCTGTCGCGTCAGCTTTCAGAGCTGGGTATGCGGCAGGAATACAGAGAATTTTCCACGAGACATACCCTTGGTGTCAGGCACACCCTTTCCCGTGGAGCAAGGGGACTGGGAAGCCAGCAGGATGGGGTTCACAAACAGAAATCCTACATGCATTTCCAGAAAATGCAGTTTTACCCACAGACGGGACCCCCATATTAATGGTACTTGAAGCCAGAGACCCTGTCACGTTGGAGCCGCAGATTGGCGACTATTCGATTGGTACTGAAGCTAATACACTAGGTCATATCAAAGATCCGACGCTTCCCTGCAACAACTATCCGAACTACAATTTGAATGAATCACGAGGAATGTGCTTCTATCCTGTACGTTTGATTAACTCGCCATCAGAGGTCCGAATGCGTGGGCTACAACTGCACTACCTGCACGACAGTGATCCACCTCTCAATCCTGCCAACGAGCTTGTGTACTCTGGCATGCAGGTGTCCTGGTCTTCCATTTCCTGGGACCTGAGCTACACCTACACCCACCCAGAGATGTACACGATGTACCCCAAGCAGGGGAAACGTGTTGGGGTTGTTGGCGCAACTGTGACGGGAGACGGGGTAAGAGATGCAGTGCGGAACCAGCTGCTTCCGACTGGCACGTCACTGTACATTGTCGAAGAAGACCAGAGCACACACTTGGTTGGGTTGGTTGTGGCGTACAACAAAGGGCGCCACCTCAGGCAGGTGCCCACCTACATGCCTCCACCAATGGATTTCACCGTTAACATTGCTACCAGTATGAACATCACAAACCACTCGACGGAAGACGCAACAGCACACATCCCATCAGTGATTGGAGAGCACGGGCAGTTTGTGTTCACACACCCTCAGAACTACAGAGACCTTGTGGAGAAGACAGAGGACTCCTTCCTGAAGTGGTCTGACTCGAACAGCTCGGAGTACTGGACAATGACGTCAGAAATCAAGCACAAAACGATCTTGTGGTACGCCAACCTTCTTGTGCCGAGAGAGTCTGTGATGGAGACGATTGATGCGTCGACGAATGCAATCCGTGCGAAGGTGGCAGCAGATCTGTCCTCTGCAGACGCACAGAAGGAGGATGCGGTGATTGTGATGGTGATTGTGACAAGTGTGGCGATTGCAGCACTCCTGGCCATTGCTGTTGTGTTCACACGCTACATCACGTCACCTCTGCTGAAGCTTGGAGGTGAGATGGCAAGTGTGGCTGTGATGGACCTGGAGGCTGTGGACACGGGCCGTGCAGTGTCACAGCTGAGTGAAGTGGGGATGATGCAGCGCAGCTTTGTTACCATGGTGGCGAACCTGGTGGAGTACCGGAACTACATGCCGCAGAGTGTGCTTGTTAACGAGAGTGAGCACGAGGAAGTGTCCGACACAGAGTCGGCCACACGGGATGCAGCGTCCCGGTCTGTCGCTTCCTGTTCCAAGCAGTCACCCTCCAGCTCCACAGAGGTGGTGCAGAACCAGAAGGCACTGCTGCGTGTGGAAGGGATGAAGAAGAAGAAGGTGTCGCTGGCACACATGAACGTCGTGTCGTGGCATGACTTCTGCAAGAACCGCAAAGATGCAGAAGTTCTCGCTGCACATGGTGGTGTGATGGAGAGGATTCTGGTGGCAGTGCAGCACAACAAGGGTGTGTGCGACACGTTTGCAGGAGACAAGATGCTTGCCACCTTCAACGCCTTTGTTCCGAGCTCCACACACCGTGTTGCCTGTGTGAAGGCTGCACACGAAGTAGCAACAGCACTTGGGGATGTGCACAGGATTTCTTACGGGTGCACAACAGGCGATGCACGTGTCGGGAACATGGGCTGCAACGGGATGAAGAAGGTGTCGATTCTTGGACAGTGCATGTCGTGGGTGGTTGTGCTTGAGCGTTGGAACAAGAAGCACAACCTGTCTGGTGTCATTGACCGTGCTGTGTCGCGTGAGGTGGAGGGACAGGTGGTACTGCGTTGTGCAGGTGCTGTGCTGTTCGCAAAGCTGAGTGACACGGCACAGGTTGTGTATGCTGTGGAGGGTTTGTGCAGCGCAGGCAACGAGGAGTGGATGTACCAGCTGGAGTCGGCAGCAAACAACCCTCATGCACTGTGGAACGATGCTTTTGTGCACATCATCAAACAGGACTTTGGGCAGGCTTCTGCTCTGCTTGACGGTGTGGCTGCTGACCAACGTGGGCAGTACGAACAGCTCATCAGGTACGTGCAGGAGAAGGCCTACGTGCCTGAGGTTGTGGACATGCACTGAGTGATTATGAGCGAGGTTTACTTGCTGGTTATGAAGGCGGCCAGGGACGGTAGATGGCATGTTTCTGCAGACAGTCGACAGTCTGCTTGCGTTTCATGCATCGGTGTGCACTTTTATATTATCGCGGTGAAATAGTGGTTTTCAAATGCGATGACGTGCTGCTCAGTTTGGACATACGTGAGTAACATCTGTGGTGTGTTTACACAACACCACGCTTTGTTTCAGGGACTCTGGCTTTTGTTATTATTTTATTAATGTGTTGCAAGTAGAGTTGATATCCTGTTGCACATCACAGAGGGTGTTAAGATCCCTTCCCTTGGTGGCAGGCTTGATCTTCTGTGACACGACACCGAAGTGGCTGTTGCACTCATGTTTCTCATGCCCTGCCTCCGATATTTTCTTCAGCCACTAGAGGTAGGACACCACTTGGGTACTCCGAAAATGTTTCCCCGAGTCCGACCAAACAATAAGGCTCTTGTCTAGTCGAAAAAAGTTTAGTGTGAAAAAGCTTTTTTTTTACAGCACTCAACGGTAACTCCCTCCAGCAGACAGACCCCCCCAGACAAATAGCATTCCTCTTTTACGTTACGTTTTGTTTGGTGTTTTTTTTCGTTTCCGCAACCTTTTCACCCTACACCTGAAACACATCAAACACAGTACCCCACACCACACCACACCACACCACACACCACACACACAATGTCGGAAGCAGACAACCAAATGCGTCGCTGCATTCTATGTGCAAAGCTCTACCAATCCGACGCCACTGTGTACGCCGTCGCGCAGCCCGATGCCGAATGGACCTCAATGCCTTGCGCAAAGTGCACCCGGGTCGTGTACTACGTTGCGAACACTGGCGGGGCCTGCGTCTCCTGCTGGCACTGCCGCTATGTCAACGCCACCAACGAAACCTCACCAGGCGAAGCAGCGGCGACGGCGACCGCACTGCGACGACACTCCGTTACCACCACCACCACCACCCCACAAAAGAAAGGCGTTCTTGGCGGCATTTTTCGCAAAAGACGACGTGCCTCGGTCATGCAAAGCAGCAGCACCGCCGACTGCAAACGGGAGGGTCTCTGCACCGCCTGCACCGTAGAACACTCCGGCATTGACGACTACGAGACACGCCGTGCCCGAGGCGCTGCAGACGACAAAGATTTCTCTGGAGACGTAGCCTTTACAAACCAGGACACACCACCGTCACCTACCTCCCTTGAGGCCTGCATCTCTGCCTTGGGGGACACAGAATGGAGCCTCCGAAGAATGATTGAAGAGGACGAAATGGTTGAAATGAAATCATTCAAAAGAGCGAAGCGGGCGGTGGTCTTTGTGGAAGAGAAGACGGAGAAGGAGAAGGAGACGGAAGAAAGAGGGGAGGAAGCAGCGGGGCAGGGGGAGAAGGAGGAAGAGACAACGACCGTGGAAGACGAACAAAAGGACGAAGAAGAGAAAGACGGGGCGGACAGAAATGCATCTGAAGGCGAGGTTCTGGAAGGAGGTGGAGAAGGTGAGGAGGAGGAGAAGGCAGAAGGGGGGTCAGAAGAAAAGGAAGTGCACAGCGAAGGTGACGGTGAAGAAGGAGAAGGAGAAGGAGAAGGTGAAGGTGGGGTCTCCGATGCTAGTCCAAAGTCGACAGAGAAACTTGTAAGTGGGCAGTGAACAAGAGGGGGGAAATATAGAGGGGGGGGAAAGCGAAAGAGAATAAAATGGGGGGGTGATAAAAACCGCATTCGTACAAATTATCGATCGAGAAATAGGTCGAACTTCCTCGAAAATCCTGAAAAAGGTCGAATATTATTACGGTACGAATACGGTAAATCTAAATTTTACTGAATGCGATCCGCAGATAAGTGGTGACTTTGTACCAGGGTCCTAGCTCAGTAGAACGGAAAAGGTGGCCCACCTTTTCCGTTGTTTTTTTTTTTTTTTTTTTGGGATTTTTTTTTGGGTTTTTTTTACACGGTGCAAAAAACCGGTTGGCCAAGGAGGTCCTCAGTGTCGTCAGCCAGTCCCCTTTGCTGTTAAAAACAGCGACTTGGCGTGGTCAATTTTTCCGCGCGAACAGGGATTACGCTCCACGTGTGGAACGTATGGAAATCCATACGTGAATTGTTTTTGAAAAGGTGGAATCCATACGTGTCCATACGTAGGTAATTTGGGTTTTGGATTGGTGCTGGGGTGGGGTAGGTGAGGAGTGGGGCTCCGCCCCCACCTCTCACCTACCCCCTACAGAATTCTATTTGTAGGAGACAATTTTCTATTTTACCGGAAAAGGAGCATGCAGCATGGCGAAAGAAAAAAGTAGCGTACCGTGCGCCTGCGGCGCTAGATTGTAATACACCCTTCCCATGACATAATAGGCAATTTTAAGCGCAATTTTTAGAAATGTTGCGTACCGTGGCTTCGCCAGAAACTTTCGTTTTAGCAAAATATGGAAGTAAAGTTTACGGAACTGGACCATAGTTACCAACGAAAGTGCCATTTTATGTCAAGATTTTTTAAAAATGTTGCGTACCGTGGCTTCGCCAGGAACATTTGGATGCCATGACTGATGATTTCTCCAGTTCTTCGAACTTTCACAACCCTTCTCAACCAACTTTGCCAGGGAGAGCGCGCGCGAAGCGCGCGCGGTTTTTAATTGTTTTTGCTTAGAATTGTACGTGTTGAAAATCCATACGTACTTTTTTTATTTTTGGGGGAGCTGCGTAATCCCTGCGCGCGAAGCGCAAAAAATTTTTTTTTGAGCCACCTTTTCCGTTTCTTTTTTTTTTCTTCTGAGCTAGAACCCTGTTTGTACACTTTTTTTTTTTTTTTTTTTTTTTTTTTTGAAAACTTGGTTGTATTAGTGTAGCCACCCTAGAGTGTGCTCCACTATTTTTTTTTTTTAACTTTTCACGTTTCAACTTTGTGCACGAAGCATTTCACACTTCAAAGGTTCGATAGCCGCAGAGTGTTCTGTAATGCTGAAGTGTTGTGCACTATCAACGTCACTTTCATGTTAGGGGGCATGCAATATACAACGATTCTTTTAAGAAAGAGTTTCTGTTGCGATTGAAATTGCAACTGAGAATGCTGTCATTACCTTTTGTACACCCTTTCACCTCTCTCCATAGAGAGCCTCTCTCCATCTGGTGTGGATGCATCAATGCAAAACACCATATAGTGGAGTTCATCCTCGGGTGTCTACACTAATACAACCAAGTTTTCAAGAACCATGAATATTTTTTAAAAAACCAATGTCTAAATGAGTTGAGGCATTGATATTCCATTAACTCCACTTTTTTTTTTTTTTGAGGTACACTGCAGGGAAATAGCTTGGTTTTCCTCCAAAATCAGGAATTATGCGAAAACGAAATTTTTTTCCGACCGGTCGAAAGCGGTAGTTGCGCTTCGCGCAAGCCTCCCGGTTTACAATCACAGTCACTCAATAAGCCCTTTTTTGCGGAGCAAAAAAGGAAAATGGCGCCGCAGGCAAAAAAAAATTAAGGGGTACGGCACATCTGCAAGCGCAGCGAGCGAAAATTTTAAGGTTCCATCATTCGAGTCATCTGGTAGATCTGGGGGTCCGCGGGCGAGGGGCCCCCAAAAGTGCCCAAAAATCCCCTCTTTTTTTTTTTTTTTCCCCCAAAAATCCAGAATTATGCGATGTCGCATAATTCGGTATATGGAGCTATTTCCCTGGTACACTGTCAAGAGGGCTTTGTATTTCAAGTCAACTGTTTTTTATTTTTTTACGAACGCAACAAAAACGGGTCAAGTGAAATAGGGGAGGTGGGGGAAGGGGGGTATATGGCATATTATGCTTTTTTTCTTTTTGAAATACTTTTTTTTTTGCATAAAATAACACTTTGTCACACTCTTGTGAGAAATGAGGTGTTAACCCTTGGCCAGAAAACACAGTCTAGCCTGTTTTGTAAAAAGGGTGCTATTTCCGTTGATGATCAGGGGGAGTTCCCCTGGTGATAATGCAACAAAAAAAAACAAAACAAAACAACTAGCATAAATAGTCGAGTTTCGGAAGCTCTTTTCTGTGCCATGAATAGAACAGGATGTGTGTATGTGTAACCGGATGGGGGGGTTTTTTTTTTGAGTTGGGTGTGATGTATACCGGTATCTGTTAACAAAAGTTCATTTGGTAGTCCCCACCCCTCCGCACCCCCCCTCCATCCATTCTTTATCCCCACCACCACCCCTGACGTACACATCGAGAAAAAAAAGCGCCACATTTTGTTTTTTACATGAATAATATTAGGGTAGGCACACTTTTTTATTTGTTTACTGGGGGGGAGCTATTAAAGTATACGTATACTTTATTCGGCGGGAATTACTGCTTAAATGGCCAAAAAACGAAAAGGAAAAAAAAAAAAAAAAAATCACTGTTATTTTGGGGTTTCTAGTGGCCGAAACCTCGCGAAAACACCACCATTGGCATTTTTGGGCCAATCCCAGCCAGTGGTGGGGTCAATGTGGAAAAATGAACAATTTTTTGGTGACTTAAATTTTCACAAATCTGAACCCAATCAGCACCAATCGTGTAAAAACTGATACACGCGTTTTAGGTCAAAAATACTCGTTTCTCAGCACAAAGTGACCCCATCACAGCACGCACAGAATCCGGACCACCGAAATCAAAAAAAATTTTTTTCGATTTTTTGTGCAAAACTTGCTGAAAAAATTTTTTAGTAAGAAAAATGTACACAAAAACCGTATACTTTATTTCACAGATTTCCACGCTCAAAATGGGTTTCCGCACCGTATACTTTATTACCCCCGTATACTTTATTAGCACCGTATACTTTATTAGCCCCCCCCCAGTAATGCTCGCGCGCGCGGAAAATTTTGAGATTCCAAAAAAAAAAAACATGGAAGAAAAAAAAACATTGCCTTACGTCAACAGGTTATCTTGACTTTCCCTCCCGTCTTCCTCCACGGGAAAAATCAACCAAATATCTTCGAACACAGAATCATCCATATACGAGTGGGTCACATGATATAATTCTATCATGTGACCCCACCAGGTGTAGCCATAAGCCGGGGATCGATCCCCGGGCCAAAATTCCCAGATTTTCCCCCTAACAAACTGCATGGGAAATGCTACCTTAGCAATATTAGATTTAAGGATCAATTTGAATCCTGGGCCGGAACACAGATTTGGATTCAGAGGATCCCAATCTTTCCAATAACGGCATTTTCTGGGGGTGGAAAAATACCCTGCTTTCTTGCGAGGGGGTTGGGCCAAAAAAAATATAGGCACCCGAACAATCCCCTGTGTATACTGTGTATACTGTGTGCGGAAATTGACCAAAAACGAGAACTTGTCCATTTCGGCAAATTGACCCCACCACTGGCCGGACGGATTCCGGAAATGCAAATGCAAGTGTTTTCGGTGTGAACTGTGTGTACTCTATGTACTGTGCGCTACCACAGCACAGGACCTCATAAGCTCTCAGTAAGCTCTCACAGGCTCTCACAAGGTTAACACCTTGCGCTTTCAGCGGTGGGTCGCGATTTTTTCACAGTGTGCAAACGAACAGATTTTTGACATTTTTTTTTTTACCGTTTTCCTGATTTTTCCTCATAAAACCCCCCCTAAATTAAGCCGGGGATCGGGGATCGCAGGTTTTGACCCCCCTAGTTACGGCTACACCTGGACCCCACCGTGGAGAGCAATCGGCTCGCGCATCAAAAGAAAGCAGAGAAAAGGGGAAAATAAAAAGACAAAAGTTGGGTACCGTGCGCCTGCGGCGCTACCTGTTCCCAGTCAGGAACGCCACAATTTTATCCGAATGTGGATTTTCCGACCTGAAAATGACCCTTGTTTATGAGGATGGGTTCATATTTTGTGGAAATTTATGCCACTAAAATTTTGTCGGTTTTTCTGTATGTCCCCCACCACAGAACGAGCGGATTCTGGAAATGTCTATCGCGGCATGTTTGGGCTGAAAACCCACTGTTTTTTCAAGGAAAAAAATTGCTTCCGGATGTCGGAATTTTCCGAAAAATTTCCAGAATTAGAAGACAGCCTGGCTTCGATGTTTTATTTTTGCTGTGTCTCTGTGTGTGTTTTTTTTTTCTTTGTGTGTTTTTTTCTGCGCGCGCGCGCGGAACTTTTTGGGACCCGACCGAGCATTAAACACAAGAAAAATTGTGCCTACCCTTATCGTCCCTTCACCTATTTTGGAGATACCACATCTCTCTTATTCGCCCCCTCCAGATACCTTCTGTTCTAGAGATCTTCCCTTTCCCCCCTCACCCTTCGCTCCCTTTATATGACTGTGGAGGGTGATGTAAAAGGGCAGAGTGATACTGCGTGCAAAGGACGTACTGTGAAGGGCACTGCACGGAAGGCACAGAACACAACAACAGACCCGTCTGCGCACAGAGACCCGCAGCTCCTGCACACGGACAGCAGTGACGACGACCTGCCCGATGTCATGACACAGATGACCGAGGCGCGTCTCAGCAGTACCAATTCTGCCATTACAGGCAACACACCAGATGAGGTTGATCTGTTCTCGTTGTGACGATTTTTTTTTTTTGAACAAGATAAAACAAAAAGCTCGCGTTTCTTTTATCGAACAGATTTTATTCTTTTTTTGAGTTGAGTTCAGGCTCTCCGCTAGGATTTCCGATTTTGAAAATGTTATGTTGATGGTCCACGTGGCGGGGTACATGCTTGCGCCGCAGGCGCACGGTACGCAACTTTTTTTTTTTTCAACGCCCGATTTTGACTTTTTTGGGACGTTTGAGCACTCACCTCTCCATATCTTCTTCTCCTGAGCTTTTTTGACAGGTAGAACGGGTCTGAACCACTTAGCAGAACTTTTTTTTTTTTCTTTTTTTCCCCATTTTCAAAAAGTTCTGTTGACAATCAACAGAACTTTAGTACCTAGCGGAGTGCCTGGTTGAGTTGAGGGTGTAACGGAACTTATATAGTTCATCGATTCCGCAGCTTTTTTTTTTTTATACCTACAAGTGTAGCTTAAAGGAGAAATAGTTCCTCAGATACGGTCGCCAATCACCCCTCAAACAGGGTAATTGAGCAATCAACGAAAAAAAACCTTTTTTTCCTTTACTTACCTATCAGAGTTACTATTTTTCACTTTCAACTCCTACATTTTTTTCACAAAATATTTTGTGGCAAACGAAGCGGATACATCACACAAGAGGCATGAAGGCAGAGGATACCGGATGGCGTCTTGTTTTCCAACAAAGCGAAACGGAAGAAAAGAGGGAATGATCTTTGAGCCATATTTTTATTTGCACAAAAACAAAACAGTTCTCATATCCACACCATTCTTTTACCCCCTTAACCCGGATTTCCCCTTTTGTGAAGTGTTCTCCCCCCTTTGAATGGTTCCTCTGACCACCCTCGTGGATGCACCTATGTATTTCATGAACCATATCTTGGTGTCAAAGGCTTCTTGCAGACCATGGACGGTGAGGAAGGCATTGATAGGGTGTGTACCGCTGATGGTGAGGATGATGCCAAAGCTAGGTGTGTCTACAACCAACGAACGGAATGAATGGAAACACTAGGGAGACGTGGAAGCAGTTGGGTGCGGATTGCGCAAGATGCAAAGAAGGAGAGACGTGTTTTTTTTAAAGAGGTTCCCACCGCGAAACCAATTTTCCACCCCTTCGGTTTAGCTTTGTTGCTTCTTCTTGCGCCTCAAAAATATCTGCAAAACAGAGAGACACAAAACCATGGAAATATGCGTAGTGTGCTTTGACGGAGAGAAGTGCACAGTCGAGGTGGGTGTGGATGATACAACTGCGGACATACGGCGGAAGGTGGCGTCTGCAGCAGAGTTGTGCGAAGACGGCTTTGACATAAGCTTTGGAGGGAAGGTGATGGCAGAAGGAGACACGACGCAGCTGAGTGCTGGGGACACAGTTGTGCTGACGAAGAAGACGATGTCGCAGAAGGACAGTGCCATTGCAGCTCTTCGCGACTTGGGTGAGACAGCGCTGACTGCAGAGAGGTTTGACGGTCTGGCAGATCCCAATCTGGTTCGTCTGTTTCTGCAGGCGGAAGTTGTTACCGAGATACCCTATGGATTCTTGAGAGGTGGCGCGTTCGAAGAACTTCATCTCAGCGATGTGTCCGTCGTTACCACAATGGGCAGCCACTTCCTCGACGACTGCAGATCACTGCACACTGTTGATTTATCTGGCTGGCACAATGTGATACAACTGGGAGAGAGGGCCTTCTTTTGCTGCAGCTCGTTGACCACACTGGACATGTCTGGGTGGAGCAGTGTGACGCAAATTGGGAGTAACTTCTTGTCAGGCCAGAGTTCGTTGACCACACTGGACTTATCTGGGTGGATCAGTGTGACGCACATAGGGGACCGCTTCCTCTATGGGTGCACGTTGAGCACCCTTGACTTATCTGGGTGGTACAGTGTGGCCCAAATTGGGAACAACTTCATGTCAGGCCATAGTTCGCTGACCACACTGGACTTTTCTGGGTGGAGCAGTGTGACGCACATAGGGAGCAACTTCTTGTCTGGCTGCAGCGCATTGAGCAGGCTGGACTTGTCTGGGTGGCACAATGTGACACAACTGGAAGAGAGGGCCTTCTTTTGCTGCAGTTCGTTGACCACACTGGACATGTCTGGGTGGAGCAGTGTGACGCACATCGGAGACAACTTCGTCAGCCACTGCAGGTCGTTGAGAACGCTGGACTGGTCTGGGTGGGCGAGTGTGACGCACATAGGGAAAGGAGTATTTGACGCATCCAACTTACGGAAATGCAGCATCAACGTCACCGGATCGAGCAGTGCAGTCCTTGACCTCAAGAAGAAGACTTTTGAAAAGAAGCGTCCATGTATGTGCATGTGAGGGTGCATCTTCGAGGCTCGCTCATTACCCTGTTCAAGCAACCAACTTTTTTTGATTTTTGCATTTTTAGTTTTCTTTGTGTGCTAGAGAATTGATAGGTTTGCCGCACCTAGGGTCAATTTGCACTTTCACAAGGATCCGCACGGCGGGCTTGTCAGGGGGGCTACTAGTGGTACTAGTAGTGGCATGTGACAGTGCGCCCCCTTTTTCTTGCTGTGTGTCAAAACAGTGTGTTCGACCACATCCCTCGGTGTGGGATATCACACAGGCGCATCTTAAGTGATACGCTACTACAACGAAGATTTTCAAAAAAAAAACAAAAGTCCTCTCCCCTTGTAACTGTTTGTTCACCATACCTGCACACCCCCCTCATTTTACTATACATTAACTAGCACTCTGTTGTCATTTCACTGGCACCAGTCAGTTTTACAAAAAAACAAACATTTTAACTAGCAACTTTCCTAGTAAATAGATGCCAGTCATGATGCTGACTTGGTGTGTTCCCCACTGAACATCTTCAAAGCAGCCCCACTAGGGACTCCACCTCACTGTCAATCAGGATTGATTGGTGTCCACTGTTTTGCCGAGGGGCACGGTACCACCATATCCACCGCACTGTCTCTCGGCGCGCTTCCTTGCACTCTTCCTGACGAAGTCCTTCCACATACAAATCTACGTATCATTTGCCGCTCCCTCCCCCCCTTTTAGTTGTTCCATTCGTTGACGCTTCCACACCCTTCTTGGCACCGTCTCTGCCACACCCACATCACAGCCCCTTATATCAAACCATGCTGCGGAGAACGGTCCGTGTATTGTGCGGAGGTGCGCCTGCAGATGTGTCGTACGAACACATGGTGCAGTCCTTTAAGGGGTCGTGCTTGTGCGGCACTGTGAGCTACTCTGTGGATGGCGTGCCTGACTGGGTGGCGATCGAGCACAACAGCTTCTACCGTGTGAGCCATGCGGCGATGAGTGTCGCAGTGGCAGGGGTGGCACCACGTAACTTCGTGATCCAGGAGGGTGAAGGCTACCTCCACCGCAAAGCCTTTGACCGCATCTACAAACACACCTGCAAGAAGTGCGGCTCCCACGTCTACGACGACTGGTTGCCGCACCACAAAAAAATTGTCTTTCCTCCGCAACTCGAATGCCTCGGCAAGGCGCACAAAGTGACCGCAAACTGGGACGCCCTCCACCCACAGTTCCACCTCAATTACAACTCTGCGGTATGTTGAAAGAGGTGTATATTGGGAGAAAAAAAATCTGATTAAACGATGACGTTGGCGTGAGACTTAAGGAGGTCAGGTCCAGCGGGAAAAATGAAGAAATCATCAAAACACTTTGTGAAATGTTTCAATGCAAAAATGGACTCCTTTTTGGGGCCTTTTTTTTAGGGGTCCGGGGTTTTTCGGAGACTGTCCCACTTTAGAAAAAAACAATGCCTCATGACACACAGCTTTTGCCCGTTTACGATGGACTTCCGAAGTTTGCATCATTACCGAAACAATGGCGAGGCGGCACAGGGGAAATGGTATGAGGGTGATTCAATGTTTCCCCACTCACAGGGAACGAGAAGACTGGGTTTAGACCGTCGTTTAGAGACAAGGCTTATTTTTACCCCACTGATGGAGAAACCCCACCACTCCGTTTTCCTCTTCTCACCCCCCGTTTTCTCTCTACAGCTCACCGAAGACTTCCCCGAAGCAAACACACGACAGTACCAAAACGCGGCAGGCAGCGACTACTCAAGCAACTCAGCATAGTTCTTGTGAGGCAGTCTCACCCAAAATCTGGGTGTAGGAAACTTCACTCTTTTTAGCCCTGCCGACTCCATTCTCTTGGAGCTGTCCCAGGACCGTACTGCTCCGCTTCCTAAAAAGGAATGGTAAAAAAAAAAGTTTTCAAAAAAAACAAGTTGGGAACTATCCTAACAATGACCCTTCCGTAGGTTGCTTCTTTGAAGGGCACACTTAGTCGAGAGATGCACAGTTTTTGCTGTTTCCCCTTTTAGACGAAATAACGAAATGAATAACGACTTTCCCCCTATTCACCTTATTTGTGTATAACCATGCTGACGTCACCCGCTACGCTGTTCTGTGCAAAGCCACCCATCATCCATCACCCATTACCCCCTATCACATCGTCCTAGGGTTGATCTTTTG
Source organism: Rhynchopus sp. YZ270_cl-10 (assembly GCA_964035575.1). Taxonomy (NCBI): domain Eukaryota; phylum Euglenozoa; class Diplonemea; order Diplonemida; family Diplonemidae; genus Rhynchopus; species Rhynchopus sp. YZ270_cl-10. Next base: position 1,214,882 of record OZ037863.1, read on the forward strand.
TTTTTGTTAACTTTTCTTGACACCCAAAACAATGGCACCTTCTGGTGTGCTGATGGCAGTGCTCACGACGCTGCTCTGTGCACGCAGGGCTGAGGCAGGGCAGTGCGACTCTAGTGCATCTTGGTGCAGTGCCTTCACCGCCGCAGCAGCACCGGCTTCGGCATCGTCTACGCAGTGTGCAGGCAAGAAGGACTGCATCTCAGGGCTGCTCGACTGGCAGGTCGAGCGTGTGTTGGAGCAGCACAACCTCTACCGCGCACAGCACGGAGCATGCCCCGCAACATACAGCAAGACCATCGAGCAGTGGACGGTCGCGAGTGACGGATTTTTGACCACCTGTGGAGGCAACATGCAGCACAACAGCGGCGGTCCCTACGGTGAAAACATCGCAATGGTAGGAAAGTTTGGCATCGACGCAGCCACGTGGGATGTGGCGGAGGGTGTGAAGAACTGGTACTGCGGGGAGGAGGGCTGTTATGACTACAACAACGGAAAGTTCGCCAGCAACACAGGGCACTTCACGCAGGTGGTGTGGAAGGGGTCGATGGAGATTGGGTGTGGTGTGTGTGCGCACGACAGTGGCAACTACATTGCGGTGTACATCATGTGCAACTACGCGAAGCCAGGGAACTACGGTGGGCAGTATGACGCCAATGTTGGTGCGAAAGGGTCGTCTGCCGTGGGCTGTGCTGCTGCACCTTCGGGTGGTGGTGGCACGCCACCGACACCACCGACGCCTGCGTCCGTCGACTTCACGATGCCGAGCGAAGGGAAGTGCCCAGGGTCTGCCTCCGGCAGTGGTTGTGCCTCAAAGCTCTGCTGGTGCGACGGCTTCACTGCTGCAGCAGCGCCAGCAGAGGCCGCGTCCGGCAGCTGTGCAGGAAAGTCGAGCAACTGCATGTCAGAGCTCCTCGACTGGCAGGTCAAGCGTGTCATCGCCCAGCACAACTACTACCGCGCACAGCACGGCGCGTGCCCCGCAACATACAGCAAGACCATCGAGCAGTGGACACTAGGAAGTGCCGGTTTCGCAGCCACCTGCACAGGCAACATGCAGCACAACAGCGGTGGCAGCTACGGTGAAAACATCGCAATGGTTGGCAAGTCTGGCATCGACGCTGCGAACTGGGATGTGGCGGAGGGTGTGAAGAACTGGTACTGCGGGGAGGAGGGCTGTTATGACTACAACAACGGAAAGTTCGCTAGCAACACAGGGCACTTCACGCAGGTGGTGTGGAAGGGGTCGATGGAGATTGGGTGTGGTGTGTGCCATGTGCCGGGGTCGAGCTACACCAAGGTGTACATCATGTGCAACTACGCGAAGGCAGGGAACTACGGTGGGCAGTACGATGCCAACGTCAAGTCCCCGAACACCCAGCCCACTGGGTGTGTTGCGTCGCCGCCCACAACGGATGAGTGTGCAGCGTCGCCCTGCGGGGACGACCAGAACTGCAAGGACACCGACCAGACAGCCGCAAACGACTACACCTGCACCTGTAAGGCAGACACGTCCATCTCCGTTGTCGGGAAGCCGTCCGTCTGCACAACAGATGAGTGTTCCACTACCCCATGTGCATCAGGCCAGACGTGCCAAGACACGGCACAAGGTGCAAAGAGCTTGAACGACTTTGTGTGCACCTGCGACAGTGACAGGACCATCACGAACACCGGAGGGTCAGCGACCTGCGTCAAGGACGAGTGTGGGAATGATCCTTGCGATCGGGCCAACACGCAACAGACGTGCACGGACCCAAACACAAGCCCTACCAGCCTGGGTGACTACACCTGCGCCTGTGCAAACGGTGTCACAGCGAAGGGCGGCAAGGCGACCTGTGACTCAGACGAGTGCACGGCGAAGCCTTGCGGCAGCGGGCAGACCTGTGTTGACATGAACACTGCTGCGGATAAGAAAAAGGACTTTGTGTGCACCTGCGACAGCGACAGCAGCATCACGAACACCGGAGCGTCAGCAACCTGCATCAAGGACGAGTGTGGGAAGGACCCCTGCGACCGTGCCAACACACAACAGACGTGCACGGACCCGACCCCTAGCGCCACCAGCCTCAACGACTACATCTGCACCTGCGAGAATGGGGTGACCGCTACTGGAGGCAAGGCGACGTGCGAGGTTGACGAATGCACATCGAGTCCTTGTGGGTCTGGGCAGACGTGTGTGGATGGGAACAAGGCTGCGAACAAACAGGACGACTTTGTGTGCACCTGCGACAACGACATGGTGACAAAGCGTATTGGTGGTGCTGTGGTGGCTTGCGTTGTGGACGAATGCGCTGGGACGCCTGGACCGTGCGGGACGCAAACCTGCAAGGATGTGCAGCAGGGAGCGGCACAGCTGGACGACTACGTCTGCAGCTGCGCAGCACCAAGCACGACCACAGCCACAGGCAAGGTCGCCATCTGCGCCACAGGAAGCAACGACGAATGCACCACTACCCCTTGCGGCACAGGCCAGACCTGCGTCGACCCTGACCAGACCGATGCCAGCAGGGACGACTACGTCTGCACCTGCACCCTAGGCTCGGGCACCGCCACCGCCAAGCCTGCCTCATGCGTCCTCAACGAATGTGACACATCCCCATGCACTGGGGGGCAGACCTGCACAGACCCCGACACATCCACAACGATGCTGAAGGACTTCACCTGCGCTTGCACCGCACCACTGAGCGGGTCTGCCGTTGGCGCTGCAGCAGTGTGTTCGCAGGATGAGTGCAAAGCGCTCCCACCCCCATGTGGCGCGGGACAGACCTGCAGCGACAAAACCATGGACACACTCCACGACTTCGTCTGCACCTGCGTGAACGGCGTCACCTCCACAGGCACACCAGCAACGTGCGAGGTGGATGAATGCGACGCGCAACACAACCTTTGCGGCATGGACCAGGTGTGCTCTGACCCTGATAAGTCATCCTCCTCACAGCACGACTTCATTTGCACATGCAACTCTGACTCGAGCATCTCCCAGAAGGACGGGCCTGCCACATGCTCGCTGGACGACTGCGAAAGCAAACCTTGCTCCGCCGGACAGACATGCACTGACCCACTCCAAACACGCGACTCCCACAACGACTTCATCTGCGCCTGCACCAACGGCGTCACCACCACCGGCACTGCTGCGGTCTGCACCCTCAACGAATGCGACGCAAACCCATGCGGGCCTAAGCAGGTCTGCAACGACGCGAACACTTCCTTCGCCTCGCAACACGACTTTGTGTGCATCTGCCAGGACAACACTGCCATCACGATGAAGGACGGCCCGGCCTCCTGCATCCAAGACGAATGCGCCTCGGACCCATGCGGCTCCGACCAACTCTGCACAGAAGGAAACACTGCTGTCGACAGCCTCAAAGACTTCAGCTGCTCCTGCCTCAACAAGCCCTCCCTCACGCAGGTAGGCGACAAGGTCGCTGCGTGCGGTGCAGATGAATGCGCAGCGCAAACCCCTCCATGCGGTGCCAAGCAGGACTGTGTCGACCCCGACTTCTTCACAACAGGAGACTTCCAATGCCTCTGCCGTGGCGGGAAGGAACGCAGCATCGGCAAACCGCACACCATCTGCGACGAATGCCTCATCGGCCTGCACCCCTGCCGCGGCCCACTCGGCGAAGAGGAACTCTGCAAGGACCCCAACACAGCACCAGACAGCCTCGACGACTTCGTCTGCGAATGCCCCGACCATGCGACCACAAACATCGGCGGCCCCGCACAGTGCACCAAACTCGGTGAATGCGCGCAAGACCCTTGCAAAGACCCACACGCTCTCTGTCACGACCCCAACCTCCAAATCTCTGGCGATTTCACCTGCGAATGCATGCTTGGATCCAACGGGTCAACGGTAGGCCTTCCGGTGCAATGCAGCATCAATGAATGCGCGACATCTCCTTGCGGGGAGTTCCAATCCTGCAACGACCCCAACACACAATGGGATATGTCCGGCGACTACGTCTGCAACTGCACGCAAACAGACGACGCACACCCTCTGTACGGCAGCTCTGCAGGTCATCCAGCCACCTGCTCGGCAACACCCTCACAAAGCGGGGCTGGCGTCGGTGTGCACAACACCACCAACACCGCAAGCCAGCTAGGCGCAACCACCTCCGGTTCCAGTGGAAGCGGAGACAGTGATGGCATCCCCCTCTGGATCCCCCTGGTCATCGGTGGCACCTTGCTGGCGGTGTGTGGTCTGGGAGCCGCGTTTATGCTGTCAAGGAAACCGAAGAAGGCACTCAACGTAGATGAGTTCTTCCACATGGACCCCTCTTCAGTCGAGCCCCTCCAAACCAAAAGCGACCAGAACGAAGTGAGTCTCTAGAAGGGAATGGAGGACGAGATAAAAGGAGGAAGGAAGAAGAAGGAGAAGGCGGGGGTGATCTCCTATAGTTATCGGTTCGACGCCTTCGCAGGTTTTCCCCAAAACCGCGAAAAATTGGGGTGAAAATATTCCCATTTTTGTCGAAGATTTTTTTGTTTCATCTTACAAGCATTTGGACACAATAGGTCTCCTTCGTAGCAACCTCTGTACGAGGGCATTTCCTTTTGTGTGAAGATTTGAATTGAAAGCTAATCTATTTTTTTTTAACCAAAGCCGGCTTGGCCTTTGGTAAGGGAGTAGATCAACTCTTGATTTGAACCAAAAAAATTTTCATTTTACAAGCAATCCATTTTTTTTTTTTTTTTTTTTTTTTTTTTTTACGTTTATTTTTCGTTGAGAGTATTTGGTTTTGTGTGTGTATACTTTTATCTGCTACTCCCCCCACCAAAAATACAACATGGGAGGTCACTTTGCTGTGACTGCCGTCGGGGGGTAAATTTTTTTTCTTTTCTTTTTTTTTTTGAAGCATTTTTCTCGTCTCTGCAAGACACGACAGAAGGTGCTGCAACCTCTAATACCCGCACGATAACGATGGTGGTCAAAAAGATGTGTACACACAGAGAGAGAGGGAGAGAGAGGCACACCACAGTGAAGTAAAATGACCCGACTTTTTTTTTTTTACTTCGTGGTTGCACAACGTCGCATTTACTTCACCGTTTTTGTGTACAGTGTTCGTTCTTGTGAGCTTGCTTTGAGAATATGACACTGCCTTCTTCCCCTTTCCTCTCGATACAGACCCACGCATGGGAATACCATACAGCGTATACAGTGGGGTGCAATATATTGGGTGCGGTTGACCTGTTTCATCCAAAGAACCACTGCTATTGCTAGCGTTAGTTTTCGTGGAAGCGTGCAATGCAACAAACGGTCGAGATCTGATCAAAGCGGAACGGATATATTTTCGTTTCGGTTCAACTGCATCCCTCTCAGCCCAATAAGCGCCTAAGTATGGGTCGATAGGACAATACTTAATATTGCGCTTCACTGTGTCTGTCCGGGGTTCGTTCGGAGTTATTTTTATTTTTTTTCCCCTGTGGTGCTATAGGAAATGAGTCAACGACCTGTCAGCGACCTGTCAATATCGGGGGGGGTGGGTCATTTTTTAATAGTACTTAGCCATTTTCAGGTACACAGGTACACAGATACACAGGTACACAGGTACACAGGTACATAATATGTGGTGGTCAAAAGTGCAAAATCCACACGTTCTATCTTGTGCATCCCAGCTTGAACGACTCTTTGCCGCTTCACAGCTGGTCTGTGAATGTGTTCACAGACCAGCTGTGGTAGTAGAAATCACCTCCAGCTTTGAGGGACTCAGGGCTGTGTGACGCTGCTGATTTCGACACGTTGCCGAAGCAGCGATCGCGCTTGGTGTGGTTTTGTGTATCCCAAAAGGAGTCATCACTCAAAGCATTTTGACTAAACGTCTGAACCTGGAATCGATAGCAGACAGGAACAAGAGGATGGGCAGGCAGCGCCTGCCCGACCTGTGTGAAGTGAATCAGTGATTGCCTGACAGATGTCTGGGTAACCGTGTATTCTGTGTGGGTATCCATGTCCGGAGTATATCCCATTGTCCCCTTACATTGTGATTTACGTGTAACTTTTTTTACATGTTAGCCACATGTCATTTGACATGTAAAGTGACATGTGCCACAGGTGAAATGACCTGTTAAGTACATGTCATTTTTAGGTGGCACATGTCAGTTTACTTCACCGTCGTGTAGGGTCCGCGCGGGGTACCCCGGGGTTTGGGGAGCACACGGCGGTGAAGTAAGTTACATTACATGGAATGTTACATGTGAAAAACCGTTACGTAAATGACATGTAACTTCACATGTAATGTAACAGTTACATGTACATGTGATCATGTTACCGTTAGTGTCGATGTGTAAAAAACCCACCCACCATAATTTTCACAACGATTTTTGAGGATTTTTTAGGTCTTACCAGAAATCACCGCCGAAAGCTGCCTAGAACCACCCCCAAAACCATTGTACCACTACCTGATTTCGCCACCTGTACCACATGTAACAAAAGTTACATGTAATACCACATGTACCACTCGTTACTTCGTGTACCCTGAGGGTCCGTATGGGCCACTGTGTGTCTGTGTGTGTGCCCCACCAAAAAATCGCTAAGGGCCGTTAAAAAATGACCCTCCCCTATGGCAACGACCTGTCAGCGACCTGTCAATATCGGCCCCTCCTGGAGCACCACCCTGCCCATTTTTTTTTCGGTACACTGTCACAAGAGGGCTTTGTATTTCAAGTCAATTTTCTTTTTCTTTTCGGCGCCTGCGCCCCAAAAGAGGACGTCGGCAGCTATCAACCCCACATTTTTTTTTGTTCTATGTTCACCAGTGAGATCTCTGCTCTCGGGATTGGTGCAAGGTCCCACCTATTTTCTTTTGCGACCATTGTTTTTTTTTTTTTTTTTTTTTTTTTTTGTCATATTATTTGCATATTTACTCACACTTTTCCAGAAGGGGACACATTTTGTGACCTTATCGCCTTCTGCTAGCAAATATGAGTATTTTTTTTTCCACCTCTGTTTCCCTGTTCCCACTCCCCCCGATTTTTGATTTTAGCCACAGTGTCGTGGTTCTTTTTTCTGCTTTTATCCAGATGGCTGGCATCGTACAGTGGGTCAGTCGGAGGTGCCTGCATCACCAACTACCATTTTTATTTTTTGCCGTGCCTTACTTCGCTCATATTGCTCGCAATATGAGTGGAGGAAGCATTGTCTTTCAAATTATTTTTTTTCTTTTATTGACACAGACAGAGAGTGGCTTCAGTGCTTTGAAAGCTACCCCTCAGGAAGGAGGGGGTTTTTTTCTTTTTCTTTTAAATGGGAGTACTATGGTACACCCTTTAGTGCGTACTGTCTTGTTAAAAGTGGTCCGTATATGAATTTGCATATTTTTTTTTTTCCAATAAGAAATGGACATACAATGTAACGAGGCCGACTACGCCTGGAAATAGGCATGTTGTATGGAAGATCGATCTGAGGAGGGTGGCTGAGTATTCTTCATACGTCTCAGCCACGCCTGTATCAGGCCTTAGCGAGGAGTGTTCGGCCTCATTGCATTGTATCATGGAAACAACGAAAAGGGGGTACAAATAAGTGTGTATTTTTTCACAAAAAAAAACCACACCAAACCCTTGAAGTGATAAACTCAACACCAAAACAACAAAACAAAACAAAACACTGTTGGTACCCCAGAAATCCAAAATACCAAGTACGCAACAACTACGCACTAAGTACGCAATATGGGGGTCGACAGGAGCACCAACTGTGTTTTTTTTTTTTTTCCTCTTTTCCACATCCCCCCCTTCCCCCCCACTATCATTATTTTCGTCTTCTTTTTATACCCAGTAATACAGTGAGCTCTTTCTCCAGAAAGATGATCTCAGCCATTCCCTTCTCCCCCCTCCCCCCTTCTTAACCGATGGGGGCGATACTGTGTATAGCACCCGGCAGCTTCACAATCAGATGTGAATTCTTATACACCAACAGACTAAAACTCCCCCTTTTTCTTTCAAAAAAAAAATTTTTTTTTTGCGACAAGTTTATTGTTATTACTGGGGGGGGCCGAATAGTGGACCCCCCCTGAATAGTAGACCCCCCTTGAATAGTAGACCCCCCCTGGGAATTCTGGGTTTTTTTAAATTTTTTTTCCTTTGAATAGTGGACCCCCCCTGAGAAATTCTGGGGAAAATTTTTTTTTTCCGCTGAATAGTGGACCCCCCCCAGGTTTTCGTTTTTTTTTGACTTTTTGCGGAAGTCACGGAAAAATTTTAGAGGGGATCAACTACAAATTTCAAATTGATTTTTCTTTCTTTGGATAGATTTTGTGACAAATCTTTCCAAAGAAGCAAAAATCAGTATATTTTGACACACCCTATCAGCCTCATCGACGGGAGGGGTTTAGTAAAAATACAGAAATAAATTTTTTGGGGGGTCTACTATTTAGGGGGGGGTCTACTATTCAACTTGGAAAAAAATTTTTTTTTTTTTCTGAGACCCCCGATTTATACCCGTCGGTTCGCCTAATAGTGGACCCGGGGTCTACTATTCGGCCCCCCCCAGTAAAGAATACGACGAAAAAAAATGGGACACAAAAACCAGAGTTTTTTAAAAAGAGGTGATGATAACCACCGAGGAAAAGGTTCATTTTCAACAACCTTTTTTCTCTTTTCTCTTCACACCTCGGACTCTAGGAAGCAGGGTCCGCGTGTTTGTTATTTCGCCTGCACCCATTTTTTGTTTTTTTTTTTTTCGAGCACGCTCATCAAACGGGACATGACTAAAGGTATCTGTTTTGTACTCAGAATTATGCCCGAAGACCGTGCTCTTTTTCCACAACCGAAAAAAAAAAAAGAAAAAAATCATGACGAAATTGCCAAAAACAGCAGATTTCTAAAAAAAAAATTTTTCAATAATTTTTCTGACCTCTCTTCTCTCCTCTCAGTCTCCTCTCCTCTCACTGCACCTGGCATCAGCTGCTTCCAACCAACCGCCTTCGTACTCACCACCACCCTCTCTTTCGGGGACGCTCTCAGGGGTACATCAAAGCGCGACATCCCTGCCCTCGACGTTCACCTCACTCGATGAGTCAACTGCGTCCTCGGGCATCACGCGGTAGCGTGAACGAGCCTGAGTTGCTTCCACACTCCCATACCCCGCTGTATCTTGCCCTTCAATTTCTCTATAGAACGTGAACGTCACCACACTCCCCTGCACAGAGACTTGCAGGTCTCTGTGCAGCCGTGCGCCACAGAATAGGAGTACGTCCTCTCCGCCTCCCACTCCCTGTACCCCGAAGTGGGGGTAAGGGGGTAGCGTGAAGCAACCTTCTTCAGATTTGTGGAGGGGTGGCGAGGCGGTGTCTTCTTGTTGAGCTGCGCAGGGGTTGACATAGGATGCCATTTTGCATCCGGTCGACTACCGGGGTAACGGCGCAGGTCGATACCGTGTGGATGTGGGTTTCGGTGTTCGAGTTCATCCTTACGCTGTATGCCGACCCCCGTGGTCCCATTTTTTTCCGCCTCATTGGACTCTTTGATGGATTGGTATGCCGTGAAGTCATCCCAATTGCCCTTTTAGTTTTTTTAAAATGATTCCACTTCCTCGGGTGGATTTCTCCGAAGAGCGTTGACAATGTGTCTTAGGGGAGCGTGGGCGGGTTTCTGTCCGTCTTTTTTTTTTTTTTTGACATAAATTTTGATGAAGTCGTCGATGTTGATTTTGCGATCTATAAACAACCCTGACTTTTTCCCCTCTTCTCCCTTCTCCCTTGTCTCCTCTTCTCAGTCTCCCCTCACAGAGCTTTTGCCAAGGCGGGGGGGGAAAACTCTGACCATGAAGCGCCGTGGTATTGGGCGAGGCTATGTTGATAAAAAGCAGGTTGCAGACAAAGGGATGGCGACCTTGGGGGAGGCAGTCTCACAACAACGCATCGAGGCTGCCAAGGCACGCCTGGAGGCCTTCAAAACGAGTTTGCAGACCTTCGCTGTGAGCCATGGCACGAAGATAAAGAACGACCCTGCATTCCGGTTCAAATTCAATGAGATGTGTGCGAAGGCTGGGGTCGATCCTCTTGGGTCTTCAAAGGGGTTTTGGGCGAATCTGGGCATGGGTGATTTTTACTATGAACTAGGAATTCAAGTATCACAGGTCTGCTTGGTCACCAGAACTGTCAATGGTGGTGTCCTCCCTTTAGCAGAGCTGACAGAAAGGGTACGAGCGAAGCGCCCTGCAGCACAACGTAACGATGTGACCAGCGACGACGTCGTGCATGCAGTAAAAAAGCTGAGTCAACTGAGCCCCAGCTTCAAGGTACTCTCCTTAGCAGGACAGGCGAAGTTTGTTCAGTCGGTTCCAGTAGAACTCAGCACCGACGGGCTTGAGGTGATGACCTACCTCGCGGACACCACCGACCACACCGCACACCCCAAAGGGGCCACAACACTCCCAGCCATCATGGCTCACTTCAAATGGACAAAGGACCGTACAACCCGCGCAACAGAAGACCTCCTCTCCCAAAGCCTCCTCTGGGAAGACTCCAAAGACAACACCCTATGGGCCCCTACGGTTTTTGGGTTGAATTGATGGGGTTAATGAAGAGGGGGTTAGTGTGTGTTGACGACGACGTGGTGGAAAAAATGGGGAAAAAAGGTAGTAGCGGTATCCACGAAACGAGAGATAGGCGAGGAAAGGCTGCGCGGGTGTTCACACGAGAAAGCGAGGTGTCTACACTTCATCAATTTTTCAAAAAAAGGCTCAAAAAATCCGGGTTCCTGGAAATGTAATGCTCTCCGACAATACCATGTTGCTGCTTAGCCCTGTGGAGGGAAAACCAGGTGGAGGGTGTGTGTTCTTTTTTGGCGATGGGGGGTGTGTGGGTGTAGCAACGGTAAAGGAAAGCATCAAATCGCCTCAACATGAGAAAACAGAACATCGCAGAAGAGGTGTCATTGTAATGGGAAGATGACCTAGACTAGCCTATTGGAAAATCCGTTTTTTTTTTTTTTTCCCTCTCTTTTTTTGCGGGAGGTGGAAAATGGTGTGGGGGATGGGTGGGCAGTGCACACATGTTGTGCTTAAGGTGACAAAACGTGAGGCTTGCGTTATACCTTCCTTTGTTTATTTGGTACATAGTCACGAGAGGGCTTTTGTATTTCAAGTCAACCTTTATTTTTCTCTATCCCGACATTTTCTCTGAGTGTCAATACAGCTTGAAGAAGTTACCTCCCCCTCTCTCCCCATGTTGTTTTCTGGAAGCCTTCATGGTGTGCTTTCATCCGGATGGCTGGCATCGTAGGTAGGTCAGTCGGAGGTGCCTGCATTAACTAACTATCATTGTATTTCACGGTGAACCGCGTCTCAGATGTAAACCACGAAATGGATTGTGGGACTGCATGGTTGGGTGTCATTGTACCAAGGTACACTGTTCACGAGAGGGCTTTGTATTTCAAGTCAACTTTTATTTAATTTATGCGTTCCAACAACATACATGACGCAGAATAGAAAAAAGAAAAACCACACGAAACAAGAGAAAATGACTGCTACTGAGGGGCAATCCGCACCATCTGCATCCGCACCCGCACCCGCACCCGTGCCTGTGCCGCTGCAGCGTGTGATGACCCTGACCTACAATGGTATGTAAAAGAGACAAGAAAAGTTCACCCTCGGGAATTCTTTTTTTTTCCCACACGGCGCTTTCTTCCGCTCAGATGGGTTGGGGGATTTGTTGTGGCGTTTCCTCTCTCAAATGGTTTTCTGCTTTCTTGAAATAAGTATACATCCCTCCACTCTAATTTCCCTGCTGAAGTCCACCAAAAAAAACAAAACAAAACAATACAGTGCCCGTGCCGTACCCTGGAAAGGCGGTTCTCTCGCTGACCCCTGATGAGCAGTTCGAACAGCACCAGAAGCAGCAGGAGGTATGGTGCAATGCTGACAGGATAGAAAAATGGAGTTCATCCTCGGGTGTCTACACTAAATACAACCATGTGTTCAGAAATAGAAAACTAGTAGGATATGACAGTGAAGCATAAAAGCTATAAATGAAAGACAAGAAAACACTTTTTCGTTCGCGAAAATACTGTGTGTGGCAGCCATCGAACAATATATGATATCAGTTCTCATTAAACACCACTGCCTATTACCTACACACAGGCATTAGACGCAAGCCGCGAAGCCGACCTCAAAACGGAACAAGAGAAGACAAAGAAGAGCGGCGGCATGATGGGCAAGTTCAGCATGCTTGCGAAAGGTGTCGCACACTCCGCTACCAAGGCCGCCAACCAGCTGCACGGAACCGTTGAGAACAGTATGCCCCACGCCCCCCTAGATCCCCACAAAAAACCACTTCACAGAGGTCCGCACTGAAATGAAGGAGAAGGAGAAGGCGAAGTGGGCAGCGAGCTTCCCTGAGCAGGCGTCTAGCACCTACATCTGCACGTACACATGCAGTGTGATGCATGGTGGGCAGGTGACCGAGGGAACGCTGTCGCTTTCGGACACGCATATTAACTTCAGGAACGCACAGATTTCTGAGGCGATTCCGTTGGAGAGTGTGCTGTGCATCCAGCGCAGTGTGGTGCTGACGACCAAGAACGGCGGCCCGCCGTACATCCTGCCGAGCCCCGCAGAGCACGTCATCCCCCAGTGCATGCAGATCTTCACACAGAACAGACAGCTCTTCCAGTTCCTCAACTTCACCAACACAGCAACAAGCACGTCGGCACACTTCACCTCATCTATCCACGGCAACGCGTATGAGCGTTGCTTTAACTTTATCGACCACTCCTGGAGGGCCGCCACCCAGGTGCCCCAGCCAGGTGCTGACTACGCACCCCCACAGCAGTAGAAAAATTATAGTAAGTGAGCTTATCTGGTGTACACTGATACAAGAAGTCCTGCATTAACCATTCGTTTTTTTTTCTCTTTAGTGAACCCAAAAAGCCGGGCGTTTGGTGGTATATGCTTTCATGTTTTTTTTTGGGGGGGGAGGTGTGTGAGAAAAAGAACTTTCAAAAGTTTTTCTTTTTGCAAATGAGATGTACAGAAGAAGCGTGTTCATCTTTCAAATATTTTGTTGTACACAATAAAAATGGGGTTTTAATAACGTTTTTCTTTTTTTTGAGCTTCCCCAGCCGGGGGTTCGATGTGGGTGTGCAAAAAAAAAAGCCAAAAAAAAACGGGGTAGGCTTTTTTCTTGAGTCGAGACTCTTTTCTTTTCACATTTTTTTACAACAATTTTTTCTTTTTTAAACACGGTGCAGTCTGTCCTGGAAATGTCGGACCCTTTTGTCGGAGTCCGAGGGGGTCCGACAGTCGGACACCCTGAGTCCGACAGTCGGACTCAGGGGTCCGACTGTCGGACTCACAGTCGGACCCCTGAGTCCGACTGCCGGACCCTGGGGTCCGACAGGCACACCCAGGTGCCCAGGTGCCCAGGTGCCCAGGTACCCAGGTACCCAGGTACCCAGGTACCCAGGTACCCAGGTACCCAGGTACCCAGGTACCCAGGTACCCAGGTACCCAGGTACCCAGGTACCCAGGTCCAGGTCCAGGAACAGGTACCCAGGAACAGGAAAAAAGTCGTGAAAGAGCAACCACAGCTCCACATGACAAACACAAAAGTGTCCAGTCACGTGGGGCATTCATGCACTGAGGAGATAATGATCCAACAATTTACAAGAAAGATTACTTAACCTACTGCTGGAAATTGCCAGGTCGTAGTAACACACAAAGTGTGCCTCCGTTCGGGAAGACCGGATATTCTAGAGACCAGAAAGGCCTCAAGAATATCTTCCGGTAGTCAAGGTAGAACCGAGTGAACGGCCCAAGACCCCCGTGGAGAAGTTAAATGTTGTAATGCTATCAGGTAGAAACTGCGAACACTGTCTTACCCTCCTCAATGCATGGTGGTTGATGTCTTCCACAACAAATTTCCTGTACCCAGGTACCCAAATTCCCAGACCCACGCAGTGGCACATGACCGCCAAGTGTGAGTGACCCACACATGAGGGAATGCGACACTACGCAAAATTTACCACCAGACCCTGTCTTCGTGCACCTGAAGTACAACGCCGCAGACAGGCCAAACATGCGTTGGACTCAGAGGAATGCCCGCTGTGCAGGTATCAAACATGAGAACCAACTCCCAGCAACAAGGGGCGCCTTTTGGCGGGCGTTGTTGAGGGTGTTTGGGGTGCAAAGTTTTCCACAATTTTGATGCGCGGGTACAGAAGTGTTGTCTTGTTCTTTCATCTCTAGGAATGTAAATGTCAATCGCGTTTAACTACCACGAGGGCTTGTTTAGTGAACCCACGAGGGGTCGAAGGGGGTTGGTTATCCCATATCTATCAAAGGTTGTGTCGACCAGGCGAATCCACTATGTTACGCTGTACGTTGTTAAATCCGAAGAAATAACGCTTTAGCAGCCGCAGGAAGTTTGTTAAAAAGAGTGCCTCACGCTACACAAACCACCACCCGCGATTGACTTAGATGTTATAACAAAGAGAATTCAGAACAAAACAACACCCTGCCCCATACACACTAAATTGTCATGCTTCAAGAGCATGCCTGGGCCAAAATTACTGTGACAAAAAGGCAACAAGACCACCCACAAGGAGTGTGAAATGTGCACTGGTTTTCTGGGGGAACGCAATATTTTCTTGTGCCTCGTCCTCCGCAAGCAGAGGACAGACTTTCCGGAAGGTTTCCAAAGTCGAATTTCTTGCACTAGCTATGCTCCCTGGGTTAAATGGCAATAGCAGTGACTGACAAAGTGTACCCATCCCCCTTCCACCCCAGATCTTAGTCCGCAAACTCAGAATGGATTGATGCGGGTGATACTCTTTGGATTTTGAGTTGCTGAATGTCGGAGACGCGGCGAGGCTTCTCATCACAATCGCAGATGCAGTTCAGATTTCACGATCCTGTGATGAGTGTAAATGTGGAGTGTGATTAATGAATGAAATGTATGGTGTAGAAACGCAGTTATCGGGAAAGGTGAGGTTAATGTGGTAAAAAAAGGGGATAAAACTCGTGTAATTTTGTGAATTCCCACAAAGGTGGGTGATAATGTGCCCTTTGTCACTCAATTGTAACCGAGAATGTATGGGAGAATGAAATATTATTTCCCAACCCAACAACAACGATAAAGCGTGAAGACAATAAATGAAATCAAAGCGGAATAAATTTGAGGTTTTGTGAGGCACTCAACGAGTGTGCCGGCTCTGTGGCGTCACGGAGCCACCAACACTCCCCAGTCATTTTTCCTGCGCTTCCAGGAAAACTCGCGTTTGCGACCAGGCCGAAACGAAAAAATTTAATTCACAGCAAACAGGTGTGAGGGAGAAGAAAAGAAAGTGAACAAAAACGAAAAAACAATGTTTTTCTGAAATGTGATGTTGTTGGGGTGGGGAGAATAAAACAGTTCCAGAAAAGCTCCTGCGTCGGTTTTCTTTTGGTTAAAAAAATCACTCAGTAAAAAAAAGAACTTTTTCATCACTCCCCTCAAACACTGCCAAAACGAAGAAGGACAGGATGTATGACACTTACGGATACCAAGTCTCAGCGGGTATGAGAAGCAAGGAGGTGTACAAGAAGAAATGGGACGAGTTCTTGCGGTTTTCAAACCTCGAGCGACTTGGTCCGCTTTGTATTGACACGGACCTCGACACCCCGACATGTACTGGCTTTTGAGAAAGGCAGTCGGTTCCTCGGTAGATTGCGTGCAAGTGAGGGAATATCCATCTGCTTGGAAGACGTCAAAACACCAAACATAGTATTTCGCGACATAAAGGGCAGATCAAATACTCACTGCCTTACATTCTCGGTTACAATTGAGTGACACAAAGGGCATATAATCTGCAAAATTACACGAGTTTTATTTCACTGAGTTAGATAATTATTATCTCATGAAATAAAGTGAACATTATTTCACGAGGTGGTGGGTGACTCAAACTGGGGCTCAACTTCACGAAGCGAGTGGAGTTCAGCATTTTGATTTCATGAGTGAAGTGAGTGTAATCATAAAAGTGATGTCACGAGCGATAGCGAGTTGGTATCACGTATTCCAGTTTGTGAATCACCCATCAGTTAAATAATGTTCACTTTAGTTTTCGATACGTAATTTTATACCACGCGTGAAAAACGTAAACAGGTGAAAAAGTGAGTGAAATAAGATTCGTTTTATTTCACGTTTTATTTCACGCAAATCGTGAAGGATTGGGTGGGGGAGTGAAATAAAAGATCACGGAGTGATCTGAAGGACACGACGTGTTCTTCCCTGGGCTCGTTCGCTCCTGAAAGTCTGTTGAAACGGAGGAAATCGTCCCATGTTTTCCTGTACTGCACACCACTGTTCATGTCGTCGAACAAGTTGTCATATGCATCCTCCATCTCCGCAAACTTGCGCGTGGGTTTAGGCATGTGTGTAAGAGGCAATAAATAATCTGTAATTTGAAGTGTGGTGGTGTGAGGGGTGGAGCGTGGGCTCAACGTTCCACTGTTTACACCTATAAATACGTTTTTCACTTGTGGAATAAAATTACATATTGAGTGAAATAAGAACATTTTCTTGCACTTGCCACTAAAAAGGCACCCTCGTGACTCTCTCACTCTTATTCCCCTCGCTTCGCTCGGGAAATAACGCACTCGGGCACCTTTTTAGTGGCGCGTGAAATAAAATAGTTCTTATTTCACTCGAATAAATAGTTATTATCTCACGGGCAATAATGTTGTGCTGCGTTTTCGAAATTCCTACAGTATATTTGACAAATGATGTATGACCACCTAGTACGGGGCGTCAAGGTTGGGTATGGTGAACAGTTCCTCGAAGTCCTATGACTGCAACCCTTTTGGTTGCATGCGCAGATCTCCTCCACATTGCTTTTGCGCCTACTCTCGGCATGGGTTTTGTTTTGTTCTTTGTGTGCGGAGATAATGTCTACTGTATTTTGTGTAATCTCCAGGAAGGAATTTCGAAAACGCGGCTAAACATTATTACACAAGTGAGATAAAAAATTGTTGGCTCTCTCTCTGTTGTTTTGGCTTTTGTTTTTTTGTCTATTTGTGACGAGGCCTGGAACACCTGAACATAGGCATATCTGGAAAATCTATCTGAGGTGTGGCAAATTAAATATATTCAAGCGTGTGGTTGAGGCGCACCTAAACATAAGTAAGTGCCAAGTCTGAACATTTATTTTCAGAGGCCTTAGTGAGGCTGTTTCGGCCTCGTTGCATTGTATCATGATGTAATAAGGTTCACATACTTTCGATTCAAAGAAGAGAAAGCACACAAGAAAATAAAATGCTGCAAACCACTGGGTGTGTTGTTTGCATCTACACAAGTAACTGAAAGTTAAACATTTACATACCTTGTCTTCCCCGTAGCCTCCGCCTTCGCTGCTGTCAAGCTGCCTTCTCTTGGTACCCAGTACCCAGTACCCAGTACCCAGTACCCAGTACCCAGTACCCAGTACCCAGTACCCAGTACCCAAATTGGTCGCCCCCTGGTTGGTCGAGAACCTAAAAATGCAAAAAAACGCAAAATTCATGTGTTTTGACCATGTCTGGGTACACCAAATACACACCTCTGAACAAGCCTATACCCAGTAGTAGGCAACAAGCGCTATTTTTTGACCAAGAAAAAAAAAATCCCCCAAAAATTGGGTGTAGTAGGTCATAAAATGGCCCAAAAAATTCAAAGAAAACCTCAGATTGACCAAACAATGAAAAAAATTTTCAAGTCAAATTTTCAGCCAAAATACGGCTATTTTGGTAAAACCATGTGTACTGTAGTGGCTATACAAGGCGATTTTCGGCCAAAAAAATTTTTTTGGCCAAAAAAAAAATTTTTTTTTTCGGCCCAAAAAAAAAAAAAAATTTTTTTTTTGGGTCCGACAGTCGGACTCCAGAGTCCGTCTGTCGGACTCAGGGGGTCCGACTGTCGGACTCAGGGGGTAAGTCCGTTATTTACACACTCCAAGCACGACAGACCGCACCGTGAAAGATTGGATGGTGTCTCCACCTGAGTTTTACCCCGCGTACAGCGCGTAAAGGCTGGGAAAAATGGGTAGGGTTTGGCCTATACGCGCCTATACGCGGGGTAAAAATCAGGTCGAGTATGTAGAGAATGTTCTTCGTACTTTCTCTTCGTTGATTTGAGGGTATATGAAACTAATTGATTCGGGTGCATCTTTATTCAATTTTGTTACATATGGGAAGTGGTGGTGGTGGTGATGGTGGGGTCTTTTTTTTTTTTTTTGCTTTTTCCGCCAGGTTCTGTTCTGTCCAAAAGAAATGTAGGTTTTGTGTTCACAAAAAAAAAAGACAGAATCCCATTGAAGAGAGGAGAAAGGGGAAAAAATAAATTCCAGTAACACAACCAACACCGGAGGGGTGTAAAAAAACTAAGGTGGATTTTTGGTATTTCAAAAATCTAAAGAAGGGGTTTTTTACCCCCTCCGATGATTTTTTGTTGTCTTACTGTATAAGGAACCAAATGAGGCTTGCTTTACTCTATCTCAAGCAAACCAAACCAAAATAAAATGTCCAATTTTTCCAAAGCCAACAGAATTACGTGTAACCTACAAAAAACAAGGGATATATGAGGGAGTTTTTATGTATAAACCTGACCCTGGGCCGATGGCCCAAGCTCATTTATTTCTTTTTATATTTTTATTGTACGCCTTTGTCTGGTGGTGAGGGGGGGTGGATGGGTACAGTGCCCACCCTTCCCCCCTTCTTGATTCGCTCATTTACCTGAGGTGTTTATATTTTTTTGTTTTGTTTCTCCGGTTTCTGCATCTAATTTAGTAAGTAGCGGACCAGTGAAACATCTCAAAAAAGATGGGAGGGAAAGCGAAGGGTGCTCTAACGTTCCCTTTTTGAAAGATTTTGAGGTCCAAAAAGTTATTTCGTGTTGGTTACTGAGGCTTGGGTTCTTCTTTCATCTTTTATTTTTTTTTGCTTTTTTTTACGTTTTGCAAAAACATACCACAGAAAGTTGGGAACATTTTTTTGATCCCTCTTTCCTATGCTATCAATTTATTTGAATGCCTATGTTGAAATATTTTTGCGTTTTCTTCCACCCTTTTCTGACCAAAAAACGCCCCAACCCCCCCGAGAGAACCTCTCTCTGGAGAATCCCTGATATTCCAGCCTCTTTGAAAATTGTTATGTCGTCCCCACCTGTGCACACGACAAAAAAAAAAAAAAAATCCACCTTTTTAAAAAGCAAGAATCTTTGATTACAAAAATTACAAAGCAAAAATGCTCCTCCCCTCTCGTTTTTCACACCCAAATTTCTGTCGTTTTCCCCCCTTTTTTTTCTTCCCTATTTCACAACATTTTACTTAAGGTGACTAAGCACGAGAGGCTTAGGATCATCTTATAAACTTTTCTTTTCTCTCTCTAAGATGCCCCCCTCTCATCCAAACAAAAACAGACATAACATTTGCATTTTTTTGCAAAATATAATGAGGGATTACATATTGGAAGAAAACGTGCATAATGCAGATGTGGAAGGAGCTCATAAACTTGCAGAACGTGCCCACCGTCTTGCTGTAAAGAAAGGGGATCCGAAAGCAGAGCAAGCCTCGCTTCTTGAGTTGGTACGCAGCGCTGTGATATATATGCACAATGTGCCTGAATCGCATCGTGGGGTGAAACATAAGGTTGCTGTAGTAAACCGCGCAATCGATGCGGCAGAAGGCTGTTGGGAGCGAAACGACATCTGTCTGAAGGAATCGTTTATGTTAAATCATTTTGCGCTGGTTCGAAACCCGAATGTATTTGAAACCTTTGAAAACCAGGTGCGGGTGGCAGAGCGGCAGGGCCTCGTGAGGGAGAGGTTTCCGGGGGATAAGGAGGTGGCGATGTTGGCAGCAGAGAGCGTGGTGGACATTGCGGTGCTGCCGTTGCATATGAGGCTGTGGAATGCGTTCAAGGGGGGCCTGACCCCACCCCCACTCTCGGAGGCCTTCCCTACCCTGCACGCCCTGAGGGAAGACCCAGAGTTCTCGCAAAAGGCGGATCTGCTCCTCGGGCATGCATACAGAGCAGAAGGCAACAGTGTGGAGTCTCGCGACGCCTTTCGACGTTGCTTCCGGAACACCGAGAAAGGCCTGTTGGCAAGCGTGCGAAGGACTGAATGTGAAGCGATGCTGGGGAAGTATTTGTGGTGAAGGGGGGGGAGGGGAAACCTGAGGAGGATTGCTGTTCTTCAAGGGGTGTGTTTTTTGTTGATAGACAATGTGTTTGCAGGGGAAAGAATACTGTGTGGGGTGGGGAAATGATTCAAACGTCTGAATTTTTGTTTATCCCCTCTCTACATATTTGTGCGTCAAGATGTCTTTGCTTTGGCAGGACCGGCACCAGGTTGCCAACGGAAGCGCCAAGGTACGGCACTTTAATGCACACCAACGGGAGCACATCCCAGAGTCACCCTTGTGCACTGCATCACCAGAGTATTTTCCACAAGTACACACCACAACACAAAACATCACCATGGAAGCGTCGGCACCACCCATGCCTGCAGGTGGTATGCACGCCATCGCTCCACAGACACAGGTATGCCACCACCACCACATGCGACGTGCTGCCCACGACCTGCATCTCACTGCACTCGTGTGTGCTGAGCCAGGTCGATTCTTGTCACTGCCACGTGTGGACAACAGTGTGCAGGAAGCACAGTCACATCTGATGCTGTCAGACTGCATCTGCACTCTCCTTCACGACGGAGTCTGCTTGCAAGGCCCTGTTTCTCATTTCACATGACAGGTTTACGTTCCCTCACCACCTCTGACTTACAGATTCCGATCTTCGTGAAGTCGTTGGGAGGGACGACAATCCGTCTCGAAGTAGAACCACGTGACACCGTCCTTGCTGTGAAGGAGCAGATCGAGGACAAGGAGGGCATCCCGATAGACCTGCAGTTTCTTACCGTGGGAGACGACGAGCTTGAGGACGGACGCACCCTTGCAGACTGCAACATTCAGAAGGACAGCACTGTGCACTTGGTGGTGTTCTCTGCACAGGCAGAAAGTGTGTATGAACCTCCACCGCCACAGGTATGCCCACCACCGCACAACGAACTGTGCACACTTTTGCTCTGCACACCACATCACACACCTTGTACAGGGAATTGAGATCTTTGTCAAGACCTTGGCTGCGAAGACGCTCAGAATTCATCTTCCCTGCAATGACACAATCAGGAACGCGAAGGAGAAGATCCAGGAAATTCAGGGTATCCCACCTGAGTTTCAGAGTCTCGTCTACGCAGGGAAGAAGCTTGAGGACGGACGCACCCTTGCAGACTACAACATTAGTAAGCACAGCACACTGCATTTGCTGGACCCGAGATTGCGTGGTGACTAAGAAGTGTTGTAGTTTTGAATGAACACCGTCTTCTGAGAAGACGTGTATTTTAAGTAGCAAATGGGGAGGCGCTTCTGCATAACGGCACCCGCAAGAGCAGCACAGCAACCTCTAGAAAAGCGTACGGCTGTTAAGGTACTGTGCCTGAAGCAGGTGTTCGTTGTTGTTACACTCGCAACGAGTTATGGCGACACAAGGACGCCGCTGTGATCATCTCCGTCCTTGCCGACCCATCGGAATAAGGGCACCAGCTCCACCGCAGCAACGTCGAACACACAGCATGAGGTGGTTTCTCGGAACGCATTTATGATTTTTCTCGTTCTTTCCCCCCTCCTTTTTTTACACATTTTTTTATCTCCTTTTCCTCACGCACAGAGAGCTCATCACCTTTCTCCACATGTTGAACTGATGAAGTATTGAATGCTTATATTGAAATACTAAGTGGAGCAATGTCCCGACTTTTCTCTGGTTTTTGGTTGAGGCTCTTAGAAAAATGCTTTTGTTTTTACTTGCAGGTCGAAAACACCAAAATACCAATTTTTACGCATAAAAACCCCCCTGTCTTACAGTGCGTGTGGGTTGCGTACCAACGAAACAAAAGAGGACCGGGTTTTATTTTATTTTTTGACAATTTCTATTGAGAAATTATGTAAGGGCCTTTCCCCGGCGAACTTCACCCCGGCCCTGTCGGCAGCTAGCCCCCACAGCTAGTCCCTACGGCTAGTCCCCACAGCACAGACCAGTCTGCATGCATCAACATGAAGCACACAAACATGTTTCGTCACAATCGCAAACTCATAGTCACCTTTCTCACCCCACCGCATATTACCCATTAGACAGAGACGTTTCCTCACACGCTTTTGTGTTCACACTTCGTAGGTATTTATTCTGCGTTTTGGTTTGTTCCTGTTTCTTTGCTGTGCCTTTTTGTCTCTTCTCTCTTCCCTTTAAGCAGTGATGTCGGGATCAGACCAGGTCAGCGCCGGTGCGCATCTTCAACGCTCGCTTCAACAGCAGGTGTCTTCGACTCTAAAAAGCTGGTTTCTGCAAAGGAAGGTGTGCGCAGAGAGCATGTGCATCTCACCGGACACAAAGAAGCTTGCAATACACCTTGAAACCTTCTCCCACACCACCACATGACCACTGCACAGTACCCACCTACAGACAACACTCACAATGCCGAGGTTTGAGTCAATCGGCATTGATGCGGATGAGAAGCGTTCTGCCACCTCCAACGTGAAGCAGGCTGCTGAGAAGCAGAAGCGTGCAGACGCCAGGGCTAAGAAGGCGGCGAAGGAGGAGCAGAAGGCGAAGAAGGCACACCTTGAGGTGGAGGGACACACAATGATGCAGGTATGCCTCACCTGCCACTCTTGTCTTTTTCACATCTGATGCTGTCAGACTGCGTTTGTCGTATTTTCCACACATTCCACACCCACAGGACAAACAGAAGATAGACGTGCAAGTGGACGACTCCTCACGTGTGCTTTCCGTGGAACTTGACTTCACGAGAGGCACAACCCTCTTCGTATTTAAAAATCTGGTTGCTGCAAAGGAGGGTGTGTGCACAGAACAGGTGCATCTCACCATTGGGGGCAAGGAGTACCCAGACACAAAGAAGCTTTTTCTGCTGGCACATCTGGACTTTGTGCTGCAGTTTCCTAAGGTAATGTTTGTTTTGTTATTGACACCTCCTCACGTTGTGAGCTGCACTATTTGCCCCATTTTTGTCATCCAACTCACCTCCGCTTTGGAACGTGAGAAGCTGGCCACAACCATCATATGCGGTTACCTGAACTGCATCTGCACTCTCCTTCACGACGGAGTCTGCTTGCAAGGCCCTGTTTCTCATTTCACATGACAGGTTTACGTTCCCTCACCACCTCTAACTTACAGATGCCGATCTTCGTGAAGTCGTTGGGAGGGAAGACAATCCGTCTCGAAGTAGAACCACGTGACACCGTCCTTGCTGTGAAGGAGCAGATCAAGGACAAGGAGGGCATCCCGATAGACCAGCAGTGTCTTACCGTGGGAGACGAGGAGCTTGAGGACGGACACACCCTTGCAGACTGCAACATTCAGAAGGACAGCACTGTGCACTTGGTGGTGTTCTCTCCACCGCCACGGGTATGCCACCACCACAAGAGCAACACACGGCACTGTGTGGACACTGCTTCCGTGCTTGAGACACAGCAGACCCTGACCCGGTCCGTCGGTTGTGCCACACACCACATGTGGAGACGCTCCCTTCCTGCCTGCGAGCATGCATCTCTGCACTCCCAAAACGTCGTCATACTGCCATAAGCACAGGCTTGGCAATATGTGACAGTAGGCAGCTAAACTTTGTAAGTACGGCCTTGATTTAATTAGCACGAATTACCTTCGGGAAACTGATATCAACCACACCACACACCTTTTACAGAGAATGCAGATCTTCGTGAAAGATTTAGACGGGAGGACATTTACCCTGGATGTTTCCCCCAATGACACCGTCCTGGATGTGAAACTTATGTACGAGGAGATGACGGGCTCTGAGCCAGAGGAGCGGCGTCTCATCTTCGCAGGGAAGCATCTTGAGTACTATCGCACCCTTGCAGACTACGACATTTGGGAGGGGAGCACACTGCATTTTGTGCTGAGACTACGCGGTGACTGAGAAGTGTTATAGTTTTGAATGAACACCGTCTTCTGAGAAGACGTGTATGAAGTAGCCAATGGGGAGGCACTTCTGCATAACGGCACCCCGCAAGAGCAGCACAGCAACCTCTGTTGTTTGCTGTGCATTTTTCAGATATGTCGAAGACATATTCTACCAAAAGGATTCTCCTAGAATATATTATAAGACTGACACGTACTCATGTGCTATACACCTTGTAACCTTCTCCCACACCACCACATGACCACTGCACAGTACCCACAACACACAACACTCACAATGCCGAGGTTCGAGTCAATCAGCATTGACAATGCGGATGAGAAGCGTTCTGCCACCTCCAACGTGAAGCAGGCTGCTGAGAAGCAGAAGCGTGCAGACGCCAGGGCTAAGAAGGCGGCGAAGGAGGAGCAGAAGGCGAAGAAGGCACACCTTGAGGTGGAGGGACACACACCGATGCAGGTATGCCTCACCTGCCACTCTTGTCTTTTTCACATCTGATGCTGTCAGACTGCGTTTATCGTATTTTCCACACATTCCACACCCACAGGACAAACAGAAGATAGACGTGCAAGTGGGCGACTCTTCGCGCGTGCTTTCCGTGGAACTTCACTTCACGAGAGGCACAACCCTTCGCTACTTTAAAAAGCTGGTTGCTGCAAAGGAGGGTGTGCGCACAGAACAGGTGCATCTCACCATTGGGGGCAAGGAGTACCCAGACACAAAGAAGCTTATGCTTGTGGCACATCTCGACTTTGTGCTGAAGCTTGCTAAGGTAATGTTAGGTTACGTTCCCTCACCACCTCTAACTTACAGATGCCGATCTTCGTGAAGTCGTTGGGAGGGAAGACAATCCGTCTCGAAGTAGAACCACGTGACACCGTCCTTGCTGTGAAGGAGCAGATCAAGGACAAGGAGGGCTTCCCGATAGACCTGCAGTGTCTTGTCATGGGAGACGAGGAGCTGAAGGACAGACACACCCTTGCAGACTGCAACATTCAGAAGGACAGCACTGTGCACTTGGTGGTGCTGCGACAGGTATGCCACACGTTCATCGCACCCGTACCCCCCGCGAACTGCGTGGAGCAGTGTAACGGGGACCCAGTGTATTGTATTGAACCTCCAGTGGTGTGGGGGGGTGGTTGATATTGCTGCAAAATGTACAACTCCTGATGGGAGCACCCTGACCTCGTGTGGCACTGTGTGGACACTGCTTCCGTGCTCGAGACACAGCAGACCCTGACCCGGTCCGTCGGTTGTGCCACACACCACATGTGGAGACGCTCCCTTCCTGCCTGCGAGCATGCATCTCTGCACTCTCCTCGGCTGCCTCACACAAGGCTGTTTGTCTTCTTGCTTGGCAGATGCACCACCACACCACACACTTTGTACAGACAGTGGAGATCTTCGTCGAGACCTTGACTGGGAAGACGCTCACCCTTGAGGTCAACTTGAATGACACAATTGAGTACGTGAAAGATATGATACAGGACAAGGAAGGCATCCCACCTGACCAGCAGCATATCATCTTCGCAGGGCAGCAGCTTGAGGACAGACGCACCCTTGCAGACTGCAACATTCAGAAGGACAGCACAATGCATGTTGTGATTAACCTACGCGGTGACTAAGAAGTGTTGTAGTTTTGAATGAACACCGTCTTCTGAGAAGACGTGTATTCAAAGTAGCCAATGGGGAGGCGCTTCTGCATAACGGCACCTCCGCAAGAGCAGCACAGCAACCTCTAGAGAAGCGTACGGCCATTCAAGTCTGTACATGAAACAGGTGCGTCGTTGTTACGCTCGCAACGAGTTATGTGGCGACACAAGGACGCGGTTGTGATCATCTCCGTCCTTGCCGACCCACCGGAATAAGGGCACCAGCTCCACCGCATCAACGTTGAACAGACAGCATGATGTGGTTTCTCGGAACACATTTATGCTTTTCCCCGTTCTCTTCCCCTCTCATTTTTTCGCGCATTTTCTAGCCTCTTTTCCTGCACAGAGAACTAATCTCCTTGCCACATGTTGTACTTATGAGGCACAGCATGTGACACGAAGGTCTCAACGCAGTTGAAAAGGACAACGTGCAACACTTCAACAATCACCTCTTTTTGGGTGTCAACACAAGATACAAAGCTCATCTGGACCCCATTTCCCTGTAAACATTTGCAACTTTTCCCCTTCTTATCATCAATGTGCTACGTAAGTCTGTACGTCAAGATGTCTTTGCTTTGGCAGGACCGGCACCAGGTTGCCAACGGAAGCGCAAGGTACGGCACTTTTATGAGAAGACTGTTTTTTGGCGTTGTGTCCTCGCAGTGTGCCTTTTAGGGTGCTTTTGTTTCGGGTGTGCTTTTAGGACAAAGCAACAATAACATGGCAGATGCACACAACGGCACATCCCAGAGTCACCCCCTTGTTCACTGCATCACTCAGAAAATATATATTTTCCACAAGTACACACCACAACACAACACACCACCATGGCAGCGTCGGCACCACCCATGCCTGCAGGTGGTATGCACGCCATCGCACAGACACAGGTATGCCACCACCACCACATGCGACGTGCTGCCCACGACCTGTATCTCACTGCACTCGTGTGTGCTGAGCCAGGTCGTTCTTGTCACTGCCACGTGTGGACAAGAGTGTGCAGCAGACTGCGTTTGTCGTATTTTCCACACATTCCACACCCACAGGACAAACAGAAGATAGACGTGCAAGTGGACGACTCCTCACGTGTGCTTTCCGTGGAACTTAACTTCACGAGAGACACATGCCTCTTCGACTTCAAAAAGCTGGTTGCTGCAAAGGAGGGTGTGCGCACAGAACAGGTGCATCTCACCATTGGGGGCAAGGAGTACCCAGACACAAAGAAGCTTATGCTTGTGGCACATCTCGACTTTGTGCTGAAGCTTGCTAAGGTAATGTTAGGTTACGTTCCCTCACCACCTCTAACTTACAGATGCCGATCTTCGTGAAGTCGTTGGGAGGGAAGACAATCCGTCTCGAAGTAGAACCACGTGACACCGTCCTTGCTGTGAAGGAGCAGATCAAGGACAAGGAGGGCTTCCCGATAGACCTGCAGTGTCTTGTCATGGGAGACGAGGAGCTGAAGGACAGACACACCCTTGCAGACTGCAACATTCAGAAGGACAGCACTGTGCACTTGGTGGTGCTGCGACAGGTATGCCACACGTTCATCGCACCCGTACCCCCCGCGAACTGCGTGGAGCAGTGTAACGGGGACCCAGTGTATTGTATTGAACCTCCAGTGGTGTGGGGGGGTGGTTGATATTGCTGCAAAATGTACAACTCCTGATGGGAGCACCCTGACCTCGTGTGGCACTGTGTGGACACTGCTTCCGTGCTCGAGACACAGCAGACCCTGACCCGGTCCGTCGGTTGTGCCACACACCACATGTGGAGACGCTCCCTTCCTGCCTGCGAGCATGCATCTCTGCACTCTCCTCGGCTGCCTCACACAAGGCTGTTTGTCTTCTTGCTTGGCAGATGCACCACCACACCACACACTTTGTACAGACAGTGGAGATCTTCGTCGAGACCTTGACTGGGAAGACGCTCACCCTTGAGGTCAACTTGAATGACACAATTGAGTACGTGAAAGATATGATACAGGACAAGGAAGGCATCCCACCTGACCAGCAGCATATCATCTTCGCAGGGCAGCAGCTTGAGGACAGACGCACCCTTGCAGACTGCAACATTCAGAAGGACAGCACAATGCATGTTGTGATTAACCTACGCGGTGACTAAGAAGTGTTGTAGTTTTGAATGAACACCGTCTTCTGAGAAGACGTGTATTCAAAGTAGCCAATGGGGAGGCGCTTCTGCATAACGGCACCTCCGCAAGAGCAGCACAGCAACCTCTAGAGAAGCGTACGGCCATTCAAGTCTGTACATGAAACAGGTGCGTCGTT
The DNA here is from genome assembly GCA_964035575.1 of Rhynchopus sp. YZ270_cl-10. Lineage (NCBI taxonomy): Eukaryota > Euglenozoa > Diplonemea > Diplonemida > Diplonemidae > Rhynchopus > Rhynchopus sp. YZ270_cl-10. The sequence goes on from OZ037863.1 coordinate 1,242,767, forward strand.
GTTACGCTCGCAACGAGTTATGTGGCGACACAAGGACGCGGTTGTGATCATCTCCGTCCTTGCCGACCCACCGGAATAAGGGCACCAGCTCCACCGCATCAACGTTGAACAGACAGCATGATGTGGTTTCTCGGAACACATTTATGCTTTTCCCCGTTCTCTTCCCCTCTCATTTTTTCGCGCATTTTCTAGCCTCTTTTCCTGCACAGAGAACTAATCTCCTTGCCACATGTTGTACTTATGAGGCACAGCATGTGACACGAAGGTCTCAACGCAGTTGAAAAGGACAACGTGCAACACTTCAACAATCACCTCTTTTTGGGTGTCAACACAAGATACAAAGCTCATCTGGACCCCATTTCCCTGTAAACATTTGCAACTTTTCCCCTTCTTATCATCAATGTGCTACGTAAGTCTGTACGTCAAGATGTCTTTGCTTTGGCAGGACCGGCACCAGGTTGCCAACGGAAGCGCAAGGTACGGCACTTTTATGAGAAGACTGTTTTTTGGCGTTGTGTCCTCGCAGTGTGCCTTTTAGGGTGCTTTTGTTTCGGGTGTGCTTTTAGGACAAAGCAACAATAACATGGCAGATGCACACAACGGCACATCCCAGAGTCACCCCCTTGTTCACTGCATCACTCAGAAAATATATATTTTCCACAAGTACACACCACAACACAACACACCACCATGGCAGCGTCGGCACCACCCATGCCTGCAGGTGGTATGCACGCCATCGCACAGACACAGGTATGCCACCACCACCACATGCGACGTGCTGCCCACGACCTGTATCTCACTGCACTCGTGTGTGCTGAGCCAGGTCGTTCTTGTCACTGCCACGTGTGGACAAGAGTGTGCAGCAGACTGCGTTTGTCGTATTTTCCACACATTCCACACCCACAGGACAAACAGAAGATAGACGTGCAAGTGGACGACTCCTCACGTGTGCTTTCCGTGGAACTTAACTTCACGAGAGACACATGCCTCTTCGACTTCAAAAAGCTGGTTGCTGCAAAGGAGGGTGTGCGCACAGAACAGGTGCATCTCACCATTGGGGGCAAGGAGTACCCAGACACAAAGAAGCTTATGCTTGTGGCACATCTCGACTTTGTGCTGAAGCTTGCTAAGGTAATGTTAGGTTACGTTCCCTCACCACCTCTAACTTACAGATGCCGATCTTCGTGAAGTCGTTGGGAGGGAAGACAATCCGTCTCGAAGTAGAACCACGTGACACCGTCCTTGCTGTGAAGGAGCAGATCAAGGACAAGGAGGGCTTCCCGATAGACCTGCAGTGTCTTGTCATGGGAGACGAGGAGCTGAAGGACAGACACACCCTTGCAGACTGCAACATTCAGAAGGACAGCACTGTGCACTTGGTGGTGCTGCGACAGGTATGCCACACGTTCATCGCACCCGTACCCCCCGCGAACTGCGTGGAGCAGTGTAACGGGGACCCAGTGTATTGTATTGAACCTCCAGTGGTGTGGGGGGGTGGTTGATATTGCTGCAAAATGTACAACTCCTGATGGGAGCACCCTGACCTCGTGTGGCACTGTGTGGACACTGCTTCCGTGCTCGAGACACAGCAGACCCTGACCCGGTCCGTCGGTTGTGCCACACACCACATGTGGAGACGCTCCCTTCCTGCCTGCGAGCATGCATCTCTGCACTCTCCTCGGCTGCCTCACACAAGGCTGTTTGTCTTCTTGCTTGGCAGATGCACCACCACACCACACACTTTGTACAGACAGTGGAGATCTTCGTCGAGACCTTGACTGGGAAGACGCTCACCCTTGAGGTCAACTTGAATGACACAATTGAGTACGTGAAAGATATGATACAGGACAAGGAAGGCATCCCACCTGACCAGCAGCATATCATCTTCGCAGGGCAGCAGCTTGAGGACAGACGCACCCTTGCAGACTGCAACATTCAGAAGGACAGCACAATGCATGTTGTGATTAACCTACGCGGTGACTAAGAAGTGTTGTAGTTTTGAATGAACACCGTCTTCTGAGAAGACGTGTATTCAAAGTAGCCAATGGGGAGGCGCTTCTGCATAACGGCACCTCCGCAAGAGCAGCACAGCAACCTCTAGAGAAGCGTACGGCCATTCAAGTCTGTACATGAAACAGGTGCGTCGTTGTTACGCTCGCAACGAGTTATGTGGCGACACAAGGACGCGGTTGTGATCATCTCCGTCCTTGCCGACCCACCGGAATAAGGGCACCAGCTCCACCGCATCAACGTTGAACAGACAGCATGATGTGGTTTCTCGGAACACATTTATGCTTTTCCCCGTTCTCTTCCCCTCTCATTTTTTCGCGCATTTTCTAGCCTCTTTTCCTGCACAGAGAACTAATCTCCTTGCCACATGTTGTACTTATGAGGCACAGCATGTGACACGAAGGTCTCAACGCAGTTGAAAAGGACAACGTGCAACACTTCAACAATCACCTCTTTTTGGGTGTCAACACAAGATACAAAGCTCATCTGGACCCCATTTCCCTGTAAACATTTGCAACTTTTCCCCTTCTTATCATCAATGTGCTACGTAAGTCTGTACGTCAAGATGTCTTTGCTTTGGCAGGACCGGCACCAGGTTGCCAACGGAAGCGCAAGGTACGGCACTTTTATGAGAAGACTGTTTTTTGGCGTTGTGTCCTCGCAGTGTGCCTTTTAGGGTGCTTTTGTTTCGGGTGTGCTTTTAGGACAAAGCAACAATAACATGGCAGATGCACACAACGGCACATCCCAGAGTCACCCCCTTGTTCACTGCATCACTCAGAAAATATATATTTTCCACAAGTACACACCACAACACAACACACCACCATGGCAGCGTCGGCACCACCCATGCCTGCAGGTGGTATGCACGCCATCGCACAGACACAGGTATGCCACCACCACCACATGCGACGTGCTGCCCACGACCTGTATCTCACTGCACTCGTGTGTGCTGAGCCAGGTCGTTCTTGTCACTGCCACGTGTGGACAAGAGTGTGCAGCAGACTGCGTTTGTCGTATTTTCCACACATTCCACACCCACAGGACAAACAGAAGATAGACGTGCAAGTGGACGACTCCTCACGTGTGCTTTCCGTGGAACTTAACTTCACGAGAGACACATGCCTCTTCGACTTCAAAAAGCTGGTTGCTGCAAAGGAGGGTGTGCGCACAGAACAGGTGCATCTCACCATTGGGGGCAAGGAGTACCCAGACACAAAGAAGCTTATGCTTGTGGCACATCTCGACTTTGTGCTGAAGCTTGCTAAGGTAATGTTAGGTTACGTTCCCTCACCACCTCTAACTTACAGATGCCGATCTTCGTGAAGTCGTTGGGAGGGAAGACAATCCGTCTCGAAGTAGAACCACGTGACACCGTCCTTGCTGTGAAGGAGCAGATCAAGGACAAGGAGGGCTTCCCGATAGACCTGCAGTGTCTTGTCATGGGAGACGAGGAGCTGAAGGACAGACACACCCTTGCAGACTGCAACATTCAGAAGGACAGCACTGTGCACTTGGTGGTGCTGCGACAGGTATGCCACACGTTCATCGCACCCGTACCCCCCGCGAACTGCGTGGAGCAGTGTAACGGGGACCCAGTGTATTGTATTGAACCTCCAGTGGTGTGGGGGGGTGGTTGATATTGCTGCAAAATGTACAACTCCTGATGGGAGCACCCTGACCTCGTGTGGCACTGTGTGGACACTGCTTCCGTGCTCGAGACACAGCAGACCCTGACCCGGTCCGTCGGTTGTGCCACACACCACATGTGGAGACGCTCCCTTCCTGCCTGCGAGCATGCATCTCTGCACTCTCCTCGGCTGCCTCACACAAGGCTGTTTGTCTTCTTGCTTGGCAGATGCACCACCACACCACACACTTTGTACAGACAGTGGAGATCTTCGTCGAGACCTTGACTGGGAAGACGCTCACCCTTGAGGTCAACTTGAATGACACAATTGAGTACGTGAAAGATATGATACAGGACAAGGAAGGCATCCCACCTGACCAGCAGCATATCATCTTCGCAGGGCAGCAGCTTGAGGACAGACGCACCCTTGCAGACTGCAACATTCAGAAGGACAGCACAATGCATGTTGTGATTAACCTACGCGGTGACTAAGAAGTGTTGTAGTTTTGAATGAACACCGTCTTCTGAGAAGACGTGTATTCAAAGTAGCCAATGGGGAGGCGCTTCTGCATAACGGCACCTCCGCAAGAGCAGCACAGCAACCTCTAGAGAAGCGTACGGCCATTCAAGTCTGTACATGAAACAGGTGCGTCGTTGTTACGCTCGCAACGAGTTATGTGGCGACACAAGGACGCGGTTGTGATCATCTCCGTCCTTGCCGACCCACCGGAATAAGGGCACCAGCTCCACCGCATCAACGTTGAACAGACAGCATGATGTGGTTTCTCGGAACACATTTATGCTTTTCCCCGTTCTCTTCCCCTCTCATTTTTTCGCGCATTTTCTAGCCTCTTTTCCTGCACAGAGAACTAATCTCCTTGCCACATGTTGTACTTATGAGGCACAGCATGTGACACGAAGGTCTCAACGCAGTTGAAAAGGACAACGTGCAACACTTCAACAATCACCTCTTTTTGGGTGTCAACACAAGATACAAAGCTCATCTGGACCCCATTTCCCTGTAAACATTTGCAACTTTTCCCCTTCTTATCATCAATGTGCTACGTAAGTCTGTACGTCAAGATGTCTTTGCTTTGGCAGGACCGGCACCAGGTTGCCAACGGAAGCGCAAGGTACGGCACTTTTATGAGAAGACTGTTTTTTGGCGTTGTGTCCTCGCAGTGTGCCTTTTAGGGTGCTTTTGTTTCGGGTGTGCTTTTAGGACAAAGCAACAATAACATGGCAGATGCACACAACGGCACATCCCAGAGTCACCCCCTTGTTCACTGCATCACTCAGAAAATATATATTTTCCACAAGTACACACCACAACACAACACACCACCATGGCAGCGTCGGCACCACCCATGCCTGCAGGTGGTATGCACGCCATCGCACAGACACAGGTATGCCACCACCACCACATGCGACGTGCTGCCCACGACCTGTATCTCACTGCACTCGTGTGTGCTGAGCCAGGTCGTTCTTGTCACTGCCACGTGTGGACAAGAGTGTGCAGCAGACTGCGTTTGTCGTATTTTCCACACATTCCACACCCACAGGACAAACAGAAGATAGACGTGCAAGTGGACGACTCCTCACGTGTGCTTTCCGTGGAACTTAACTTCACGAGAGACACATGCCTCTTCGACTTCAAAAAGCTGGTTGCTGCAAAGGAGGGTGTGCGCACAGAACAGGTGCATCTCACCATTGGGGGCAAGGAGTACCCAGACACAAAGAAGCTTTTTCTGCTGGCACATCTGGACTTTGTGCTGAAGATTGCTACGGTAATGTTTGTTTTGTTATTGACACCTCCTCACGTTGTGAGCTGCACTATTTGCCCCATTTTTGTCATCCAACTCACCTCCGCTTTGGAACGTGAGAAGCTGGCCACAACCATCATATGCGGTTACCTGAACTGCATCTGCACTCTCCTTCACGACGGAGTCTGCTTGCAAGGCCCTGTTTCTTATTTCACATGACAGGTTTACGTTCCCTCACCACCTCTAACTTACAGATGCCGATCTTCGTGAAGTCGTTGGGAGGGAAGACAATCCGTCTCGAAGTAGAACCACGTGACACCATCCTTGCTGTGAAGGAGCAGATCAAGGACAAGGAGGGCATCCCGATCGACCAGCAGTTTCTTACCGCGGGAGACGAGGAGCTTGAGGACGGACACACCCTTGCAGACTGCAACATTCAGGAGGACAGCACTGTGCACTTGGTGGTGTTCTCTCCACCGCCACGGGTATGCCACCACCACAAGAGCAACACACAACGAACTCTGCACACCCTGATGGGAGCACCCTGACCTCGTGTGGCACTGTGTGGACACTGCTTCCGTGCTCGAGACACAGCAGACCCTGACCCGGTCCGTCGGTTGTGCCACACACCACATGTGGAGACGCTCCCTTCCTGCCTGCGAGCATGCCTCCCACAAGGCTGTTTGTCTTCTTGCTTGGCAGATGCACACCACACCACACACCTTGTACAGAACATGCAGATCTTCGTCAAGAACTGGACTAGGAAGACGCTCACCCTTAAGCTTTACTCGAATGACACCATCGAGAACCTGAAGGTGAAGATCCAGGACAAGGAGGGTATCCCACCCGACCAGCAGCGTCTCATCTTCGCAGGGATGAATCTTGAGGACGGACACACCCTTGCAGACTACAACATTCAGAGGGACAGCACTGTGCGATTGGTGGTGTTTGATCCACCAGGGGTATGCCCACCACCAGACCACGAACTGTGCACACTTTTGTTCTGCACACCACACTACGCACCTTGTACAGAGCATTCAGATTTGTGTCAAAACCGTAACTTCGAAGACAATCACCATTGTGCTTCCCTCCAATGACACAATCGAGCATTTGAAGATGAAGATCCAGGACAAGGAGGGCATCCCACCCGAAGAGCAGCGTCTGATCTTCGCAGGCAGGCAGCTTGAGGATGGACGCACCCTTGCAGACTACAACATTGTCATGGGCACCACTGTGCATTTGGTGCAGAGAATGTGCGGTGACTAAGAAGTGTTGTAGTTTTGAATGAACACCGTCTTCTGAGAAGACGTGTGTTTAAAGTAGCAAATGTGCCTTCTGCATAACGGCACCCCCGCATCCACGCTTACGCAATGAGTTGAGTGGGACTTCGCAATATCATTGCATAGGCAGGCAACTACGTTTGTGTCACATCTGTCGGTGACGCCTTTTATCCTTCTATTATATTTTCCATCTTTCCCACATTTCCTTCCCACATGCTGTGCTTATGAGGAACAGCATATGACGGAAGGAGACGTGTCACATTTATTATTGTTTTTCTCTTGTTTTCCCATATTTTCACTCATTTTCTCAGCCTCTTTTCCTGCACAGAGAACTTATCACCTTTCCACATGTTGTACTTATGAAGTACAGCATGTGACACGAAGGTCTCAACACAGTTGAAAAGGACAACGTGCAACACTTCAACAATCACCTCTTTTTGGGTGTCAACACAAGATACAAAGCTCATCTGGACCCCATTTTCCTGTAAACATTTTGCAACTTTTCCCCTTCTTAGTATCAATGTGCTGCGTAAGTCTGTACGTCAAGATGTCTTTGCTTTGGCAGGACCGGCACCAGGTTGCCAACGGAAGCGCAAGGTACGGCACTTTTATGAGAAGACTGTTTGTGTTGGTGTTGTGTCCTCGCAGTGTGCCTTTTAGGGTGCTTTTGTTTCGGGTGTGCTTTTAGGACAAAGCAACAATAACGTGGCAGATGCACACAACGGCACATCCCAGAGTCACCCCCTTGTTCACTGCATCACCCAGAAAATATATATTTTCCACAAGTACACACCACTACACACCACACGACCATGGAAGCGTCGGCACCACCCATGCCTGCAGGTGGTATGCACGCCATCGCTCCACTGACACAGGTATGCCACCACCACCACATGCGACGTGCTGCCCACGACCTGCATCTCACTGCACTCTTGTCACTGCGACGTGTGGACAGACTGCGTTTGTCGTATTTTCCACACATTCCACACCCACAGGCCAAACAGAAGATAGACGTGCAAGTGGACGACTCCTCACGTGTGCTTTCCGTGGAACTTGACTTCACGAGAGATACATGCCTCTTCGACTTTAAAAAGCTGGTTGCTGCAAAGGAGGGTGTGCGCACAGAACAGGTGCATCTCACCATTGGGGGCAAGGAGTACCCAGACACAAAGAAGCTTTTTCTGTTGGCACATCTGGACTTTGTGCTGAATCTTGCTACGGTAATGTTTGTTTTGTTATTGACACCTCCTCACGTTGTGAGCTGCACTATTTGCCCCATTTTTGTCATCCAACTCACCTCCGCTTTGGAACGTGAGAAGCTGGCCACAACCATCATATGCGGTTACCTGAACTGCATCTGCACTCTCCTTCACGACGGAGTCTGCTTGCAAGGCCCTGTTTCTCATTTCACATGACAGGTTTACGTTCCCTCACCACCTCTCACTTACAGATGCCGATCTTCGTGAAGTCGTTGGGAGGGAAGACAATCCGTCTCGAAGTAGAACCACGTGACACCGTCCTTGCTGTGAAGGAGCAGATCAAGGACAAGGAGGGCATCCCGATCGACCAGCAGTGTCTTACCGTGGGAGACGACGAGCTTGAGGACGGGCACACCCTTGCAGACTGCAACATTCAGAAGGACAGCACTGTGCACTTGGTGGTGTTCTCTCCACCGCCACAGGTATGCCACCACCACAAGAGCTATACACATAACGCACTGTCACACTTTTGCTCTGCACACCACACCACACCTCAGGGAATACAAATCTTTGTCAAGACCTTGCTTGGGGAGACACTCAGCATTCGTCTTCCCTCCAATGACACCATCGAGAACATGAAGGCGAAGATAGAGGACCAGGCGGGCATCCCAATTGTCCAGCAGCGGCTCATCTTCGCAGGGAAGCAGCTTGAGGGCGGACGCACCCTTGCAGACTACAACATTCAGAAGGAGAGCACTGTGCATCAGGTGAGGAGATTGTGCGGTGACTAAGAAGTGTTGTAGTTTTGAATGAACACCGTCTTCTGAGAAGACGTGTATTTAAAGTAGCAAATGGGGTTTCGGCATAACGGCACCCCTGCATCCACGCTTACGCAATGAGTTGAGTGGGACTTCGCAATATCATTGCATAGGCAGGCAACTACGTTTGTGTGTCACATCTGTTGGTGAAGCCTTATATCTTTCTATTTTGTTTTTCATCTTTCCCACATTTCCTTCCCACATGCTGTGCTTATGAGGAACAGCATAATATTATGAAGGAAGGAATACGTTTGGTCTCACGTACATTTCTGATTTTCCTTTGTTATTTTCCCATCTTTTCACTCATTTTCTAGCCCCTTTTCCTGCACAGAGAACTCATCTACTTTCCACATGTTGTACTTATGAAGTACAGTATGTGACACGAAGGTCTTAGACAACGTGCAACAATCACCCCTTTTTGGGTGCTAAAACTGGAGACAACGCTCAATTTTTGACCCATTTTCAAACATTTTGCAACTTTTCCCCTTCTTAGTATCAATGTGCTGCGTAAGTCTGTACGTCAAGATGTCTTTGCTTTGGCAGGACCGGCACCAGGTTGCCAACGGAAGCGCCAAGGTACGGCACTATAATGCACATCAACGGGAGCACATCCCAGAGTCACCCTTGTGCACTGCATCACCCAGAAAGTATCTTTCTTTCCACAAGTACACACCACTACACACGACCATGGCAGCGTCGGCACCACCCATGCCTGCAGGTGGTATGCACGCCATCGCTCCACTGACACAGGTATGCCACCACCACCACATGCGACGTGCTGCCCACGACCTGCATCTCACTGCACTCGCGTGTGCTGAGCCAGGTCGGTTCTTGTCACTGCCACGTGTGGACAAGAGTGTGCAGGAAGCACAGTCACATCTGATGCTGTCAGACTTCGTTTGTCGTATTTTCCACACATTCCACACCCACAGGCCAAACAGAAGATAGACGTGCAAGTGGACGACTCCTCACGTGTGCTTTCCGTGGAACTTCACTTCACGAGAGACACAACCCTTTTCGACTTTAAAAAGCTGGTTGCTGCAAAGGAGGGTGTGCGCACAGAACATGTGCATCTCACCATTGGGGGCAAGGAGTACCCAGACACAAAGAAGCTTGCGCTTGTGGCACATCTGGACTTTGTGATGAAGCTTGCTAGTAAGGTAATGTTTGTATTGTTCTTGACACCTCCTCACGTTGTGAGCTGCACTATTTGCCCCATTTTTGTCATCCAACTCACCTCCGCTTTGGAACGTGAGAAGCTGGCCACAACCATCATATGCGGTTACCTGAACTGCATCTGCACTCTCCTTCACGACGGAGTCTGCTTGCAAGGCCCTGTTTCTTATTTCACATGACAGGTTTACGTTCCCTCACCACCTCTAACTTACAGATGCCGATCTTCGTGAAGTCGTTGGGAGGGAAGACAATCCGTCTCGAAGTAGAACCACGTGACACCATCCTTGATGTGAAGGAGCAGATCAAGGACAAGGAGGGCTTCCCGATAGACCTGCAATTTCTTGTTGTGGGAGACGACGAGCTTGAGGACGGACACACCCTTGCAGACTGCAACATTCAGAAGGACAGCACTGTGCACTTGGTGGTGTTCTCTCCACCGCCACGGGTATGACCACCACCACAAGAGCAACACACAACGAACTGTGCACACTTTTGCTCTGCACACCCTGATGGGAGCACCCTGACCTCGTGTGGCACTGTGTGGACACTGCTTCCGTGTTCGAGACACAGCAGACCCTGACCCGGTTCGTCGGTTGTGCCACACACCACATGTGGAGACACTCCCTTCCTGCCTGCGAGCATGCATCTCTGCACTCTCTTCGGCTGTCTCCCACAAGGCTGTTTGTCTTCTTGCTTGGCAGATGCACACTACACCACACAAAGGGCCAAATTCTACGCAAGAGTTACCCTCCCTGTGGTGCTACCCACTAGCACCAACCACACCACGTACCTTCACAGAACATGCGCATCTTCGTCAAGACCTTGCGTGGAACGACAATCACCCTTGACCTTTCCTCGAATGACACCATCGATAACGTGAAGGAGAAGATCCAGGACCGGGCGGGCATCCCACACGACGATCAACGTATCATCTTCGCAGGGAAGCAGCTTGAGGGCGGACGCACCCTTGCAGAGTACAACATTCAGAATCTGAGCACTGTGCATTTGGTGGAGAGACTGCGTGGTGACTAAAACGCATCTCCTTCCCACATGCTGTGCTTATGAGGAACGGCATATGACGGAAGGAGGCGTTTGGTCTCACGTACATTTATGATTTTCCACTGTTCTTTTCCCATCTTTTCACTCATTTTCTAGCCTCTTTTCCTGCACAGAGAACTCATCTACTTTCCACATGTTGTACTTATGAAGTACATCATGTTTACACGAAGGTCTCAACACACAGTTGAAAAGGACAACGTGCAACACTTCAACAAGCACCCCTTTTTGGGTGTCAAAACAAGATACAAAACTCATTTTGACCCATTTTTCCTTACGCCCTACTAACGTGGTTTTGCGACCTTGCCGACCCACCGTAATAAGGGCACCGCCTCTACACTAGACTCAATCCCCCTGCGAGCAGCATCAACGTCGAACACACAGCATGAGGTAGTCCCTCGGAACACATTTATGCTTTTTTTCCCGTTCTCTTCTCCTCTCCTTTTTTTCACACATTTTTTCCTTTTCCTGCACACAGAACTCATCACCTTGCCACATGTTGTACTTATGAAGTACACCATGAGACACATGGAGAATGCGGTATTCAGAACAGATGAAATCACCTGACTTTTTCTCTATTTTTATGATGTGATGGTTATTACCTAGCGTCACCTTTTCTTAACTTTTTGCCATTTTTCTAGGTGTTGTGTTGGGGGAAAGGTACAACGACACTGCATTGTACCACGCGAGGCAGAAACAACACACAGATGTGGTGCAGGTTCTCCTTGAGCACGGTGGGGAAGTCTTTGCGCAATGAAGCATAGTGTGCCTCTCTGTTCGCGGCAACCTAACTGCACCGCCCTGCAAGAGGCCAAAAATGTTTAGCCAAAAAATGTACCCACACCCCCTCCCCTGTCTCTCTTACCTCTCTTTTTTTTTCCAGCGTTTTTAGTGACAAAAAAGGCCTGAAAAATACCAGAAAATGAAATTTCTGCTTCAATTTTTTTTTCAAATAAACCCCCTCTCCCTCTCCCTCCCTCTCTCTATCTCTTTCTTTCTGCTCTATCCCCTCTCAGTTTCCCCTTTCTCCCCTTCTCCCTTTTCAACTAAAATATATTTGTCGTAAACCCCCCTCACAGCTATTGTTTACATATTTTTATGTAAATAGTATTCGTGCATGTAAATAATACATGTAAATAATTTAAATGTAAATAGTACATGTAAATAATTATCACTCATGTATTGTTTACATTTTCCACACCTCCCCTGTAGGGTAACCGAAGGTGAAGTGAGGTATAGTATTGAAATTGATGTGGGTGAAGGGTCAATTTTACAAACTCGGATTTTGTGAAAATTTTTGGCCGAAAATGGGCCCCACCTAGTGACCGGGCTCATATTTTCCAAAATTTAAGTGGTCAAAAAATTGTCCAATTTTCAACATCGACCCCACCATTTTCTGGACAGATTCCGGAAATTCCAAAAAATTGTGTTTTTGGTCACGAATCCGCACCCCGTCACCAAAAACCGGCAAAAAAAAGGGGGTGTAAATAAATAATTCGAATGTAAATAGTAATTGGATGTAAATAATAGCTGTGAATAATTATATGTAAACAATACCTGTATGTAAACAATAGTTGGGAGGGGGGTTTATTCCACAAATAGATAAAAAAAAACTAATACACACCGATGAACCGAATATCGACACTCCCGCTCTCACACCTTATTCGGATCCGCCATGTTGCCTCCTCCTCCTCCTCCTCCTCCTTCTCCCCCTCTGCTCCTCGACGTCGCCTCCCTCCGAACCACCTCCACGCCACACAACACCGTGCGTACCGTATGAAGGTCGAGATACCGAAGGAGGATGAGATGATGGTCTTGCAATACGGCCATCAAATGGATGTGATGTACCGGTGGCTGACCACGGGGCAGCATTGCGTGTGGTTGGGTGACTTTGCGTTGGGCATGCAGGTCTATGAGAGGCTCGACCGTCGTTCCGAAGCAGACTGGGTCGCACAGAGCGAGGCGCGCACCTCTCCAAGAAATTTTCATGAATATACGGAGTACGTTGCACGGAAAAGGATGTTCGATTATATGTGGTTTCCGAACCCTATCTCGGGGATGGGCAACGCATACAACGATGAGCAGCTGACGACGTGGATTTCAACAGAATATCCACCAATGAATTTTCCGTATCTTCCGGTATCCGTCTTTGCTGCGTTGGTGCGATCCTATCATAGGACCCGGTTTGGGACCGCGTATTCGTGTCTTGGTTCGGGGAGTGTTCCAGTCAAGGTGTTGCACGGTGTTGATATGATGCCCGCAGCGCATCCCCCTGCAGTGCTCCTCCGAAACTTTCTTGTTGCAACGTTGAAAGGAAATCGTGATTTCTTCAGTGAATACCCCCTTCGCGTATTGTTCCCCAATGCAGGCAACCATGCCGGAATATGTCCGTTAATGCTGTTAAATTTAAGCAGGTTTCATGGATCAGTACATTGCTTGGACAGCGACGCTGAAGCGATTTCGAATATTCAATATAACCATGCACGCCTTCGCGAAATACATTCTCACAAAAAAGGCCAATTCCGCTCATTGAAAGCAGAGACACGACACACCTTCCTCCCTGCACGCAATAAATTTAAACGGTTTAACCTCGCGGTTTTAACCCCAAAATGGCTTCCAGATGAGGATACTGTTGCGTCATACATTCCTTCATTTTCTCTTGACGCCCTCCGAGGGTACTATGACTTAGATGGTTACAATGAAAACATTGATTTTCTTATGAAGGACAGCCTCTTCTGCAGAGATGAGGAAGATGCTTTGGAGTACCAATTCTCGCACATCGATGAGGTGATGGATGCGGATGGGGTGGTCATTGTGTTGTGGTCGAACCTGCAGAACATTCTCTTGGGGACAGATGCACATCCCGTCGTTGCAGAATTGGAACGCAATACACGGTTCAGCTTGGAACACTTTGAGGATATTCCATTTCAATTAGCATCCCAATCTTTGCAAGAAAAGCAAGGAATGCCCTTCCTCGCCGACCTCAACCGAAAACTAAAGGTAGAACTCTGGGTTCTCCGGGTAAACCGTTTGTATCTCGCCCCAACAGAACCTCTCGAACAACACGGTCTAATTCCTACGGAAGACCACTTCAATGAGACCGGCCTTGCAGTGGTCGATGGTGAAACCCCTGAAGGTGCAGCCAAAGCTGTGATGCAACGTGAGGCAGATACAGAAGGGTTGGTAGATCGATTAGGTCTAGATGGGAATCATGTGGACTATGAGTTGCTTGCGAAGGTTCAGGCACCGAAGAAGAAGCGTCGCATCAGGTCGCCGGAGTTAGAGTACTTCAACCCTCGCGATGAAATGTTCGATTATTCCAGCAATAAGCGAGTAAAGCGTGACACCCGTCTCGTAGAAGGGCACCAACCGCAGGAGGAAGGTGTACAGTACAACGCACTTCTCAGGGCAAAGACGCTGAAAGAAGGGGAAGTGAAGAGGGAGCGGAGTGAACGCAAAAGGCGCCTTCAAGAAGTTGGTCTTGGGTTGAAGCCGCCCCGCTGCGCTTTGCCGAGAAAGAGCCAGGGTGGGAGGGGTGGGGTAACTATCCTGAAGGGCTGATTTCCCCCCTGGATTTTGAGTTTTTTATTTGAATTTTTTTTTTTTTCAGGCAGCCTTTTTCTCTTTGGAAAAAAAGCGGTGAAACGATGTGTTTTCTGTCTCAGGTCTTAATGGGCCTGTTGTGATCAAATAGGGAGAGCAAAAAAATGTTTGGATTTTCTTTTTTCAATGGGCCTGAATTCATTGGAGTAGTGTAGTTACCTCGGTTGTGTTGCCACAGTTTGTGCAATCTCTCCACTTTCCTTGAACTCTACTATCCTTTCCTCCCCCCCTCTCGATCCACACCAACAAACAGAAGCCACTCCCTCCCCACCCCCACATCCGAAGCAATGGCTCCCAAGGAGCTGTTCTACAGAAAGCGATGGCTTGTCATGCGGTACAACGTGGAGAACATGCTTATGCACGGGCCAAAGGTCATCCAGACTCCTAACATGCAGAAGTATTCTGGTATGCTAAACACCCTGTGGGACTTTTTGATCGATTTTTTTTCGAAGTTGTTATTTGATGAAACAACTTTTGTTGTCTAAAAAATATTGGAGGCAGCGCTGCGGGCAAAAACAAAACGGATTGAAAAAGACAGAAACTTGCTTGTTTCTTTGAGTACTCAATTCACCACAACCTTTACTTCAGTTTAATACAGTTTTTTCCCCCATCATTTTGTTTTTCGGCTTTGAGCGCACAAACAAAAGAACCTATATTTCTTAAAGATGCCCCTATTGTGGTGTCTTTTGTTGCATGGGTCTACGTATGATCGATTCATTTCCTTATTATCTCCCTCAGGTTCGTTGACATCAAGGTTGTTGTTTCACACGTACCACATGAGCGGGTCTGGTGCAGAGAAGCCGTATTGGGCGAGAACCTTCTTGGTAGGGCAGAAGCGGGCAAGTTTCATGATGGCCAACGTGGGAGGTGGGCGGCAACACAGCTGGAAGTATGTCCCCCCTCATTCTCTCTCTTAGTAAAGGTGACTAAGCACGAGAGGCTTAGGATCATCATCATATGATATTATACACTTTTCTTCTTACGTTATGTGTGCACGAGAGGTACAATCATCTTTAATATTTTCTTTCTCTTTGAATGAACATCTCTGTGTTAAGATCATCTAGAGCGTACCAACGAAAAGTATCATACTGTATGTCAATCTAAAGGCAGGACGGAACTAAAACAAAATGAATAATATACAGTCCAAAAACCTGCAGTCTGTTATTGTACAGCCAGTTTAGCTAAAAGTACTTTTCAAACATTTTACTTCCCCAAAAAACAGCCACTCTTGGCAGCGATACCGTGTGTCCGACGGAGAAAGCGGTCACGAGCAGTTCCTGGACCTGAGAGGACCGCAGCCACGTTAAGGTAGATTGCATTGAGCTCTCTCTCTCTCTCTCTCTTACTCTCTTTGTCTTCGCTAATGACGACACAGCGCAGTGCAAGAAGGCAGTTTGGGTGAACTCTTTAAGGCGGAAAAGAGGTAGCGATACAAACACAATATATCTCAACAGGGCTCTCATTATCTTTTTTTTCCCGGGAAAAAGTACCTCTTCTCAATTTCCGTTTCTCTGGACAAAGAACTATTCTGATTTTTAATTGGAAAATGTTTTTTTCCCGTTCAGTGTTGTGAGCAACACCTTGAATCGAAACGGAAGCAAAGGGGGTGTTCTTGTGGGGGGCGGGGGGCGGGAGTGGGAGGGGGGGAGAGAATAGAGTTGAACTTTCCCCTTTCAATGATTGTCATTAAGTGGCATGCACGGGGCTTTAGAGAGTTCAGATTACCAACTTTTTTCTCTTTCATTGGGGCTGGTTTGGGGGTGTTCATATACGTTCGAGTTAACTGAAAAAAGGATACACTTTATTTTTGTTGAAAATTTTTAACTTTTCTGCAGTTACGTGTCAGTATGAGGACAAATACTTTGGTGGGAAGTGATTCAAGCGTCTGAGTTTGTTTATTCCCCTCCCCGTCTATTGTGCACTCACCTCATGTCTGTACTTCTCTTACCCTAAGGTGGTGCTATAGGAAATGAGTCAGCAACCTGTCAGCGACCTGTCAATATCGGGGAGAGGGTCATTTTTTAATAGTACTTTGCCATTTTTTCAGGTACACAGGTACACAGGTACACAGGTACACAGGTACACAGGTACACAGGTACACAGGTACACAGGTACACAGGTACACAGGTACACAGGTACACAGGTACACAGGTACACAGGTACACAGGTACACAGGTACACAGGTACACAGGTACACAGGTACACAGGTACACAGGTACACAGGTACACAGGTACACAGGTACACAGGTACACAGGTACACAGGTACACAGGTACACAGGTACACAGGTACAGATGTGAGGCATTTTCCTGCTTACTGGTGTGGCTGAAAGGGGGTGCTATTTTCTGCTATTTTCTGCTATTTTCTGCTATTCTGGGCATCTGGATTTTTTGGTGCGGCTGAAGGGAGGTGCTATTTCGTGCTACTTTCTGCTATTTTGGGGTCGTCAGGCACACCACGTACTCCAACGTTTGTTCTGAACATTTTCTTGTCTATCTTCAGGCGTTCATCGAAAAGGCCAAATCATGTTGCGTCCTCTCACTCTCAAAAATCAGTTTCCGCCCGCCTTCTGTCACTCTCGGTGTCATTGCGCTTTCTCTGTTTCTCAGTAGTGGTGTTTTGATAGGGGTCGGTTTTAAACTCCCCCAAATGGTCGCAGACCACTTTTTTCGATTTCTACTGAGCCTGCAACTCCCCTGGAATCGGTTGTGAGTGACTTTTGGCGGTGTTTTGAGGTTAAGCGTAGCCTTTTATTTTTTTTTGCTATTTTCAGGCTACTTACCTCACAACACCGCCAAAAGTCACTCACAACCGATTCCAGGGGAGTTGCAAGCACCTGTGGGGGCTCAGATTGTGTAAAACTCGAAAAAGGTGGTGTGGGACCATTTGGGGAGTTTGAAACCGACCCACGGTGGACTCCCGATGGGAAAGGGCAACTTAATTTCGGATTTCTGAAAAAAGGGGGAGTACCAACTCCCCCTACGCCTACTGCAAGTGGTGAAACGACTCGCATGCGATAATACGAGAACGATTCTCGCACCAAATTATCGCATATTCTAAGCCAGGATTATGCGATAATATTTTTTTTTGGGGATTTTCCGATTTTCTGGTTTTCCGGTTTTCCCTGCAGGGAAAACCGGAAAACCAGTTGAGTCAAAATCAAGACATAGAATAGGCGAGACTGGACGAGAATCACCTTGGTCATTCGCGTTCATTCTCGCTCAATACGAGGATGACGAGAACATTTCCTTAACACTCTTGTGTTAAGGAAATATTCTCGTCGGAAAATACGAGAATTTTTGATCATCCCAACGTTGGGCGAGAATGCGAGAATGCGACTCGTTTCACCATTATGACTAGGCAGACCTAGAAGGCGGATTCATATTCGCTTTCTAGGTATGCCTAGGGGAGGGCATCAACTCCCGCTAGGGGGGAGTTGAACTCCCTATAGCGGGAGTCAAAGGGGGGGGTTCAACACCCCCTAGCCTAGCTAGGGGGTGTTGGGTACCCTCACGTTTGACCTCCTGTTAACAATGCCCTTTGCTAGAAGGAGTGCACCGTGCATACATGGTGGGGTCCAGTCTGAGCTGGACTAAAAGCTGGAGTCTCAACAAGCGGGGGTGGCACACCCGAAAAGCGAGTGTCGTCGCACCCTCTAGTTGAGTCTCCTGTTTGACTCCAGCTCAGAGCCTGGACCCCACCGTGTATGCTTGAGATGCCATCGTGTTTATTCCAGTCAAGTAGCTGGTTGGTCAGGTCCACTTCTTTGTCAGCTGCAAGAGCCGGCTGCGCCGCACTGCAATATACTCCAGACCCTGGCTGTCGAGCTGTGTGTCGCTTGCATGCATCACATCTCCCTGGCGGAGTCGACCCAGACTACCATCGCCCTGCAGCGAGCAACTCGCTATCAACCACATGGTGGTGTAGCACAAGTAGTTCAAGAAGTCGCTACTATGGTGTCACTTCAGAAGGGAAGACATTTTCCTTCTTCACAACCTTCAGCAGGCAGTCTTTATGGTTTGAAGATCTCCAATGCTATTTGCGCAGCGACTACCATTAGGATCATTCCCAAAGGGAAAAGGCGCTCTTTATTGCTGTGTATTTGTTCAGAAACGCAGACGGGTAGACAGACGTAGCCCGGCTGCATCCATCGCTGATGATGACTTCCCCCCCTCCCCCCGACACACAACAGCTCCACCCTTTTTTTTTTTTTTACACATTTTTCAAAAAAGATCAAAATGGGATACTCAAGAAGTCTTCTGGCTCTCGCGTTTCTTTCCGTCTGCTTTGCGGACACCTCCCCGCACTCCCAAGGCCCCACTGCTTTCTTTTTGACGAAGGAGGTCAACCTTGCGTTAAGCTGTAGTGTTTGCAATTTGACGTTTGGTTTGTTTCATGAAAGCTTGCAGAAGGGGAGACGCAGTGTGTTGAAGAAAGGGACTGAGGAGGTGGACAAAGACCTGGTCAGTGTTGTGGTAGAAAAGAGTATGGACCGGTCGTGCAAGAAGCTGCGGAAGTCGTACGCGCTGTCCTGGTCAGTGTCGGAGAACAAGCCTGCAAACCACTCATTCCTTGCGCATAGTATGATCCCCCATCATACCAAAGGGACCGACACCCAGAAGCAGTGGGCGGATGAATTCCTTCAGCACCGCTGTGGCTTCCTCAAGTCAAAGTACTACCTTGAAACGTCGCTCAAGTACGCTGACAGAGAAGTCCCCCTTGCAGGCTGTCCCATCAAAGAATGTAAAAAGGACGACGCTGTTGAGAAGCAAGGCTCAGAACCTGTGGAGAAGAAGAAGGAAGAATAGAAGAAGAGCATTCGAGGGTGTTGAAGGAATTATCTGGGGGGGGGTTTTTTTTTTTTTTTTTTTTTGAATTTCTTCAAAACACACGCCATAAAAAGAAAGATGAAAATACTTTTTTTTTGAATGACCCTCGAATAATATGAAGTCGAGTAGAGGGGTGGCGCTGATTACTTTTTTTTTTTTTGCCCTGGTTTTTTGTCCAATTTTAACTTTTGCCTTTTTTAATATTTGCCTCGAATTTCAACGGCATCACAGATCCTTTCAAAAAAGCCTCTTTTTTTTTTTTTTCCATAGGTCGTTTCAACAAATATGTTTTTTATTGAAAACATGGTACAATCCCATTTGCTTTCAAAACACCTTTCTCTAAGGTGACTAAGCACGAGAGGCTTAGGATCATCTTATAAACTTTTCTCCTCTTCACTCCCGCCCCCCCCCTTTTTTTTTGTGGTGTCTTTCTACAGAACACTACTCAATTACACCTCTTAAAAAAAAAGTCCTCATTTGCATTTACCCCTCCCTTTCCCTCCCCGGGATGTCCCCCTCCCCCTTGGCCTATCGTACACGACGGTGAAGTAAATAACTTGACTTGTGGTTTCACAGTTGTAAGCCAACGGGTGAAACCAGAAGTCAGGTCATTTACTTCGCCGTCGTGTAGCATTCAGGAACGCTGGTTTGTCAGCGTCGAGTCTTCTTCTATTTGCTTATTGCGAATGTGTGTTGTTTCACGTACAGTGCGGCGCCATATTACGGGGGCGCATAATTATGGGTAACTCCAATATTTACCCATAATTATGCGCCCCGTAATATTGCGCACCCGTAATAAAACTTTTTTTTTTTTTCGAAAAAAATTTCTTCACAATCCATTGTGGATGACCTCACACATGTCACTCTCCTCCCAGGCGTCTGACACTCTGCCGCCTTGTCTCTGCCATCGCAACTCCTACACCGGCGCCTCTTCGTGGCTTGCCCATCCTCCAAGGACAGCAAACTGGCAATTTCCTCCCTCAGCAGAAGCTTCCGATTCGCCTCCTCTTCCTTCTCAGCAGACGTCCTGATGGTGAAGGCGGATGGCACACGAAGGATTCACGGTGCTGGGCAAGAGATCTGCCACACTGCCATAGGAAGTGCAACTGGGGGGCTTTGCTCGTCGATGTAACATTGATGACTTCACTCAATCGTGTTGCCTCCTGCTTTTTATGTCACAATTGTTGAAATGTTCGCCACGACGCGCAATATTTTTGAGGTTTTTACGACGCACAGTGGAGCTTGCAGGTGGCAACTACCATTCCAACAATTTTTCTTTAAAAAAAAAATAAAACTCTTCCTTTTTTAGATAGATATTCAGTAAAAAGAAACGAAAACAAGGAAAAAAAGAGAGAAAGTTTTTTCGTTGATCGCTCGAATTAGTGTCCCTGAGTGAATGAATCTGGGGAGTAATTCGGCAAGCACTATCTAAAAACAGAGTTTTATTTTTATATGACGATTCTCGTATATTCAGGGGTGTCGCTAATTTTGGGAAAATTTTTGAAAAATCCGAAATCGGGGTGCAAATTTTTTTTTTTACGTGGGGATTTTTTTTTTCATCACCAGGGGGCGAAAAAACAGTGTTTTGTGGCATTTCCGAGCCAATCCCAGGCTGTGGTGGGGGATATACGGAAAAATGGACAAACTTTTAGTGACTTAAATTTTCACAAAATATGAACCCATACTCTTAAACATGGGTCATTTTCAGGTCTGAAAACCCAAATTCAGATGAAATTGTGGTGTTTTTGACACTACTGAGAACAGTACACCATGGACTCGTAATGACATTACGCGCGTCATGACGAGGTAATTACGAGTGCCTTGACGAGGGCACCCCCTCGTAATTACGAGGGGGTGCCCTCGTCATGACGAGGTAATTACGAGGGCACCCCCTCGTAATTACCACGTCACGACGTCGTCATGACGTGGGCACCCACGACAAGGCGATTTTTGACCAATACAAAAAAAAAATTTTTTTTCAAAAATCGGGCGTGGTAGGTCATAAAGTGGCCCAAAAAATCCAAAGAAAACCTCAGATTGACCAAATGGTGAAAAAAATTGTCAAGTCAAATTTCAGCCAAAATACGGCCATTAGACCCCCACAGATGCTTAAAAGTGCCAAATTTTGCTTTTAATGGCCTCAAATCGTCGAAATTAGCCCTATATAGGGGCCAAAAAAAAAAATTCGAGAGTCCCTTTCCCTGGGAGGCAATAGCCAGACAATGACCACGGGAGCACCCCTCGTAATTACGAGGGGTGCCCTCGTAATTACGAGGGCACCCCCTCGTCATGACGTCGTAATGCCGTCGTCGTGACGAGGGAAACCCCACGTCATGACGTCGTCATTACGAGGGGGTGCCCGCGTCGTGACGACGTCATTGCGCGCGTAATTTCCCACGTAATTTCCCTCGTCCCTCGTCACGTAATGTCATTACGAGTCCATGGTGTAGGTAGCGCCGCAGGCGCACGGTACCCAACTTTTGTCTTTTTCTTTTTCCCTTTTCTCTGCGTTCTTTTGATTGTGCGAGCCGATTGCTCTCCACGGTGGGGTCACATGTGTGCGCTAAAATACGCTAAAGTACCCTTACTATGAAGTATGAGATTCTCTGGTTTTAGCAAGGAAACCCTTGCAAGCATGTTCCCAGATCACGAAAAAAGGGGAGGCGTTTTTGGGCGTTTTTGTTGATTGCATCGTCCGATGCGGTGCAATTGCAGAAAGTGATGGGGTCATTTTGGAAAAATGGACGAGTTTTCGGTATTTAAATTTTCACCATTTTTTTTATTCCTGTGCACTTTTCGAGACTGCCGATTCTCGTAAACAAGGGTCATGTTCAACTCTGAAAACACAGCTTCAGATGAAATTGTGGTGTTCTTGACTGATAACGGTAGCGCCGCAGGCGCACGGTACCCAGCTTTTGTCTTTTTGTCTTTTCCTTTTTCTCTGCGTTCTTTTGATTGCGCGAGCCGATTGCTCTCCACGGTGGGGTCACATGTGTGCGCAAAAACACGCTATGGTACCTTTACTAAGGAAACCCTGGTTTGCAAAAAAAAAGGGTAAGGCAGGGTAAGGTAAATCTGGAAATCCCACCCAAAAAAAAAAAATCTTCGCGGGGTGAGGGCGGCACCTGGGGATTTTCCCTGACCCCCAAAAACCTCGTTTTTGGAACGTTCTGACACAACCGAGTTCACGGTGGCCTCTCACTTAAAAAAAGAACAAGTTGTTAACACATTAAACCCACCCTGTATTAGGTGCAAATTTTTTTTTTCCTACACAGATTTTACTAGGGGTGCAAATTTTTTTTTGGGTTTTGAAAAAGTCGGGACCCTGGACCCGAATTAGCGACACCCCTGCGTATATTCAAAAAAAAAAAAAAAAGTTTCATTACGGGCGCGCATAATTATGGGTAAATCCATTTTTTACCCATAATTATGCGCCCCGTAATATCGCGCCACCGTAATATGGCGCCGCACTGTATCACCTACCGTTCTGTTGCTTCTTCTTGCGCATCAAAAATATCTGCAAAACAGAGAGACACAAAACCATGGAAATATGTGTGGTGTGCTTTGACGGAGAGAAGTGCACAGTCGAGGTGGGTGTGGATGATACAACTGCAGACATTCGGCGGAAGGTGGCGTCTGCAGCAGAGTTGCGCGAAGACGGCTTTGACATTAGCTTTGGAGGGAAGGTGATGGCAGAAGGAGACACGACGCAGCTGAGTGCTGGGGACACAGTTGTGCTGACGAAAAAGATGAAGTCGCAGAAGGACAGTGCCATTGCAGCTCTTCGCGACTTGGGTGAGACAAGGCTGACGGCACAGAGGTTATTCCGTTTCAGGGATGATCCCAAGCGGATTCATTTGTATCTGCTGGCGGAAGTTGTCACTTATATTCCCGATAAGTTCTTGGTTGGTGCTTATATAAAGGAGGCTGATCTCAGTGGTGTGACAGGTGTCACTAAAATGGGGTCCTACTTCATGTGGGAGTGCATGTCATTGCGCACGGTTGATTTATCTGGGTGGAGCAATGTGACGCACATTGATCACGGCTTCCTCTACAACTGCAGCGCATTGCGAACCGTTGCCTTCTCTGGGTGGAACAGCGTGACGCACATAGGGAGCGACTTCCTGGTGAACTGCTGCAAGTTGACCACACTGGACTTTTCTGGGTGGGACAATGTGGCACGTATTGATCACGGCTTCCTCTCCCAGTGCCGTTCGTTGACCACACTGGACTTATCTGGGTGGAGCAATGTGGCACGTATTGATCGCGGCTTCCTCTCCCAGTGCCGTTCGTTGACCACACTGGACTTATCTGGGTGGAACAATGTTACGACAGTCGGATCCAGCTTCCTCTCCAACTGCAGCTCGTTGACGACACTTGACATATCTGGGTGGAACAACGTCACGCAGGTTGGGAACAAGTTCCTCGTCAACTGCAACTCATTAACCACACTTGACTTATCTGGGTGGAAAAATGTGACGCAGGTTGGGGATTCCTTCCTATTGAATTGCAGCGCGTTGACCACACTGGACTTGTCTGGGTGGAACAATGTGACGCAAATAGGGTGGGACTTCCTATTGAATTGCTGTAAGTTGACCACACTGGACTTTTCTGGGTGGAACAACGTTACGCGGGTTGGGAAGCGGTTCGTCAACTGCAGCGCATTGGTAACACTGGACTTATCTGGATGGAAACGTATGACGCAGGTTGGGGAGTCTTTCCTATTGAATTGCAGCGCGTTGACAAAACTTGACTTATCTGGGTGGAACAGCGTGACGCAGGTTGGGAAAGGCTTCCTGAAAGGATGCAAAATACCTACAAGCAGCATCAACGTCACCGGATCGAGCAGTGTTGTGTCAGAATATGTGCATATCCGTGACAAAAAGAACAAGTGTCAATGTGTGTGTATGTGATGCATATGCTCTTTCGAGAGGCAAGCTGCTCATTACCCTGTTCAAATACAAACTACATTTTTAATAGCCGTAAAATTATTTCCTCAAGCCAAAATCCTTCTAGGAGCGGAGTTTTAAGAATGCCATAATTGACGTCTGGAAATAATTGCAGTGGAGGTATTTTAGCCGGGTTTCCCACACAAAAAATAATTACCGTGTAATTATAGGAAATAATTACACGGTAATTATTTTTTGTGTGGGAAACCCGGCTAAAAAAAAAATCGCGATTTTTTTTCTTTTTTTCTTTTGTGAACACCCCGGGTTTGATACCTGTACCGCAGGCATTCCTCTGAGTCTAACGATTGATAATCAGAGCTCGGTTTGTTGTCAAAGACATCTTCCACCATGCATTGAGGAGGGTAAGACAGTGGTCGCAGTTTGTACTTGATAGCATTACAACATTTAACTTCTCCACGGGGGTCTTGGGCCGTTCACTCGGTTATACCTTGACCAGCGGAAGAGGCCTTTTTGGTCTCTAGAATATCCGGTATTCCCGAACGGAGGCACACTTTGTGTGTTACTACGACCTGGCAACTTCCAGCAGTAGGTTAAGTAATGCTTTCTTGTAAATTGTTGGATCATTTATCTCCTCAGTGCATGAATGCCCCACGTGACTGGACACTTTTGTGTTTGTCAAGTGGACTGTCTGGTCACTTCTCAGTGACTGGCGGGTTGGCTGTGGTTGCCCTGTCACGACTTACCTGTGTACCTGTGTACCTGTGTACCTGTGTACCTGTGTACCTGTGTACCTGTGTACCTGTGTACCTGTGTACCTGTGTACCTGTGTACCTGTGTACCTGGGTGACTGGGTACGTACCTGGGTAAATGTGACCAGGTGACCTGGTCAGACCTCTGACCAGCGCACCGTGACAGCACAGGCTGCCGAAAACGGATTTTGGCTTTCGGAAATAATTTTACGGCAATTAAATATCAAATTCCATGCAATTATTTCACAGAAAATTGCACTCGGAGGTGTATTTTTCACTCGTTTTGTTAATTGCACTCGCTGCGCTCGTGCAATTAACCACTCGTGAAAAAAACACCTCCTCGTAGCAATTATGGTGAAATAATTGCATAGTAATTAAATACTAGATTTGCATAGTACTTCCGCACCTGTCGCAGTTCACTTATACACCCAATCATGAAACGCAAGCACAGCTAGTCTTTTGTGCACTTTTTCGCACTATTTTCACCCATATATTTTTTTGCGCTTTTGCAGCCCCCTTTTTGTACTACCTCGTGTGCAGACTCAGTACCCCCCTGCACAACTTGATGTTTGTGCACGAGAGGCACATTCATCTTACAAGGTTTTCGTTCTTTGATTCGCAAGGGGAACCTGTCAATACCCCCCTCATTTATTTGTGCATATTTTTTGTGTTGTGGAAAATGTGCAGGGTTGGAACCCTGTAGTGATGATAAAAGCCATGACGCCATTGAGCGACTCATTGGGGCATGAGTGATAGACGTTGTCGCTGTGTCTCCCCGCCTCGCAGGGGAAGGTGTTTTTTTTTTAAAACAGCAACTTGTGAGTCAGTATCGGTCTGCGAATCAAATTGAAAACGGCGTTGTTTGCGCTTCATATCGAGGATAAAGAAACTGAAAATACGAATCCGTCCTATTCACGATCCTTTACCCCCACCACCCAACCCCACCCCACCCCAATTTTACTCACCTCCGTGCACCTCCCCCCCTCCTCTCCCCTCCCCCCCTCCTCTCCCCTCCCCCCCTCCTATCAACCACCCTGGTGGAGTGGCTTTTGCCACGATTGGGGAGATCTAATGGATATAGACTGACTATCTTTTATGTTGACTTTTGTTCTTGCTCTATTTGGGCAGAATAGCTATCATTTCCTCGGAACTCTTCGAGTTCCGGTTGGCCGGGAACGCAGCTGTGCCGATTAACCCCACCTTTAACACAATTCAACCACCATCTTCATCAGGATTTCTTTGTTTTTGTTGCGGTGTGTTTTCTGCCTTGCGTCCCCCTCATCGTTTTCGTTTACAGCATATTATCCAAAGACCTCCTCTCCATCCCCCCTTTCTTTTGCCTTTATCATCAGTTCTGGAACCGGTTCGTCGGTCTCCTCTATTCCTCACTTTTATTGGCTGTCTATATCCTATACTAGATCTCCCCCCTCCCCCCCCTCCTCTCCCCTCCCCCCCCTCCTCTCCCCTCCCCCCCAACTAGGTTGTAAAATTATACGGTATTCCCCAGCACAGTATAATTCTGTATAATGCGGTACTCGAAAAATACGAATAATACGGTATCCGGTCGGGGCCGAGCACCTATCATACAACCTATAGTCCCCCCAACCACTCCCCTCCCCTCCCGCACACTCAATCCCCAGCTACCCTTTCTCTCCTCTCTCTCTCCTCCTCTTCCATAAAATGTCGTTATCGGACGTGGCATCGGATGAGGACATGGATATGACACGACAGCAGAGTTCGTTTATGGCGTGGTACAGTCAGATGGACGAACATGGCGACGACATTACCACGGACAACGCTTCCCTCCTGGAACCTACGACCACCTTGAACACCACCACTCCAACGGAAGCAACGAAGACCAACACCACCGACGACTTCCATGACCACGACCCCCCCTGTCTCGAAGAAGACCCCCCGATAGAAGATGACACATCCCCACACGGCAGCGGGAGCTCCTCCCCCACGGGGGTCACCGACACCTTCACGCCGTACCCCACAAACGACAAAATCAAACACCCCATCACACCCGACCCTACTCAGACAATGCAGCAGCTCCAACAGATGATGTTCCCACAGCAAAACATGCTGCCCTTCATAATGATGGATATGGGGAAGGGCCCCTCTGGAGGGTTCAGCGGACAGCCCGACGCGGTTTCCTCCTCCAAACCTTGTGGACACAACAGCTGGGACAACGTTCGCACCAAAAAGGGGAATGTCTTCCTCCGTTGCAGAGTCTGCGACTGCCAATGGCGGCTTCCCGTTGACAGCGTCACCCGCTGTACTGCTTTCAACGATAAAACCTGCAATCTAGGAGAGGATTGCCCAAAACTGCACCTCCACACCCGCAAGCTCTCCTTGGCACAGCGTGTAAACCAATCGATGCGGCCTGGGGGCATGCTCCCCATGGACGCAATGGCGGGCACGACGGACCCGCAGTTCGCGGATATGTCTATGGGGTTTGACATGGGGTTTCCAACAGCATTGAGCCATGAGTCAGGCATGAGTGGTGTGAGTGGCATGAGCAATGTGAGTTTGACAGCGTTGGACGAAGAGCTGGCAAGCATTGAACAGCAGATGGCACCGCTGCAGCAGCAGGCAGTGTATGCACAGGAGCAGGTCGACGAGGCGTTGCTCCAGCAGCAGCAGGTACAGCAACAGATCTGGATGCTTCTTGCACAACAACAACAACTGCAGCAGCAAAAGCGTGCCATGGCCGTCCCCGCAGATGGCATCTCCCTTCCCCTCCCCGTTCCTGCCGTGAAACGCGAGCGTGTCTCCTGGCAGGAACTCCCGGTTCCTTGCCGTCACAATAATTGGGACCATGTCCGCACCAAAAAAGGGAATTTCTTCATGCGTTGTCGTGTCTGTGAAAGCCAATGGCGTACCCCAGTGGACAGTGTCATCCGGTGTGCCCTGATTGGAACCCCAAAGGGCTGTGATGATGGTCCTGCATGCCAGCATGTGCACCTTCACTCGAAGAAGCGTTCTCTGGAACAGCGTATTGCGGTGCATGGAGTGTCCGTCCTCCGCAAGATTGAGCAAAGTGCGTTGGCTTGAGAAAAAAAACGGACATTTTCAACAATGTGTTCAGGTTTTCAAAAAGAAAAACTGATAAAAACGGAAATAAAACAGTTTACTTCACCAACTTAGCCCTAGTGGTATTATAAGTACAGAACCAAGGTGTGGGGGCGATTTTTTTGAGAGTAGAAGTGTATCAGATGTAAACCACGAAATGGATGGAGGACGTTGCATGGTTGGGGAGTATCCGTGCACCCGGGATAGACCCCAACCCATGTCATGCACTGTCGCGAGAGGGCTGTTATTTCAACTCAAAATTTTGTTTTTTTTTGTCGATTCAACAAAAAAAAAAAAATAATCTCTCTGCTCGTTTGAAATGAAAATGGGGGGAGGGGCGAGGGTGAGTGGGGGAGGGCGGTGGGGAGATGAAAGACGTCAGGGGGGATTTTTTTTTAAAATGTTTTTTTTGTGAAAGAGAGTGTTCATGTATTCAAAGGTGACTAAGCACCAGAGGCTTCGGTTCATCGTATAAAGTTTTATTTTTATTTTTTTTCATTTTCCAAATTTTGTGGTCCATGCACGACGTGGTGCAGAGTCACCTGACAAGTGAAATCACTTGTCATAAAAATGACAAGTGAAATGACATGTAAATCACTTGTCATGACAAGTGACCACTTGTCATAAATTTTACTTGTCACCAAGTGAAATTGGTCCTAGACCGCGTCGTGATGTTGATACTATCAGGGGCCCCCTCAGGTATTTTTTGTCATATTTTTTTTTGTCTGTACCCCCCATTTGGCCCACACCAAATTTTCCTAATTTTTTTTTTGTGTTTTTTTTGTCCCCAAGCCCATCTCTATAAACCGCATTGTTAGATGTGTGCATTTCATGACTTTTTGTCAAGATGTGTGTGCACAAGAGCCCGCATTCATCTTACAAAAGGTTTAAAAAAAATTTTTTTTTTATCCCGTGTGAAAATACATGGGGTTAGCTATAGAAGGAGATCGTGTCTCCTCTCTGGGAGCTTCCTTGCATGTACACTAGTGCTGAATTAGTTGTGCACCATTTTCGTGTTCTACTTCTCAAAAACTGTGACTTCTGTCCGGTTTTTGACTTCCCCACAGTGCAAAAAAAAAAAAAAGAGGAAAAACAAAAAAGAAATAACAATAGCCCCCCATAAAAAAGAATTTTTTTTTTTCAAAAAGAAAATGTAAATTTCAAACCCCAAGTGCAAAAAAAATATATAGGTGATTGTTAGCCTTTTTAAATAAAAATTGGAGAGGGAAAAAAATCAAAGAAAAAAACGTACAAAATGCAAGATCGTGAAGAAAACACCCGGTCTGTATTTTAATAATTTTCAATGCTGATGATGATCAGATTTAAAAAAAATGTGTATTGTCGACACAACAAAGAACAAGCAATTGCTATCGAAAAAAAAAAAAAAAGCGAGATGTGCTGTGGATATGGGGGACCCACGCTCCTGGAACTCCACCCTGTAGAAATACTGTACAACACGCCCAGCACTCTTCTCTTCTGCAGGTATGCGAAAACGCTGTTCGCACACGGCCAGAACCACTGGGACGCCTGCACCTGAAACGTTCAAGATCACCAAAGCGCCAGGATGCTACGGTGGTTTCGAAAATCGCGCGGAGTTTTCCACAGCACACCCCGTTATTTTTTCTTAGCAATTAGTTGTTCTTGTTGTTTTCCACACACCTTCCTTCAACCCTTGTAGGATCAATTGAATGTTTTTCCCCCCGAAATAACACATTTGAAGGGAACAAAACAGAAAGGGTCTCTTATTTGCATTTTTTGGGATCCGTGCAGTGGTGGGGGTCAATCTCGAAAAAATTAGAGAATTTTTTTTGATTAAATTTTACAAAATATGAGCCCGGTCACTAATACGTGACCATTTTCGGCCAAAAATTTTCCCGAAATCTGAGGTTGCAAAATTTGATCCGTCCCCCACATCGATTTAAATACTACAGGGGTGAAGGAAGGTTGTGGAAAAAAAGGGGGGGGAAAGAACCATCCCCAAACCCCCAAAAAAAAACAAGAGCACAAAGCAAACATAACAAAAACTTCATAAAAACCCATTCAAAATCCCCAAATCCCCAAACAGATATTGTGGCAAACCCAAAACGCCTCAAAACCGTAGAATAAAAAAAGAACAAAAAAAAAAAAGTGCTTAATATAGTGGAGCTCATCCTCGGGTGTCTACACTAATACCAAGTTTTCAACAAAAAAAACAAAAACAAAAAAAAGCAAAAAAAGAAAACGAACAGTTGTTTTTCGTCGCTCGCACTCCTGGAACTTTTTCTGCCTGTCCACGGAAATACAGCCAAATCATTTCCCTACCCTTTCCTAATCCCGTCTTCATCATTCCCGACCCCCCTTTTATTATCTTTCATTGCTCTCAACGGAGAATAGATTCGCAAAAATTAAAAAAAAGTTTTCTAATTTTATTTTTGGGGTTTTGTCCCCCTTGTCGTCAGTGCAGAGCCACGAGGCTATGCCACATTGGGTGGAGGTGTGCAGGAAATACTGTAGAGTTGCGCTTCGCTAATAATGGGGGTTTTGTGTACCTTTTTTTTCCCTTTAAAAAAGCAGCCCCCCCCCCCACCCATGCTATGCTGTAGCACCTAAGAAGTGGAGCTTGTACAAGGCTGCACTCTAACAATTTATCAAAAAAAAATATAGTACAGTGGAGCACACTCTAGGGTGGCTACACTAATACAACCAAGTTTTCAAAAAAAAAAAAAAAATACAAAAACTTAAAAGTAATTTCTTTGGCTTGAGGATGATCTGCATCAGGGGATTATATAGTGGGGTAAAACTCGGTCAGCCTGACCGAGTTTACAGCAAGCCTTAACTAAAACTCGGTCAGGCCAAATAAAATGATAAATCTTGGGGGAAAAAATCGGTTTTCTTTGGTACCTCACACGAGCCTCTGAGAGTGACCAGAAATGGCCTCATGAACAAAGTGACCCCGTCACAGCCAGAACGCGACCCGATTGGCCAAACGCCGAAGGAAAACGAAGCATGCAGCACGACGAAAATAAAAAAGTAGCGTACCGTGCGCCTGCGGCGCAAGCTTGCAGCCACCCTTCTGCGCATTTTTTTGAAATGTTGCGTACCGTGGCTTCGCCAGAAACTTTTTTGTTTCAGCAAAATATGGAAGTAAAATTTACGGAAACTGACGATAATTACCAACGACAGTGACATTTATGTCAACATTTTTTAGAAATGTTGCGTACCGTGGCTTCGCTTGGGTGCCATGACCGCCGTTTCTTTTGTGAATGTACTGAGGTTACTGATAATTCGTGTACCACGTGTGCCTGGCACAAATATAAATGAAGTGCCGAACTCCGAGGAATTCTCACATTCCGCCGGAGGCCCCCAACTTGAGCTAAGGTGGGGACCCGGGCGCGCGAAGCGGGCCCGGGCTCGACCGAGTTTTGACCGAGTTTCAGCGAAAACCCCCGAAACCTATATAATGCCCTGATCTGCATCTATACCTTTGAAATTCATTAGCCTTCGGGTGACTTTGTGTACAGAACCCGTCCTCGGACAGGTGATTGTCGAAACTACAAGAAAGTTACTAGAGTTGAGGACGATTTTGTGTCTATATCATTTCAGTACAACAGCCTTTCCGGCGATAAAATGAGGACTGATCCTACTTCGGTGGGTGATTGTCGATAATTGTGCTTTCATCCGGATGGCTGGCATATTTTCTTTTTTTTAAATCCTATTTTTTTCGATCATGCTCGGGTGTGTTTGAAATCTGTTTCTTTTCTTTTTTCTTTTTTATTTCTTTTCCCCCCCTTTTTTTTGAACGTATTCCGATATGGAATATTTTGCTTCGGTGTAGAGTGGTGAGGGACAGTAGTTAATCACAGGTAACCCACAAAAAAGAGGAAAAGTATAGAAAAAAGACGACGGTGAAGTAAATGACTCTACCGTAATCGTAAAAAAATGTTTCGACCGTAAAAAAGGTCTAACTTCCAGAAAAATACTGAAAAGTTCGAACATATTTACGGTCGATAATTTGAACGAATACGGTATTTGTGGTTTTACTGTTGCAAAAGCAACGGTGAAACCCACAAATAAAATCCATACGCAAAAGTCATCTACCTTTACCGTCGTGATTGTGATTTAGTTCCTCGCCATCGTCATCAGAGGGTGGATATGGCAGTCTGCAAGCATCCGAACCTTACGCACTGTTGCAACGGTGTGGTTTTTGTTGATGCTGCAAAATGATAAGGGTCGCGTTTGTCAAAGTAAATAATACAATGCGCCCCCAACCAATGTCACACCTTCCCCCCCCCTTTTTTTTTGCGGTGACGATGTGAGCGGGTGTTTTTGTACTTCCATTCTTCCACAGCCTGCTGACCCCGTTACACCCTGCTCTTCCAAAGGGGGTGAGCTACTTTGGGGGAGGAATAAATATAAAAAAAGGTATAGTGGAGCACACTCTAGGGTGGCTACACTAATACAAACCAAGTTTTCAAAAAAAAAAATGAAGTTACCGTGGCGTCTTTACTTTTCGAGCAATGCATCTTCGTATATTAATGAACTGTTCGTCATGAAAAGCTTATTTTCGTTATAAGGCTGGTTAAAAAGTAAATTGTTCGTACAGTATTATTACTTTCGTTCTCGAATTTGGGTCGTTTTTTTTTTTTGTTCGAAAATTAACGACACCACGGTAGTTGGGAAACGAGCTATTATGTCGGGGGGGAACTTATTTGAGCCCCCTTTTTATCATGGAAATTTGCCGTGGAATTGTGTTTAATACGAGGTGTCGTACAAAAACAAGCCCACTGGCATCGTCACCGTGAGTAGCTTGTAGCAGTCGTCTTTTTTAAAACAAAACAAAACTGCTGACGCTTTCGTATCCGCAAATATCATCCTCCCACAGCTTGAAGTCCCTCCCGTGTCTTCAAAAAAATTTCCCCTCCCCCTTCCCTTCCAAATTCTATGATTTAATTTGTTTTTTCTGTTTCAAATAAAAGGAGGTGGGGGGGAGATATAAAAGTCCTTTAGACGCAGTCTTGTGGAAAAAAAAGAAAAAAAAGAAAAAAAAAAAATCGGGTGGAAAGTCAATCCTCTCGTTTTATAAAATAGGTCAAGGAGTACTGTATTCGTACAAAAAAAAAAATGTTATCGACCGTGATACAGGGTTCTAGCTCAGAAGAAAAAAAAAAGAAACGGAAAAGGTGGCTCAAAAAACTTTTCTGCGCTTCGCGCGCAGGGATTACGCAGCTCCCCCAAAAATAAAAAAAGTACGTATGGATTTTCAACACGTACAATTCTAAGCAAAAACAATTAAAAACCGCGCGCGCTTCGCGCGCGCTCTCCCTGGCAAAGTTGGTTGAGAAGGGTTGTGAAAGTTCGAAGAACTGGAGAAATCATCAGTCATGGCATCCAAATGTTCCTGGCGAAGCCACGGTACGCAACATTTTTAAAAAATCTTGACATAAAATGGCACTTTCGTTGGTAACTATGGTCCAGTTCCGTAAACTTTACTTCCATATTTTGCTAAAACGAAAGTTTCTGGCGAAGCCACGGTACGCAACATTTCTAAAAATTGCGCTTAAAATTGCCTATTATGTCATGGGAAGGGTGTATTGCAATCTAGCGCCGCAGGCGCACGGTACGCTACTTTTTTCTTTCGCCATGCTGCATGCTCCTTTTCCGGTAAAATAGAAAATTGTCTCCTACAAATAGAATTCTGTAGGGGGTAGGTGAGAGGTGGGGGCGGAGCCCCACTCCTCACCTACCCCACCCCAGCCCCAATCCATAGCAAAAGCAAAAACAAAACAAAACAAAACAAACTTTCAAACACCCCAGCCCCAATCCAAAACCCAAATTACCTACGTATGGACACGTATGGACACGTATGGATTCCACCTTTTCAAAAACAATTCACGTATGGATTTCCATACGTTCCACACGTGGAGCGTAATCCCTGTTCGCGCGGAAAAATTGACCACGCCAAGTCGCTGTTTTTAACAGCAAAGGGGACTGGCTGACGACACTGAGGACCTCCTTGGCCAACCGGTTTTTTGCACCGTGTAAAAAAAACCCAAAAAAAAAAAAGGGGAATAGTCAGTTATACCCTACCCTTTTTTTGAAATGGTCAGAGATACCCGAAAATAAGTTCAGATATACCCGAAAACCAGAAATAGGGCATAACTGACTATATCTGAACTTATTTTCGGGTATATCTGAACTTTTTTCGGGTATCTCTGAACTTATTTGGGGTACCCACTTATTTGGGGGTACCCCCTTTGATTTTTTGCCCAGTGGGTGAGTGACCCACCATGAGGGAATGCGACAGCAGAGACAGTATTGAAGCAGCATGGTATGATTTTCACCCCTCTACCCCACACACAGCCACTTTTAGTGGGGGTAAATACCCGCAAACCCGCAAACCCTTATACATGGTCCCTCGCTTCGCTTGGGAACCATTAGTGCAGCAGGAAACTCTCTGTAGCGTGAAAAAAGGCTACCTTATTTCGCGGAAATACATAGTTATTACCACTTTTTTCATTAACCTCACCCTTCCCGACTACTGCGTTTGTATACCATAACTTAATCACACCCCACATTTACACTCATCACAGGATCGTGAAATCTGAACTGCATCCGTGATTGCGATGAGCGCCGCTCTCCGACATTCAACAACTCAAAATCCAAGGCTTCACCCAAATCAATCTATTCTAGATTTGTTTGTGGACGAAGACCTGGGGGTGGGAACACTTTGTCAGTCACTGCTATAGCCATTAACCCAGGGAGCATAGCTAGTGCAAGAAATTCGACTTTGGAAACCTTCCGGAAAGTCTGTCCTCTGCTTACGGAGGACGAGGCACAAGAAAATATTGCGTTCCCCCAGAAAACCAGTGCACATTTCACACTCCTTGTGGGTGGTCTTGTTGCCTTTTTTGTCACAGTAATTTTGGCCCAGGCATGCTCTTGAAGCATGACAATTTAGTGTGTATGGGGCAGGGTGTTGTTTTGTTCTGAATTCTCTTTGTTATAACATCTAAGTCAATCGCGGGTGGTGGTTTGTGTAGCGTGAGGCACTCTTTTTAGCAAACTTCCTGCGGCTGCTAAAGTGTTATTTCTTCGGATTTAACAACGTACAGCGTAACATAGTGGTTTAGCCTGGTCGACACAACCTTTGATAGATATGGGATAACCAACCCCCTTCGACCCCTCGTGGGTTCACTGAACAAGCCCTCGTGGTAGTTAAACGCGATTGACATTTACATTTCTTAGAGATGAAAGAACAAGATAACACTTCTGTACCCGCGCATCAAAATTGTGGAAAACTTTGCACCCCAAACACCCTCAACAACGCCCGCCAAAAGGCGCCCCTTGTTGCTGGGAGTTGGTTCTCATGATACCTGCACAGCGGGCATTCCTCTGAGTCCAACGCATGTTTGGCCTGTCTGCGGCGTTGTACTTCAGGTGCACGAAGACAGGGTCTGGTGGTAAATTTTGCGTAGTACTGCGACGTAGTGCTGCGTGGGTCTGGAAACCTGGGTACCTGGGTACAGGAAATTTGTTGTGGAAGACATCAACCACCATGCATTGAGGAGGGTAAGACAGTGTTCGCAGTTTCTACCTGATAGCATTACAACATTTAACTTCTCCACGGGGGTCTTGGGCCGTTCACTCGGTTCTACCTTGACTACCGGAAGATATTCTTGAGGCCTTTTTGGTCTCTAGAATATCCGGTCTTCCCGAACGGAGGCACACTTTGTGTGTTACTACGACCTGGCAATTTCCAGCAGTAGGTTAAGTAATCTTTCTTGTAAATTGTTGGATCATTATCTCCTCAGTGCATGAATGCCCCACGTGACTGGACACTTTTGTGTTTGTCATGTGGAGCTGTGGTTGCTCTTTCACGACTTTTTTCCTGTTCCTGGGTACCTGGACCTGGACCTGGTATCTGGGTATCTGGGTATCTGGGTATCTGGGTATCTGGGTATCTGGGTATCTGGGTATCTGGGTATCTGGGTATCTGGGTATCTGGGTATCTGGGTATCTGGGTATCTGGGTATCTGGGTATCTGGGTATCTGGGTATCTGGGTATCTGGGTATCTGGGTATCTGGGTATCTGGGTATCTGGGTATCTGGGTATCTGGGTATCTGGGTATACCCGAAAACCAACTTTTTTGGGGTACCCGAAAAAAGTTGGCGATATGGTCAGACATGCCCGAAAATAAGTTGAGAAATAGTCAGAGATACCCGAAATACCCGAAAATAAGTTCAGATATTGGTCAGTTATGCCCTATTTTTGAAAATGGGGCATCTCTGACCAATATCTGAACTTATTTTCGGGTATCTCTGACCAATATCTGAACTTATTTTCGGGTATCTCTGACCATTTCAAAAAAAGGGTAGGGCATAACTGACTATTCCCCAAAAAAAAAAAAAAAAATCCCAAAAAAAAAAAAAAAAAACAACGGAAAAGGTGGGCCACCTTTTCCGTTCTACTGAGCTAGGACCCTGCGTGATAATGTTCGACCTTCAGGATTTTTCTGTAAGTTCGATCTTTTTTATGGTCGATAATTTGTACGAATATGGTAATGTGGTGTGCACACCACAGTTCTTTGTTCTTTTAAGATGAAATGTGCGAAGGGAGAAGTCATCTTTTTTCAAGTTTTATCCAGTGTATATTTTTATTTTTTTAAAAGAAAAATGGGAACATTTGTTCCCTCCTCCTATGCTATCAATTTATTGATGGCATATGTTGAAATACTTTTTATTTTTTCATCAAAGATGATCCACCTCGAAAATGGGATGTAGGACTAGCTGGTGCACCCTGCATGTACTAAGGTACACTGTTCACGAGAGGGCTTTGAATTTTCAAGTCAATTTTTTATTTTGTCAATGAAGTGCTCTCTGGGGTTCGACAACCCGCGGAGAACCGGTGTTTGCGTCCGCCGATTGAACGGTGAGGTGTTTGCACTTTTCAACCTCTCTTTTGTTGGTTCCGAAGCACAAGAGGTGCGCGTCATCTTACCAGCTTTTCAACTTACCTTCCTTCACCCCCCTGTAAGGGCAACCGTAGGTGAAGTAAGGTATAGTATTGAAATCGATGTGGGGGGGGAGTAAAGGGTCAATTTTACAAAACCAGATTTTGAGGAAAATTTTAGCCGAAAATGGGCCCCACGTATAAGGAACCGGGCTCATATTTCTCAAAATTTAAGTGGTCAAAAAATTGTCCAATTTTCGAGATTGACCCCACCACTGCACGGGCAGAGCCCAAAAATGCAAATAAGGACCCTTTTTAATCAACTTACCTTCCTTCACCCCCCTGTAAGGGCAACCGTAGGTGAAGTAAGGTATAGTATTGAAATCGATGTGGGGGGGGAGTAAAGGGTCAATTTTACAAAACCAGATTTTGAGGAAAATTTTAGCCGAAAATGGGCCCACGTATAAGGAACCGGGCTCATATTTCTCAAAATTTAAGTGGTCAAAAAATTGTCCAATTTTCGAGATTGACCCCACCACTGCACGGGCGGAGCCCAAAAATGCAAATAAGGACCCTTTTTAATTTGTTCTCTTGAAATGTGTAATTTCATGTTTTCGCGAAAAAAATAACAACTGATCCTACAAGGGTTGAAGGAAGGTGGTTGAAAACAACAATAACAACACGGACAAGTAATTGCTAAGAAAAAAGCGGGTGTGCTGTGGAAAACTCCGCGCGATTTTCGAAACCACCGTAGCATCCTGGCGATTTGCTGGTGTGATCGATGTGTTGTAGTCTGTGCATTCTGTGTTCCTTCCGCACTGCTCCAACGGCGACTACAATGTGGGGAGCCTGTGGACAAAAACGAGCTGGACCACGCCGAGCCTGCCGAGCGGGCGTCCAACAACGCTATCGAGCAGATGGTGCTGGACGAAGAGGACAGCCCCCCCTTCTTGAACGTTTCAGATGCTGGCGTCCCAGTGGGTCTGGCAGTGTACGAAGAGCGTTAGCATACCTGCAGAAGAGCAGAATGCTGGGCTTATTGTAGATTATTTCTACAGGATGGAGTTCCACATCACACCCCGTTTTTTTTCCGATAGCAATTACTTG
The DNA here is from genome assembly GCA_964035575.1 of Rhynchopus sp. YZ270_cl-10. NCBI lineage: Eukaryota > Euglenozoa > Diplonemea > Diplonemida > Diplonemidae > Rhynchopus > Rhynchopus sp. YZ270_cl-10. The sequence goes on from OZ037863.1 coordinate 1,280,900, forward strand.
TTTTTTTTTCTTTTTTCTTTGTTTGGGGAGGTCAAGGATCCAAAAAATCTATTTTAAAAAAAAAACTTGAGTGTTTCTAGGTACACTGAAGCAACAGATTTATATCAAACATAAAGGTGTCTCACAGTACATCAGTGGTGTTTTTTTTTTTTTTTAAATAAGGCGAGTCTGAGGTTCATCTTACAAACTTTTGCTTTTATTTCTACCTGCATGCGTCCGCCGAATGGTGAGGCGTGTTCACTTTCAACTGTTATTTCTCTTTTATATTTTTCTTTTTTTTTGCTAACACTGTCTTGACAGAACTTTCTTTTTTGCCTTACTGCATCCTTTTTGGTTACCATTTCATCTTTTCAAAAAAAAAGAAATTAAAAAGAAAGAAGGTGGATCTGGTATCCAGATGTGCCAGTATTCGGGACGTACACTCCAATCCCTTTATCGCTCTAAGGCATGCGATTACAGTCGCATGTCCCAGTACGTGTTTTTTGGGATCAAGTTTGAGTGACTCACAGTCGCGGAGCGGCACACAGACTTGATCTGGTGCAGGCCTGCGGGAAGTAGTAGATTTACTCCGTTATCTCCTCTCCCGTTACGAAGCGGGAAGAGGACCCCCGGGAAGAGGTGTGGACACACACCTCGACTAGGGAAGGGGTAGGATGACTCGGCTTGTGGTTTTATTTGTGGTTTCACCGTTGGCTTAGCGTTGCATTGTTGATTGTCGGGAGTGATCAAAGAAGATGATGGAGCAGTACTTAGGGCTCAATTAGAGATCTGTTCCACCCAACGGGGAAGAATTTTTCTTTTTTTCAAAAAAAAAAGTTTGGGGACGATGTGTGTCTACATCTTTTAAGTACAATAGCCTTTCGGGCGACATTGAGTACAGATCCCGCACATAGCAGGTGGTTGCCGACACAACAGAAATGACAAAGCCACTCCTAAAACGCACCACATATATCTAGCTTTCTTAGAGCTGCCGCAAAGAAGCGAGGAAAGCCCTAAGTAACAAAAAAATACAAACATAGTGGAGCACACTCTAGGGTGGCTACACTAATACAACCAAGTTTCCAACAGACCAAATAGTGATAGTGGAGTTCATCTTCGGGTCTACACTTAAACAACAAAGTTTTCAAAAAGAAGAAAAAAGAAAAAAAAAATTCGGGCGACTTTGTGTACAGAACCCATCCTCGGACAGGTGATTGTCGAAACTACAAAAAGGGAGGGTTTCCAAATCTACTGCGCAGCAATTAGTAGTTCAGAAGATTTTATTTTTATTTTTGGAAAGTTAAAAAAGTATTGGCTTCTCCTTGCTTCTGTCCCTGCTTTCCTCCCCCCCTCCTCCCCACCCCATCACCTGATATATACTCGCCTTATTCATTTTCAGAATTTATTCAGAAAAAATCAACCCGGTTTTTTTACAATGCGAAAGTAAAAAAGGTCGAAGGAAAAATAAAAGTGGCATTTTTTTTTAATCGTCTTCTTCGCTTCTTTGAAAGTCCTTGGGAAAAGTAGAGGACTCTGCCTGAGGGTGGCAACTGCAGTTCAATGATTTATTCGGAAAAGAAGAAAAATAAAAAGGAAAAAAAAAAAAAAAAAAAAACGTCACCGCCACAGTGGCAATACCGTCATCTTTGCGCGATTTTTTTGCCGATATACGAAAATAAAAAAAGATCCCCCCCTTACCAACCTATCTCCAACACACACACTCTCCCTCTTTCTAGCGAACCCCACACCAACAGACACACAACAGCATCCCTTGAAGGCCCGTCTAAAAGGCACACCCCCACCCTCCATCGCACACAAGGAAGCAATCCCACGGCAGTGGGTGGGGTGGGCCGGCTGAGGTCGCAAGGAGGCTAGGGGCAAGGGGCACAGAATGGCAGACCGTGACCAGCTGCAGCAGCAGCTCGGTGCGCTTGTGTCCCTGCGTGCAGGTGGGGTGGCAAACCTGGAGGAGGCGATACGTGCTGCAGAGACAAAGCTTGCGCACTACGATGCGTCTGTCGCTTCCGGTGCGTCTGTTGTAGGGAATGTCCTCGTGGGACAGGTGCCGCAGGTTGGTCAGGTTGGTCAGGTGGGTCAAGTGGGTCAGGTGGCGCAGGTTGGTCAAGTGGGTCAGGTGGGTGTGCAAGTGCAGGCGCCGGTGGACCCGTCGCATCTCCAGTTGCAACAACAACAACAGCAACAGTTACAATTGCAGCAGCAGCAGCAGCTCCAGTTGCAACAACAGCAACAGCAGCAGCAGCAACAACAACAACAGCAGCAGTTGCAATTGCAGCAGCAGCAGCAGCTCCAGTTGCAACAGCAACAGCAGCAACAACAACAACAACAACAGCAACAGCAACAGCAACAGCAACAGCAACAGCAACAGCAACAGCAACAGCAACAGCAACAGCAACAGCAACAGCAACAGCAACAGCAACAGCAACAGCAACAGCAACAGCAACAGCAACAGCAACAGCAACAGCAACAGCAACAGCAGTTTGTGCAGATGCCATACCAAACACCACAACCGCAGCGCGTGGTCAGCCCCATCCCCCTTGCCCAAGCCCCGCGCAGTCCACCAGACAAAACTGGTCTGCCTCGCAGCCCTCCCGACGGTGCCATCGACGAAGAAGAAAAGCAAGACCCGTCAGGCATCCCTGTGTCGACCATCCGGCCGTGTGTGCACAACAGTTGGGACAACGTGCGCACGAAGAAGGGATCTGTCTTCTTGCGGTGCAGGGTGTGCGACGAACAGTGGCGCAACTCTGTGGACTCGCTGAACCGGTGCCCGGGGTACAACACGGCGCAGGGGTGTGCGCTGGATGCAGACTGCCCATTCCTGCATCTCAATGCTCGCAAGAGGTCGCTTGCACAGCGTGTCATCGTGCACGGGATAGGCGTGCTCGACCGTGTCACGGACGTCAACCTCGACAACAACTCTAACGGTGTTGTGAGCCCAGAAGGTTCCGTGGCGTCTCCGTCTGGTGTCGTGTCGCCTGTGCCTCAGGAGGAGGCTGGCCTGCAGGGTGCTGCATCGCCTACGATCCTGCAGAAGCAGATGGAGCAGAAGCAACTCATGCAGCGTGTCATCGCACAGCAGCAGCAGCAGCAGCAGACGCAGCCTGTCACCCACGTGCAGCAGCCGCCTCACGCACCTGTTGCCATCCCCACAGGACTGCCCTTGCACACCCCAGCACACCCCGCCGCTGCCCTAGCGCCCACACAGCTTGCCCAGCCCACCCTCGCAGCAGTGCCCCAGCTCGCAGCCCCAGAAACACAGCTGCAGTCGAACCTGCACCCCGTCATGCAGTTCCAAATCCCTCAGCAGCAGACCCTGCTCCCTCAGCCCGCACCCCAGCAGCTCCACCCACAGCAAACACAACACCTCCCGCAGCAGCTGTTGCAACAGCAACAACCGTTGCCTGTGCTTTCGCAGGAGCAGGCCGTGTACCAGCTCCAGATGCAGCAGCAGCAGCAGCAACAACAAGAGCAGCAGCAACAACTTCAGGATCAGCAGAAGCAACAGTTACAACAACAACAACTTCAGGAGCAGCAAAAGCAACAGCTACAACAACAACAACTTCAGGAGCAACAGAAGCAGCTCCAGCTACAGCAACAGCAACAGCAACAACTTCAGGAGCAGCAGAAGCAGCAACAGCTACAACTACAGCAACAACAGCAGCAGCAACTGCAAGAACAGCAACAACAACTGCCAGAACATCAGAAGCAACAACAGCTAGAGCGGCAGCCGCAGGAGCAAGACCTGCAGGAGGACCAGGACCAGCAGCCTCGTGGGAAGTACGAATCCGAGCCTTGCGAGCACAACGACTGGGACAACGTGCGCACGAAGAAGGGGCAGATGTTCATGCGGTGCAGGGTGTGCGAGCGGCAGTGGCGTGCGGCTATTGAATCCTTTCGGCGGTGCGACGACTACTTCAACAACACGTGCACGATGGGGCCTTCGTGCAAGTTTGTGCACATCAACCCCAACAAACGCTCCCTGCAGGAGCGCATCGCACGCCACGGTGCTATGGTGCTCGACAAGGCAGACTTCGGTGCAGGCAAGCGCGGCCTGCACCCCAACACGATAGCCTCGGTGGCTGCCGCCGTCGAGGGCTTGGCTTCGGGCATTGCGCTGATGACAATCAAATACACGCCACTTACCACAGTGGGCCTGACTGTGAAGGGCAACACTGTGGTGAAAGTGATGCCTGGGTCGCCTGCAGCCAAGAGCGGCTTCCAGCGGGGCATGTCTGTGACAGAGATCAACGGGAAGCCGGCCGGCCAGACAACAGAGGAGGTCATACAGTGCATCAAGTCTGAGTGGGTCATGCGCTCTGACCTGCATGTCCGTGTGCAGGTCGCTAAGGAAGAGGGAGCAGCAACACCGGCAACAGGCAATGGAACGGAGGCCGCAGCACCCACACAGGCAGCAGCACCCACGAGCCCTGTCGAGGAGAACGACACACAAAACCCGGCCTGGGTGCCCCTCGGCAGTGGCGACGTACCCTTTTCCCAAGCTGCGCCCGGGGCAACGCTTGGATCAGAACTCCTGCCGGTATGCACACAACACCGTTTTTTTTCTTCCTCTCAACAACTTTACAACTCCACACCCCACATCAGGGCTGCGACCTGGTCATCACCATCACAAAGACGTCACCAACAGAGTCTCTTGGAGTGGTATGCTCCCCACACCACACCCCCACACACTTCCCCCCCACACCACCCACAGATGGTAAAGGGCGACAAGGTGACCAAGGTGAATCCCTCTAGCCCTGCGGCTGCGGCTGGGCTGCAGGAGGGGATGTGCATCGTGGCTGTAAACGGGGTGGCGATGGGGAGTGGTACACATGGTGTGGTTTCGAGTATACGCCAGGCGTGGTCCGGCACGTCTATGTGCCTGCACGTACGCGCTTCAGGCAGCACACTGCCGCCTCCACTGGAGGGTTCCATCAGCGATGGCTGCAGCCTCCACCCCTCTGAACACTCCAACAAAGACGCGAACGACAGCAGCATGAACCTCTCCGGCTCCTTTCCTCCACTCCTCACTAAGTCCGACTCTTCGCTCAACCCGAACTCCGATGGTACAGGGCACTCATACATACAAGAAAGCGTCATTCGCGTCGTACGCAATTCTCCAGATGAGACCTTTGGAGCGGTATGTAAAGTGGGATGAAAAGGAGGGGGGTTTTTCAACGATTATGTTAATCGACGAAGAGGATTAGATTCATTCTCATATTTTTTTTTTTGTAAATCAAGGTTGGCAATAGGAAATAGAAACGACGGAAGGTGCCCGCCAGCTTGTGTTTTTTCTCATTCATTGTTTTTCTCTCTTTCACACAATACACATTTCAACGGAAAAAAACACACCAAGCTTGCGGAGCTATCGAAAAAGTTGTTTTTCATTGTTTTCTTGTTATTCAGAACCTGAAGTTAGTTTCTATTTTTCTCCTTTTAATAGTTCTTACAGTCTCGACCGATATTACGGCGGGTTAATTATTACGGCTGGTCGATATTACGGCGGTCGAAATTAAGGCCGAATTTTGGGTTCGTAATTTCGACCGGCCGTAATATCGGTCGAGACTGTATGTCACACACATCTTCCTTCAGAAAGTAAAGGCAAATATCCTCAGCGACGTGGCGCCCGGCAGTTGCGCCGCCAGAGCAGGGCTTGTCGAAGGTATACCTTTTTAAAAAAAAACACAAATCACACCAAAAATTTCTGAGTCTTTTTTTTCCTTCGGGGATACCACGATTCCAATATAACTTCTTTCAATCCTTTCAACCCTTAAGCTTTTTTTTTCCCCCCTTCCCCCCTCCCCCTCCCCTCTCCTCCACCACCCCACTACCCTAGGCATGACCATCGTCGCAGTCAACGGCAAAGCAGCTGGCTACCACTCTACTGTTGTTGTGAGCGCTTTGCGGGGTGGGTTTGCGAACGGCGCGCTTTCGATGGATATTACTGTTACGCACCCGAGAGGGGACCAGGCGAGCAGTGTGTGCGAGAGCAGTGTGTCCTCTCGGGCGAGCCTTTTGGACCGCCATGAGAACGCCACACGGCGTTCCCGCTGCGGAAGCACTATGGGGTCCGAAGCGGGCGAGAGCATCGCCTCTGAAGCATTGCCCACCGAGCAGGGCCTCTGGACCGTCTTCGTCGACTGTGTCCCCACCTCCTGGCCACACACCCTCATCTGCGACACCGACGCCTGCCACCGCGGCTGGAGCGACCGCAACCACGAGCTCGAAGGCCTCCCCTCCCCTCTCCTCTACTCCTACCTCGTCAAAGCACCATACCGTGGCCTCGATGGCACCCACATCTCGTTGGTGTTTGAGAAGAAGGCAGTTCTCTACCTATTCTATGCTAACGATAAGACCAGGAGCGGTGGCTTAGAAGTATTAGCAGAATCGGACGAATGGGAGGAAGTCCCCACGGGGATGACGTGGAGTGGAAAGGAGGTGGATAAAGCGGTGACGCAGGGTCTGGCGCTTCTCAAGCGGGAGGTCTGCGAGGAGGACTCTGTCGAGCTGCCTGGACTGCACGCGAATGCAACAATGGGCTTCTTTGTCTCGCCTGTTGATGAAGATGGTGTGCCCGTCTCCCCGGTTCGCCTCGACGTGACGTCCCCTCAGGGATTGAACCTGCGGAGTCTGACAGTACCTCCCCCCAAGGAGAAACACCGTCTCCTAAGATCCTCTACGCTCCCTAAGAAGAAGTCGACCTCATCGCCGGCAGAAGGCTGATATCATTTATGGGCGTTGGGGAGGAGGGGGGGTGACGGGAGGGGGTATTGAGCGGGGGTGGGAAAGGGGTTGTTGTAGCCTTGTAGGTGGGATGGAATGCTCTGTGAATAGTATGTTAAAAAAAATGTTAAAAATGACAACGAAAGAGCATGGTACATGGTACAGCATAGATGGCATAGAGTATCAATATATCATCTCATGTGGGCTTTTGTGAGTTTGTATAAGAGGAAATACCAAAATTCATATCAAAAAGCAATGGCATATGATGTACCGTTTTTTGGGCCGCTGTAATTGTGGCGTAATTGTGCTCAGTTGTGCTCCCTTTGTGTATATGACAGGGTATATATCGTGTCATTTTACATGTATGACATGAATAAGCATGTCAGTGACAAGTTTAGCATGTCATTTTAACGTCGTTGTTATGATCATCTCATCATGGCATCCAAGGTCGCCGTGTAGGAATAGGCAATGTGCAAAATTTGGTGTTTTTTTTTGTTTTTGCTTTTTTTTGTTTTTTTGTGTTCTGATGAAATCAGAAATTCAAAAGAATATTACAAACAATATAGAGGGAATGGGGGAGAGGGGGAGGGAGGGTGGGAGCGGGAAAAGGTGAGGAAAATAAAAGAGATTCATTTTCCCTAATCAAACAAATTTGTCAGAAGAAAAAAAAAAATCCACCCGATTGCAGATTCCGTTTTGTTCTTTTTTTTGTGAAAATATATTTGTGACTGAGTGTGCGGATGCGTTCAAGAAGTAAAATCTTCCCCCAAACCCCTTTTCGTATTTGTTTTCTTTTATCCAAACGGCAAGTGGATGCGTAATAATTTTCTTTTTTTTCGAATATCACCCCGGGGGATTTGATAACCCTGCGGACTGTCAGTTCTTGCGTCCTAGCGCGTTTGCGACTATCCACTTCACTTTTTTTTTTCAGTGTCTGCCCGGTGAGGCGTTTGCATTTCAACTTTCTCTCTTAAAACATACCACACAAAAAGAAGGTTGGGAACATTTGATCCCTATACCTGCTATCAATTTATTGAATGTTGAAGAAAAAAACTTTCTCTGGTGTGGCTGAAAGGGGGTGCTATTGTTGTGCTATTTTCTGCTATTTTGGGGTCGTCGGCTACACCATTCTCTCTTTAAAATAATAAAAAAAAATGCCTCGCGCACAAGAGGTGGACATATCTTTCTCTCTATTTTGTTCCCCCCTGAGGGTACACTGTCACGAAAAGGCTTTGTACTCCAAGCCACATCTCTTAAGATGACTTAGCAAACGAGAGGCTTAGGTCCATCTTATAAACTTTTTATTTCTTTCTCTAAGGTAGATCATTAGATCAATCTTAATCGTTTTCTTCTTCTTCTTTTTTGTGCGACTATCGGTTTTTTTCTTCTTTCTGGGTATTTTCTTTTTGACTGACCAAATTTTTTTTGAGAAAAAGGTAAACCAACCTTGTGGGTGATTGTCGAATGTACAAAAAAAAAAGTGAAAGTGGAGATTGCACAACTGTGGCAACACAAACCCGAGGCAACTACACTACTCCAACAATTTTATCAAAAGAAAATAAAAGAAAAGAGGGATGGGAATCCATATAGATACTGGAAGTGGCAGATTATCTGATACAGTACTAAACCCCAAGATTTTCGTTTTTTTTGTTTGTTTTGTTTTGCTGAGTCTTCATTGAGTGAGATGGTGATGATTTTTTTTTTCTCTTTTTTTTTTCTTCCCCTTCTTTTTCTGGATGGTGAATCTTCATATAGCCCACCTGATTTTTACCCCCGCGTATAGGCGCGTAAAGGCTGGGGAAAATGGGTGAGGTTTGGCCTTTACGGGCCTTTACGCGCCTTTATGCGCCTTTACACGGGGGTAAAGGCGGAGTAGGAGGGGTGAAGACGGTAAAAATCAGGTGAATAGCAGAGCTAAAACAAAGAACAACCCCGACATATAAGCCTTTCGGGCGACATTGAGTACAGATCCTGCACATAGCAGGTGATTGTCAACAAAACAAAAACAAAAACAAAAAAACGAGCGTACATATCAGCCTGGTATTAAACTCATTTGGGACCCCCCCTTTACACCATACCCTCCCCTCTCCCCCCCCAAAAGCTACAACCCCACTATTCCGAAAATTTTTGCATACACGAAAAAATTCTTGGATGAACAGTGGTGGTTGCCCCCCTTTTTCCAACTTCTTTTCAAAAACCCCAGACCGAAGCAAAAAAAAAAAAAAAAACAACTCCCCCCCCCTCCCAATAAGTGTCGTTATGAAGTATTCTTTTGTTATTTTTTTGCGTTGTAATTTTGCTTTATTTTTTTGTTGAAGTAAGTTGGTTGCTGGACTCCCCAAAAAAAGTGTACAGAACCCATCTTCGGACAGGTCAGGTGATTGTCGGAACTACAAAAAAAACAAGAGCAAATAAAAAAAAAAAATAGTAGAGCAAACCCTAGGGTAAAATACACACCACCCAATTGATTATGTTCCTGCTTGCAATCTCTCTCGTGCATACCAATGAAGTGCTCTCTGGGGTTCGATAACCCCCGGAGAACCAATGCCCTGCGTCCGCCGATGAACGGTGAGGTGTTTGCACTTTCAACTTCTTTTTTATATTGCAAAACTATCAATTTCACTTTACCTATCTGTCTAGCTTACTTCCAAAGGGTTTTGATCCTTTTTTTTTTTTTTTCAGGCGCGAGTCAGGCCCTCAGCGACCCTTCCTTTGCGGGTTTAACATGGATGCCCTGTCGAAAGCTCTGCAACAGGCTTTCATTTCCAATTACTTACATATTTATTATTGACTGTGCGAGTGAGCCTTATGGAAATTTTGTTTTTGTATATTTTTTTTTGTGGTGATTTTATACATTTTTCCTTCTGCAAAAGAAGAAAAAAAAACTCAAGGGATATAGTGCCATTCAAAGTGGAGCTTGATTACAGAGGCACTATTCTCATTTATTTATTGCAAAAACAAAAATAAAAATAATTCTTGTGTCCCCCTCTCTCCTGCGACGCTTTTGAAAACATAAAAAAAAAAGTTATATGAACTTCTTCCTCCTCTGATGACTGAGGAGGGTCTTCGGACCCTGGCCGCATGAGGTTCTTTATAGTTTTTTTTACGCACACTACTTTTGTGAGCGGAAAGTGTCACGTCGTTCACTCACCCCAACCGTGCTCCGCAACACCACCACCCAACAGGTGATTTTTAGTGTGTGTGGAAGCGTCAACGCATCAAACAACTACAAGAAGGGGTGAGGGAACGACAAGTGACACTTTTTTTTTCGCAGGGTCAGAGGATTAGCGGCCGAAACCTGCAAAAAACATACACACAAACACTGACAAACAAAACAGCGCAATTCAGGGACTAAATCGTCAAAAAAAAGTAACGACTCCTGTCTTAATGGCCCTTGGTCATGCTAAAAGAAACAAAACAACAAAAAAGTAAAATAAAGTAGCAACAAACAAAATCAAAACAAACTTTCAAACCCTCTCTTATGCGACGCCAGTAAAACGGCAAGAAAAGTATAATAATGAAAAGAAAGAAGTGTTTATAGTGGAGCACATCCTTTGGTGGCTACACTAATCCAACAATTTTTTCAAAAAAAAAAAAAAAAAAAAAAAAAAAAAAAAAGCAAACAAACAAACTATAAAACGGCAGCTCATCCAAATAAAGATGAGAGTAACTTTTTACTATTTTGGTGGAGTGTTATTTTTTTTTTTTGCAGGAATCCAATCAGGGGGTCCAGCGACCAACCCACTTCAACAAAAATAAAAAACAAGAGCGCAAAATATAGCAACAAGCTTTATAACAACCATTTCAAACCCACTTCATTTCAGAGCTGATGCTGAGAGAATCCACGTGAATACTTCATACAACTGCAGCGAGGCCGAACAAACGTCGCTAAGTCCTGATACAAAAGGTTGTAAATCTCAGATAATATTTTCCAGACATTATTTTCAGGTGTAGTCAGCCTCATTGCATAGTATGTTAATTAAAGAGAGAGAAAAAAATGGATCCCCCACGAAGTGCATTCATTCGTAAAAAATCATTTCTTTTTGTGGGTGGTTTGGTTTTTGGAAGGTGACTAATCACGAGAGGCTTAGGGTCATCTTACAAACCATTTTTATCTACTGTTGTGGGCTGCAGGGTACTTTGTGCTTTCATCCGGATGGCTGGCATCGTACGTGCGTCAGTCGGAGGTGCCTGCATCAACAACTACTGGTGCTCCTGAAATAAAAATTACCAAGTACGCAACAACTACGCAATATAGGGTATTCCTGTATTTTTTTTTTTCGTGCACAAAGTGCGCAACAAGTACGCAAAATGGGGTTTTCAGGAGCACCAGACTACACTTTTTTTTTTAATCAGACGTAAACCACGAAATGGATGTAGGACTGCATGGTTGGGTGTCCACCCGGTATAGCCGGTCACGAGAGGGCTTTGTATTTCAACTCTGTTTTTTTTTTTTGTGCTCCCCTGTTGCGTTGCAGAGGGACGTAATCCCAAAGAGTGACTTTCGTCTCGATTTGGGTCCCTTCAATTTATTGCATTACCAAGGCCTATGGAATAGAACCTTTCAGTAATACACTAAAGTTTTTTTTTTGGAATCCGTTTTTTTTATATTTTTGTCATTTTTTATTATACTTCCCCCCCCGGTTCTTAAAGTGAGGTGGTCGCAAAGTCAAAACAAATAAAAGAAAAAACACAATTTTTTCTTTTTGCTTTTTTGTTTGTTTTGGATCACCCTGAGGGCTCTGTGTTTGGGGGGGTTTTTTTTTTATGTCCAGAGGAAATAGAATCGACGCAAGGTGCCTGCAAATTGTTTTCATCCAGTATTTGTTTCACCACTCACGAAAAAAAAAAAAAAAAACTTATTTTCCCTTTGTTTTCTTATCCTGACCTACTATTTTTTCTTTGGGATCCGCGCACCAGGTTGTTTTTTTTTTTTGTGTTTTGTTGGTGTGATTCAGGGGGTACGGACAACCCACGGGGGGAACCACGGAGAACTGTTTCGGGCTATATTAAGATTTGCGGAGCACCTTCGGGGAACGACGGAGAATCCGTTTAGGTGATCACATCAAATTTGTTTTGTTTTGTTTTTGTCTGCACTTGACACAGACCAGGTGCATGGCACTTTAATCAACCTTGTTGCCACCTCTGACTCCACGGATGGAGTGGGAGAGCACCGGGGCTGCTCACCTTTTCGAAGATATGTGTACACTCAACAAAGCTGGCAGAGGTCGTCCTTGAGACGGTCGACAAGGAAGCAGACGATGGCCTTAGGGGTGTGGTCCTGCATACGGCGCATCACAATGGCGAAGTAGGTCTTTACCTGAAGTGAACCGGGGCTGCTTTTCGAAGATGTGTGTGCACGAGAGGCACGTTCATCTTACAAGTTTTTTTTCTCTTGCCGCGGAGTTTTAAGTGCCTGCGTCCCAGAGGCGTTGATGCACTAACTTCACTTTCTTTGTTACTGTAACTTCTGTTGGGTGTCATTCGGGTGATATGACCCGCCGAATCGAGAGCACAAAGCAAAAAAAATGGCAAACAAAAAAAAGAGACAGTGGAGATTGCACAACTGTGGAAAACACACACCGAGGCAAAACTACACTGCTCCAACAATTTTATCAAAAAAATTATAAAAACGCCCATTCAAACGACATGTCTTAACGACCCTTGGTCATGCTGCGAAAGTAAACAACAACAAAACAAAAAAGAACAAAATAAAGTGGCAAAAACAAAACAAAACAAAACAAAACAAACTTTCAAACCCCCATTCAAACGCCCCATCTTTTTAATAAAAAAGCAGACTGCTGTCCCGAAGGTACCTATCACCGTATTGGTCAGGGGGGGTTTTTTTTGCTTGATTTTATATTTCTCTTGGGTCATGCCTCCCCCAAGACGTTCTTTCGAGAAGGTGACTAAGCAAGTAGTGTTTACGAGAGTCAAATACCCATCATGGCATCTTACCAAACTTTTCTTTTTTCTTTTTGAGAAAAAATCCTGCCCCCTTTCGGTATGGGGTTCAAGTTGTTTTTTTAAAACAAACCAAACCAAAACAAAAAAAGTGTATAAACCACTTAGCTTAGGGAGTATTTTTACTATTTTATTTGGAGAGGCTAAGCTCACCTGACAAAAAAAAAAACTTCCTTTTTTTTCCCCATCAGAAACTTTTCCCCTCCGGGAATTCCCCTCCCCACACACAAAAAAAAATATACCCCCTCATGCGAGCTTGATTGAAAAAAAAACAATGTTGTGATATGCGTCCACCCCTTTTAATTTTTTTTCAAAACAAAACAAACTTTCAAACCCTTTTTGATTTTTTTTGTTTTCGAGGGTGACTTAGTGCAGAGAGTCTTTGGGGAATTTAATTTTTTTTTTGCAAAAATTTTGTTCACAAATTTGGAGTTTTTTTTTGTGACGTTTTTTTTTTCTATTTTTTTCAAAAAAAAATTAAAAAAAGGGTGAATGAGGGGTTCTTCTACAAGCTATGTTGTTTGATTACATTGTCATTCCAGATGCTTCCTGAGAAAATCAGGAAAAAAAAACAAAACAAAAAAATGGGGAGGTTACTCAGGTAGGACGGTATGTGTGGTATCGAAAAAGATTTTTCCAATTTTTTTCCCCTCCAAAAGGTGGAGCGATGCAAGTACCCCGAATAAAAAAAAGTGGTACCCTCGCTTGCCCAGTAGTGACAAAAAAAAAAAAACTTCATAAAAACCTATTCGAAAAAAAAACCCCCCTCCCTCTCCAGAAAGTGTGTGCCTCACCCAGGGGGTTGCATGCCTTGTAGTAAAAAAATGTGTGTTTTTTTTTTTGTTTTTTTGAACTCATTTTCTCAAGAATATACCAGCCCACTTCCAATCCTCACATAACCAACTCGATCAATGCAATAAATGGGGATAAGAAGAAGCTAAACCTTTACATGCAAAACGAGGTAATTTTATTCATTGCGACATTGTCCGAAAAAGTCGCCAAAAATGGTGTGGCTGAACGGGGGGGAGCATAAAGTGCGGAAAAGTGCTGAAAAAGTGCGGAAAAAGTGCGAATAGGTGCGGAAAAAGTGCGGAAAAAGTGCGAATCAGCCCCCAAAAAATTTTCCCCCACCTTGTAAAAGTTGAACACTGTGTACTGTAGGTACTGTAGGTACTGTAGGTACTGTAGGTACTGTACACGGCGGGGCTGTGTCACATGTGACACTGTCACGGAGACAGTGTCACATGTGACACTGTCACATATTTTGTGACACTGTCACGGAGACAGTGTCACAAAATGTGTGACAGTGTCACGGAGACAGTGTCACACGACTTGTGACAGTGTCACATACCTGTGTGACACTGTCACAACCTTAAGGAATACCCACTGGGTACTGGGTACTGGGTACTGGGTACTGGGTACTGGGTACTGGGTACTGGGTACTGGGTACTGGGTACTGGGTACTGGGTACTGGGTACTGGGTACTGGGTACTGGGTACTGGGTACTGGGTACTGGGTACTGGGTACTGGGTACTGGGTACTGGGTACTGGGTACTGGGTACTGGGTACTGGGTACTGGGTACTGGGTACTGGGTACTGGGTACTGGGTACTGGGTACTGGGTACTGGGTACTGGGTACTGGGTACTGGGTACTGGGTACTGGGTACTGGGTACTGGGTACTGGGTACTGGGTACTGGGTACTGGGTACTGGGTACTGGGTACTGGGTACTGGGTACTGGGTACTGGGTACTGGGTACTGGGTATGGACCCCTTTGTGTCAAAGACCTGTCAATATCGGCCCACACACAGGGCGGGTTTGCCCGCACCACTGGCACGAGTCTGAGCCCACCGAAGGTGGGTTGCGTTTTGTAACCACTCGTTGCGTTGGTTGCGTTCGGTTTGCTGCGTACAGATCGGTTGCATTCGTTGCGTTGCGTTGGTTCCGTGCGTTCGGTTCGGGCCGTTGCGTTCAGACCGGTGGCGTTGGGTTGGTTCGGTTCGCAACGTTCACATCGTTGCGTTCTGATCCGCTCGATCGGTTGGGTTGTTGCTTCGAAGAGAAAGAGAAGAAGAAAGAAACGCCGGGTTGCGGGTTTGCCTATTCCGACATTTGACCCAACATAACAGCTTGCAATCTAAAATTTTGTTTTGCTGAAACATGTTGCCTTCTTCCCACTCTTTTGTTGTTGTTCGTGACGGTAAAGGAGACTTAACGCTTGTTTCCGGAGGGCCCTTCGAGAAGGAGCTCTGCACTCGCATCGAAGAGCGGTGCCAGCGACGCAGGACGAGGTGTTTCGCATGATGCAGGTGCTGCACGACGAAGCTAGCCATCTGGCATCTGGATGTGCTGGGTGGTCGCAGCGCGGGCTTCAGATGTTGTGCGCCTGAAAACAGGAGGTGACGGAAGAATCAGAAACTACTGCACTGGTGCCAAACGAAAGCCGACCCTCCAGTTAGGCAGATACACGGGACGGTCCCTACTACCGGAGCAGGATCATAACGTCCCGCTCCCTCCGCAGAGGAGCAGCGCAACCACTGGAAGAGATCATTCTCCTGACCCGACACTCCACAATGGAGTCGGTAGTGCGTTATTTTGCGGCAGCGGATTTCAAAACCGTACACGCAACGAGAACGCAGTCGTTATGGGAGGTTGGCTGAGTGGACCATGCTTCCCGTGGGGACCGAAACCTTCTTTCGTCGCCTTTCGTTGCATATTCTCGCCCACCATGCAGAAACGACATAAGCCTAACGAGGATCATCGTAAAGATATCCGAGAATCACCTCAACCTGGTGGCTTTGTCCAGTCTCGACACGGCAGACTTCGTATCACCGCTGTTGAAGATCATCTCGTACAGGGAGGTGTTCTTGTCGCACGTACATATGCTATACAAACGCATGCGTACTCAAAAGCGTGTGGAGGGTGCGAAGGGGGCGATGGCATCGGGAGGCGGCATCGCGACCGACGTCCACACCACACGCACATCCAAACACAACTTCACTTCTCCAGAGAGCTGCGTGACAGAGAGACTTGACGTAGTGGAAGGTGTGAGATTCTGCAATGTGGACAGGCCAAGTGCGGCAGGCCTGCACAAAAATGACACACGATGTGACGATTGCAACGTTTGAGAACTGCCCACAGGGGAAGGTGGCGATTGCAGGGGACGTGAATGCGCACCACCGTATCCTGGGACACACTAAGACGCTATGGGGCCCGACATTGTGATGACTTCTGAAAGGTTGGATACGAAGGGATGGATTACACTGTCGAAGGGCCTCCGACCACGTTCCGATTGAATTCTCGGAGGAGAGCACTGCAAAAACGGCGAAGCGCACAAACCTGAACGAGACCTACTCCCTCTGGTTCGGGATGGTCAACAAAGCAGCAGCACAAGAAAAATATTGATTTGTTGATTTGTTTCTGCTGGAACACGGCCGCTAGGTTAGGAGATGTGAGGTCGGGTCCACTGGCCCAGACGGGGTCCACAACGAATGGCTTCAACACCTCGGTGATGGAGCACCGCGAGCACTCCTACATATGCGCGACCTCTCCTGGACGACGGCAGTTATCCCGGAGTCGTCGACGACAGTAACGGTGATCCCACTACACAAAAAGGAAAAGACACGACATGACCCGCGTCGTGCAGCCCGATCTCCCTCGCCAGCAATGTGTCGAAGGTGATGGAAAACGGGTGTCGTGACATGCACCAACTGATGAGCCAGACTCTTCAGTGAACAACCTCCACTCAGCTCAGGACGAGCTGTCTACCTGACGGCAGCCGACTCCCTGCGACCCACATGACACCCTCGTGCTCCACCGGAAGGCAGCGAAGGTGCTCACGGGTGCGACATACATGTCGCCCGGTCAGCACGTGTTGGGAGGCCTCCTGCAGACCACAAGCCGCCTCCGACGCGTCGCAGCCAACGAGTACTTGTGCGACTGTCCGGCTCGCCTGGGCATGCTGCCGTGTTTTACGAAAGCTAGCTATACATTGCAAACATTATGGTCATACAACCAAACCAGGCAGTATCATCAATATATGCTGGAATATTAGTGACCTGAACAACTGAGGACTGAAATGAAATAAAGCAACAATACTCTGTCATTGCATCGCATCTAATGAAACAACAGTTTGCACTGTATAAACTGTGCAATTATATACATCATATGACCCTTTACCCGGGCAACATCTGGGACCCCCGCAACCTGTGGAATGGACATGCATGTATGTCAGCACCAGCCCCCAGAACCTACCTAAACAGTGGTTAGATAAGGGCGATTTTTGACTAAAAAAAAATTTTTTTTTCCCCGCCCGAGATCCAGGGCGCGCGCTAAATCCACACCCTCACACCCTCACACCCGGTTTTTTCGAGGTTTTTTCGCGGTACAAAAATTTTTTGATTACACGATTCCTTAAGAAAATCAGAGAATCCCATATTGTACAGTAAGGGCACTTCAGATAGTTTTGGACACACATGTGACCCCACCGTGGAGAGCAATCGGCTCGCGCAATCAAAAGAAAGCAGAGAAAAGGGGAAAGAAAAAAGAAAAAAGTTGGGTACCGTGCGCCTGCGGCGCTACCTGTTCCCTACCCCCCCATGATGTGCTTATGTATATTCCACCTGATTTTGACCATGTTTGCCGGTGTTTTCCGGTGTTGGTTGGTGAAGTCACGGTAATGGGTACTGTGTACTGTGTACTGTGTACTGTGTACTGTGTACTGTGTACTGTGTACTGTGTACTGTGTACTGTGTACTGTGTACTGTGTACTGGCTGTCCGAAAGACCTGAAAATGACCCTTGTTTACGAGTATGGGTTCATATTTTGCGAAAATTTAAGTCACCAAAATTTTGTCCATTTTTCCGCATATCCCCCACCACAGCCCGGGATTTTCTCGGAAATGTAACATGACCCTGATTTTTCTGCCCCCCTCACATACTTCCTGTAGGTACATTTTTTTGGACCCGATATCCATTTTTTCGGGAAATTTCCGAAAAGTTAGCGCGCGCCCTGCCGAGATCGGGCGTGGTAGGTCATAAAATGGCCCAAAAAATCCAAAGAAAACCTCAGATTGACTTTTTAAAGAAAAAAATTGTCTACGGCAAAAACCACGAAAAATCGGGTGCGCAAACCGCGTTTTAGACCCCCACAGATGCTCAAAAGTGCCAGTTTTTGCTTTTAATGGCCTCAAATCGTCGAAATTAGCCCTGTTTTGGGCAAAAAAAAATTTTTGAGAGTCCCTTTCCCTGGGAGGCAATAGCCACTGTGACTGTGTCACACCACTGTGACACTGTCACGGAGACAGTGTCACACGACTTGTGACAGTGTCACCGTGACAGTGTCACACGATTTGTGACAGTGTCACACAGCTTGTGACAGTGTCACGGTGACACTGTCACAAAATGTCGCATATCATTGAAAGTTACACACCCTCAGCTGTGTCACAGGTGTGACACAGCCCCGCCGTGTAGGTACTGTAGGTACTGTAGGTACTGTAGGTACTGTAGGTACTGTAGGTACTGTAGGTACTGTAGGTACTGTAGGTACTGTAGGTACTGTAGGTACTGTAGGTACTGTAGGTACTGTAGGTACTGTAGGTACTGTAGGTACTGTAGGTACTGTAGGTACTGTAGGTACTGTAGGTACTGTAGGTACTGTAGGTACTGTAGGTACTGTAGGTACTGTAGGTACGGTTTTCGCACTTTTTCCGCACTTTTTCCGCACTTATTCGCACTTTTACCATGTTGGCTTGCTGACTGTGTCTGTGTACCTGTGTAGGTACACAGGTACACAGTACCTACAGTACACAGTATTCTGTGGGTACCTACCGTACCTGTACCTGTGTACCTGTGTGCCTGTGTATTTGGCAAAGACAGTCAGCAAGCCTACATGCTAAAAGTGCGAACAAGTGCGGAAAAAGTGCTGAAAAAGTGCGGAAAAAGTGCGGAAAAAGTGCGAATAGGTGCGGAAAAAGTGCGAGAAAGTGCGGAAAAGTGCGAATCAGACCCCTTCAGCCACACCAAAAAAACATTTTTTTTGGCCTCTTTTTAGTCCAAAGAATTCCATCGTCTGTTTACTCCCCCATACACACTACACCCCTTCACCCTTCACCCTTCAGTACACACAAAGCTCCACAATGTCTCTCTCCCGCTCAAGGATGAGCCGCCATGCGGAGGTAGACCCATACGCACTGTCGGACCCTGAAGAAGACAAGAAGGCGGAGGCACGCAAGACACGCAGGCGTGTTGTGCCGAAGAAGGCGCCAGCTGCACCTGGCGCACAGCTGCCTCGGCTCAGGAGCGGTGCAGACGCTGTGGACGCCGTTGAGAGCACAGAACTACTCACCTTTGTGGAGGAGGAGAACACAACACACAACGTTCTTCGTGTCAACACTCCAGAGCTTGACGTTGATTTGACCGGTCAAAATGCGCTGTTTACACGCAAATCTGAGGTGACCAAGCAAAGGATCAGAGAAGATTGGGGATTGGCGAAGACCTTGACGCACAAGCCTTTGGTCCGCTATGTATCCTTCGGCGAGTCTCCGTTCGAGGCAACTCCGCAAGCAGAGTCATGCTGTCTTCTGCAGAAGACATCCTCCACCAGACCCCTCCAAGGAGGCAAGAACGTAACCGTCACCACCGTGAGTCCCATCGAGACCGTCTACTCGATGCGGCCATACATAGAGGACCACCTGGACGTGGAGGATGCACTCAAGGCACTCTCCAACCGCCACAGAAACACAAGGGCGCCTGCGAACGTCACCACAGCGTTGGTGAAGAACCGGCTCACAAAGGAAGAGCTCAAAGAGCTGAAGCACTACTGCAAACGCAATAAGCAGGATGAGATTACGGCGGATGAATTTGTAGAGGCATGGTCGGCAGCGAAGAACAGTGTATGTTTCATGTTTTTAAGTTGCCATTTTGGTTTTTTTTTTCGATGTGTACACCGAGAATTACGAACTGAATGACTCAGGCATGCCATCCTTACAACTCCCTTTTATGCAAATCCGCACACAAAAAAAGCTGATGCTGTACAACAAACGACTTATGCTCAAGGTGACCCAAGCAGGATTAGGAATCCTCTCATATACAACGCTCATTTTGAGTTCCCCCTTCAGTGTATTGGACACTACAAGACACCAATACAGTGTGTAACGTTTATTTAGCGGCACACCCTTTGCTACAGTACATCCCTCACACACAGAGCATCTCACGAAAGTACTACGCTGAGGAGGAGCTCATCGCACCCGAGAAGACCCTCGTCGCGTCGCTGTACGGCGCGTCGTCTGCGTCCGTCGCGATCCCTCTGAACGAGATCGTGCTAAAACTGTACCAACTGTCGCTTATTGAAGGCACCTTCTTTGCACCCACATCGCTGGACGAGCTGGACGAGAGGTATATCATTGCTCCCTTTTTTGGCCTCAAAGAAGTTTCCTCTTGGCCAGGTAAGTGGGAGCGTATTGCAGTAAAATATCAACAATATTGATTACTTTACGCAAAAAAGGGGCAAAAAAAGCGAATGAATATAATGGGAAAACCTCCAATAATTTACAAATATCGACAGGACCTATCGAGCGCAGGACCGTGACGAACGTGTTGAGGAAGGTTTCACTGAGGACATCGAGGGAGCAGAGCGTGTGTTCGATGACGACATCGATGACGCGCCTGAGCAGCACCCGGATCATGCGGCCATGGACCACGAGACGTTGGCATGGGCTACAAATGATGCGATTGGTCTGCACGGTGCAGCCTTCAACGATGTGGAGGCTGAGGACGCTGATGATGATGGTGAAGAGGAGGGTGCTGCTGGTGCAGGTGCAGGTGCAGGTTCTGGTGTGGTTGCGAATGAAGCCAAATCCGCAAAAAAAACCGCGAAACAAACCGCAAAACGCTCTGTCTCTGCAACAGCAGCAACCAGCGCAGCGAAGAGACGTAAGTGATGTGTTTTAAAAAATTTTTTTTAAAAGAACTGTGTCTATCCTGATGTGAGAGCGATCTAGCTTTGCTCAAGAAAGAAAAGAAAGAAAAACGGACAACTTACGTCTATACCTTCCGTAGTACAAAGGCTTCGGTCAACATTGAGTATCACAGACATACCCTAGATTCCCCAACGCGGGTCCTTAGGGGTGGTTGTCGATACAACAAAAAAAAATGAAGGGAAAAAAAAAATGGTGCCTGCGTCCGTAGAGGCGCTCTGCACCTTTTCATAACTTTTTGGGGCAAAAAAAAGAAGTCAATTTGTCGCTTCTGCAAACCAGGGGTATCTTTTTTTTTTTTTTTGGATGAGGAGGGCATAGGTTTCGAACGCGCGTTCGCGTTTTTAGGGCGTTTAGGGCGTCGAAATGTTAAAAACTACAAAAAAAAATCCCACCCAAAAATACCCTCACGAAAAACGCTACACCCAGCTTCATGATCTCCCTCTCCCTCTTATTTTCGTTGTAGGATTGCCGAAAGGGAAAGCGTGAACATTCCGCTACCTGAATGCAGAGAATGAGTGGTAACACATTGGCTATCCTGTTGACCATTTCCACTGGCCCCGGATGACGTAGTCGTCTCTTTTTGAAAGGCGCGCTGACCCTTGAAACGCTTCGAGCGGGGACATGGTTAGCCACCTTGGAAAGCTTCACCCGATGACGTAGTACATCTGTTGAACTCTAAAAAGACATCCTCAACCTTTTACACTCCTTTGGCGAACCGGTCGCAGCTGCTGCTTCCTGCGGGAATTTTTGTGCCAGGTGCCACTGGTCACAATCACTACCCGTAGGGATAGTTGAGACTGCCGCCTGAGCATCCACATTACCCTCTCTCGGTTGACTCGTGTACTTCTATCTGAGATCTGTAGTGTCGCAGAGAGATGTTGGCTATCGTGTTGCGTCCATCTCTTTGCGAAATAAACGTGCCGAAAATCCTTGCGGTTTGTCCAAGCAGCTTTGGATGTCTTAGTTTCGTCTCCTCGAGTCCTTCTTCTGGTCTCGTAGAGCTTCTCTGCTCACTTCTTGTTGAGGGTCACCTCAATCCTCGTTTGGAGGATCCACAGGAGCTCTTTCTCCCTGTCCAGGGCGACACCACTGGTGAGGTACTCCAACTACCCTTCCTTCTGACTTCTTGCCGGATATCTCGAAAAAGCGCGGTTTCTGGGTGTTTTACTTATCCTCCCAGAAGCCAAAAAAATACCCCTGTTTTTTGCCCAATTTCACCGTGGCTGGGGACACCCTACCAAAAAATGTTTTCCCCCCGGCAAGAGCCATACTCAGAACTAACAAAAAATTTTTTACCACCTTTAACATTCACCTCTCAAATCAGACTGAAAAAATAACCCAAAAAAAAACATAAAATGCCAGCCACCGTCCAGGGCACCGCCCCCGCCTTCTCCACGACCGCCTTGATGCCGGACAAGACCTTCAAAACTGTGTCCCTTTCTGACTACAAGGGGCGCTATGTGGTGCTGTTTTTTTACCCCCTCGACTTTACCTTTGTGTGCCCGACTGAGATTACGCAGTTTAGTGATCGGGTGGAGGAGTTCAAGGCGCTTGGGTGCGATGTGGTTGGGTGCAGTATTGACAGTCAGTTCTCGCACCTGGCGTGGACGGAGAAGGGGAGAAAGCAGGGGGGGCTCGGGGAGATGAAGATCCCGCTTCTTGCGGATGTCAACCACGCGGTGTGCAAGGCGTATGGCGTGGAGTGTGGTGATGGCATTGCGCTGCGTGGACTCTTCGTGATTGACCCCAAACAGAAGGTCCGCCACATCACCATCAACGATCTGCCTGTAGGCCGCAATGTTGACGAAGTGCTTAGAACCGTGAGCGCTTTCAAGCACACAGACGAGCACGGAGACGTCATGCCCTGCAACTGGACCCCCGGGAAGAAAACCATGCAGGCCGACCCAGTCAAGTCCCAGGAGTACTTCAAGCTTGCTGGTAAGCGGGCTGCAGGAGAGGCTGAGGGGTCTGCCGCGAAGAAGGTTAGAAAGTAAATAAAAAAAAAACATTATTAGAGACAAGGATTAACCCAAGCGTTCTTCACTCCGTTTTTTGTTGATAACGTTGTGGTATGTGGCATTCAGTGTGATAAATTGACTACATGGTATGAGCTTCTTCTTTTACTCCACAGTTAAATAGCGTAGGATTTGGCACTTTTAGCGTGGTGTGGGGATGGTTAATATTCTCATTGAAAGGAGTCTCAGGGAGGTGTCCTCTGGTGGTGTCTGCACTTTCCCCTTTGTCTGCTAGATGATGAGTAATAGGCTGGCACCTATAGGTGTAGTGTTGGATCATTAGGGATCGGGTGGGTACCTCCACAGTGTGTGACGACCTTCGTTTCCCAAAGGGTTAGCTACCCCAGCCATCCCGCATACGAAGCGTTTTTCTTTTGTGCGTGAATATAATATAGCCTTGCTGAAAACAGCCAAAACGTCAGTATTTTGCTAGGTGCCTGAGTGCGTGGGGGGCGGCTCAGTGTACCTTATTAGATTTATTTTTTATTTATTTTTTGAGACCAGCATGAACTGCAGTGCTGCAGACATACTACAGCATACTCGCTTGTTTCTTGTTCTTCTGCTCGCATGCTTGCCCTGGCCTTTTATACCTTTGCCTGGTTACCATTCAACTTTACTTTACCCAGCTTCGACGTTGTGCGTTGTTCGTGTTGTAGTGTTGTTTCTTTCTTACTGATCAAGAAAAAGACAGCACCCCCTTTTTAACTCTCGAACACTCACGTAGCGCTACCACTGCCAACATTCACTTCGGTAGTTGTCGCACAATAAATGAATCACGCTAAAAGTGCCAAATCCTTTTGTATACTTTATTTAACTTGAAATGAAATTACGTATTCAACGCCTTTTACCGGATTTTTTTTTTGCAACTTATTTTTCCCATGTTCGTCGGCTCAATTTTTGTCGCTGAGATCGATAAATTAAGTACACTCGCCTGGGGGAATAATGTGTGAAGTTATCACAAAAAAAACCCCCCCGGTAAAAGGAGTTGGATGTATTTTTTGTTTTGCTTTTTGTGTTGATAATAACTTTTTGTGCTTTCTCTTCTTGGGAAAGTATATGATTGTTTTTTTTCTTGCGTTTTTTAAAAACGTGAAATAGAGGGGCGGGGGGTATAATGCTATTGACGTAATTGGAGTTGATCGCTTTTTTTTTTGTGTGTTTTTTGCGTTGGGTAACCAAACATTCCGTTTTGGCTCTCAAACTTCCCGTTGGTTCTGTGTTTTTAAAACAAAAACAAAAACGTATTTTTTCCAGGTCCTTTAAATCCCTTTGATGGGGGATGTCTGGTACCTCTTTTTTCTCTCAAGGTGAAGGAGGAAAATAGAAACAAAGCATTTTTTGATCACACTTTTCAGTTCTGAGGACGCTGCAGAGCCACGCCTCACCAAAACAGGTCGAGGTGTTGTGCGTTTCACCACAGCCCCCTCTCTCCCATGAGGTTTTTTTGTGTGATGTCATCATGAGTGTTTAGTTTCTATTTTCTTTTTATCCCCCCCTATTCTACTTCTCTAAAATGCCCTTTTTTTTTCGGCAAAAAAATAAAAAAATAAATCCAAACAATAAGGAGAGACCTGCCCATTCTTTTTTATTTTTTAACACCTTTTTTTCCTCCTCCTCCCCCTCCTCCTCCTCTCCTCTCTCTCCATCTCAAATACACTAGAGGGTATTTCTCTTAAACCTACAAAAGAAATATGCTGCTATTTGGACTATGTCTGTGCGTGCCTTATGTGGCGTTTATGTTGAGCCTTCCAGATCGCCCTGACATTCCTCAGGACGCGATGCTTACGATGCACACACGCTATCATGCGCCGCACCTCCACCACCACCGCCACCTCTCCACCTCACTTCCAACCCACATCACCACCCTCCGGAACGTCTCCAGCACCGCAGGCTGCACAGCGAGACCCCTCGACGCCCACCTCCCCCTTATCTTCTCTACTGAGGTCTTCTACAATGGAACGCTCCTCGCTGTCGCGAAGCGCACCTCAGAAGCAGACACACCCCACCACCCCCTCGCCATCTCCTTTGTCTACACAACGCGCGAAAAGAGTGTTTCTATTGAAAGGGCCGCTTTGGTGCCTCGAGAGGCCTTTTCGGTGGTGTGGGTGGAGGAGCCGAAGGTGCTGACGGTGCCAAATGAGATTCTGGTTGGAGTGCTTAAAGGGTATGCAATAGAAAGGTGGGGTGGTGTTATAGGATGTGCGGTGGCGTGTATTGTGGTGGGGTTGGTTGCCGGGGTGGCGCAGTTGCGGCAGCTTTATCGATCGTTTAATCGGTATAATCTTTCGTACGATGAGGACGATGGCTCATTCGAAGACGAACCCTCCTGGCGTAACATCTACGCCGATGTCTTCCGCCCCCCCCACGCCTCCTCCCTTCTCACCCTCCTCTCCGCCGTTACCTCGCTCTCGATTGGTACCCCTCTCTTTCTTCTCCCAACCCCACCCTGGTCCTTCCTTCCCATCCTTCTCTCTATACTCGTTTACACCTTTATTTCCGCATCGGCAACCGGAGGACTTCACGTAACTGCCTCTAGTTTGTTTAATCCTCTAATGTTAAGTCTGTTAGCGGTGATTCCAGTCGCATTCGTGCTGTGGTGTATTGATGTGAAGGCGGTAGTACTGTGTGTGCCCCTATTTGGTGTCTATTATTATGTGGCGAAGGGTGTTGAAGGGGGTATGGGGTGGAAGACAAATAGCATTGTGAGGGAAGTGCCGGAGCAGCCGTGGTGGAACACATTGGGTGCCGCGGTGGTGTGGGGGGTGATTCCGTTTGGGGTGCAACGGTGGGTGCTGCTGCCGGCCATGCGGAATATCGTGGAGGACCCCAGCACGTCCTCCGGGGTGGCGTTGGTCCTAGCCTGGTGCGCAGTGTGCACCGTCACCTTCGCCCTCTCCTTCATCCTGACCTACCAAACGCTGGACCACGAGAACCACCACTGGTGGTGGAGGGCAATGTTCACCGCAGCCGGGTCGAGCCTCTTTCACTTAGCATGGATGGCGAAGGGGGAAGGCGGTGAGGAGGGGGTGTGGTGGTGGTGGCCTCGCGCGGTTCTGCTTTCGTTGCTTGCGGGGATGCCGTGGGTGTTTGTTGGTATGTATTCTATTTTAGGGGGAAATGATGAAGACGAACACCCTCTGTACCTTCCGCCAGCGAGAGGCTTTTGGGGTATCTTATAAATCTTTTTCTGGGTGGAGAGCGTCGTTTCTGTACACCTGCGAAGCCCTTTTTTGGTTGTGCAGAAAACGGTCTTGAGAGAAACCAGAGGGGGGGGGGAAATACAGTCTCGGGTGTCCTACACTAATACAACAGTGCTCTCCACAACAATAAAAAACATACCTTCCGTAGTACTAAAGGCTTCGGCCAACATTGAGTACAGACCCGAGTTCTACTATTAACTAATAACTCCGGCATCTACGGGTTCGTCGGCAACATTGGCAGGAAATGGGGTAAATATAGGTTAATGCATCCAAGTTTTCAAATTACACATTACACATCACATCATCCACAGGGCAGGCAGCATCTTTGCACGTAGTGCGGACGATATATTTAGCCTGCAGGGGCTGTGACTGACTGTGACTGAAAAAATGTTCAAACAGAATTGCTCCAAAAACCCCCGACACCTAGCCTTGGGGGATTCAGGGGGGAAAATTGGTACTATGATGCGTTGGTGCTCTTTCTCTTTGAACAATATCCTAACCTTTCGAAGAGAAGTCTCACAAGCATTACAAGCATGCGAGAGAGACATTCAATTATTGATGTTTCTAAGGTTGAGGTCCACCCCGGTACACCCGGTCATTGTACCAAGGTACACTGTTCACGAGGCGGGCTGTTGTGTTTCAAATTAATTTCTAATTTTTTACTTCAGCTGCTTCAGCTTTCCCTTTTCTTCTGCGTTTCGAGATATCCAGCAACAGAGAATGCACCTCCTCCTCCTCCTCCTCCCCCCTTTTTGTGTTCTCCCTCAACCTTTTCTCTCTTTTTTTTCACCATTTCGCGAACTACTCCCCTCACTACACCAGGCATTTATTTCCGTTTTTCTTTTTTTCTTTTTTTCTTTTTTCAATTTTTTCTTGAAAACAAAGAAAAAAAGGTTTCTTCACCCCCTACGTTTTCGAAAAGAAAAAAATGGACATCCGGGTATGCTTCACTGAGGTGTCGCAGGTTGTCATGCTTGAGGTGCCGCAGGATGCAACAACTCAGACACTGCGGGAGCTGTGCGCGGACGCCTTCCTTGCGCACTGCACGACTCAGATGGAGGCAGAGGGGATGCACACCCCACCCGCACACGACCTGCACCTTGCCTTCGACGGCATCCCGCTGCAGGACCCCACTGAGCGCATCGCCGACCTGGGCATCACAGCTGACCACACCCTCTCTGCCTCCTGGGGCCTCCACTGGCAGGAGGGCAACGTACCCTGCAGATGGGAAGGCACTGCGATTGCTGTGTCCCCTTCTGGAGGGGCGTGTGTGGTGGCACACCCATCAGGGCATGCGCATCTCTGGAATATGAGGGAGAACGCACCGCAGGAGCACATCTCGGTGGACCCTGTCCACGACAACTTCAAGCACATCTGCGCTGTGGGGAACAACGTTGCCGCCAGCGTCTCTGGTGCGATCCAGTTCTTTTCCTTCGAAGCTGGCCTCCCCAAGGACCACATGGAGATCGAGACTACATCACGCTGTCTCAGCCTTGCGTTTGCCTGCAACAAACTGTATCTCTTTGAGGAAGCCTCTGCCAATTCTACGCCCTCTGCGCGCATCTTCGCTGTGCACAACGATGAGGTTCCTGTCGAGCAGGACGAACTCCCACTACACCACAAGACACAGGTCAGCTCCGCCGTAGTCTCGCAATGTGGCCGTCTGCTTTGCTCTTCTGCAGAACGCTCGAATAAAGTATGGTGCAACGAAGCTGGCGTCACCTTTGAACTATCCGGACACCGTGCTGTGGTCACCAGCCTTGCAGTAGGCCCTGGGGTAGGCACCGCGCTGTCTCTCGTCTCTGGTGGAATGGACAAACAGGTGTGCGTCTGGGACCTGGCAACGCGAACCCTCAAGCACACCTTGAAGGGGCACAGTGGGGTGGTGCGTGCTGTGTCGCTGTCGCCTTGCGGCTCCTGGGTGCTCTCGGCTTCACGGGATGCGTCGGTGCTGCAATGGGACGCAGAGCATGGTGGAGCCCCGCACCGTAGTTTCAAGTCCTCTGGCCCAGTGACATCCCTCGCAGTAAGCCCCTGCTCCCAATGGGCAGTCTTCAGTGGAAAGGCGAAGCAGGTGGAAGTGGTGCGTCTGTGAGAGGTGCTGTTTTTTTTTTAGGGCTTTGTATTTTAAGTCAACTTTTTTTTTAGCAAAAGGAAAATGAACGTAAATACAGAGGAAGGTGGTGCGCGGGATTTGTCCAAAAGAAATAATATATATGGCGCAGTACATCCTTCCTGGGTGACTGCGCGAAGTGCGACTCAATATTTCATACAAACAAAAAAAACAACTCCTCCCCCTCTCTCTCTCTCTCTCTCTTACCTTGTTTTGGAAAATATTTTATAGGTGTGCCGTCTGTAGGTGGCGTGCCTTTCCAAAGACGGGGATAACTTTTTGAATAGTCGGAATGCCTACCTCCGTCTATTTTGGTGATTGTCAAATAAACGAATAAAAAAATATAGTGGAACACACTCTAGGGCACGCGCACGGCCGTACGTACGCGTACGCCGCACGTACGCCGTGCGCACTTTCTGAAAATTTGCGGCGCACGCGTGCGCACGTATTTGCGCACGGCACTTATTCAACGTAGGAAGCCTAGCTCCTATACGTTGCCCTTTGTTGTACTGTACCAGCCCCTATGCGCAGGGGGTTATCCCGGATTACAGCGCACTTCGAGAAAGGCGGAGAAACGCGTCTCACCCTCCTCTGATAGACGTCATGCGTCGGTTGCCGCCGCAGGCGGAGTACAACAGGTGCCCCAACGGGCCAAAGTCTCGGGGGTTTTGCCGGATATTTTTTCATCCTTCACAAGTACTGCCGTACATACTGCCGTGTGCACGCCGTGCGCAGTGCGCACGGTGCGCCGTGCGCACTTTCTCAGAATTCGCTGCGCACGCGTGCGCGCGCAGCATAGCTCTAGGGTGGCTACACTAATACAACCAAGTTTTCAAAAAAAGAAAAATGTCTTTTTTCGGAAGAACCCATTGTCTTATATTTGCTATTTCAATGATTTAATTTGACAAAAAAAAAATTGTATGGATTGGCAAAACAAAGCAAAAAAAAAAAAACATTCTTTTCCCTGACTTACGTCAAGACAGCTTTTCTTTTTTTTCAGGGAAGGGAGAAAAATAGTACATTTCTTGAAAAGATGTGAGTATTCATCTTTTTCCAATTTTTCAATAAAAAAAATTCTCCTTAGTTTTTTTTGAAGGTGTCTAAGCAATGCTTCGAACCATCTTACACGGCGGGGCTGTGTCACACCTGTGACACAGCTGAGGGTGTGTAACTTTCAATGATATGCGACATTTTGTGACAGTGTCACCGTGACACTGTCACAAGCTGTGTGACACTGTCACAAATCGTGTGACACTGTCACGGTGACACTGTCACAAGTCGTGTGACACTGTCTCCGTGACAGTGTCACAGTGGTGTGACACAGTCACAGTGGTGTGACACAGTCACAGTGGCTATTGCCTCCCAGGGAAAGGGACTCTCAAAAATTTTTTTTTGCCCAAAACAGGGCTAATTTCGACGATTTGAGGCCATTAAAAGCAAAAACTGGCACTTTTGAGCATCTGTGGGGGTCTAAAACGCGGTTTGCGCACCCGATTTTTCGTGGTTTTTGCCGTAGACAATTTTTTTCTTTAAAAAGTCAATCTGAGGTTTTCTTTGGATTTTTTGGGCCATTTTATGACCTACCACGCCCGATCTCGGGCGGGGAAAAAAAAATTTTTTTTTAGTCAAAAATCGCCCTTATCTAACCACTGTTTAGGTAGGTTCTGGGGGCTGGTGCTGATATACATGCATGTCCATTCCACAGGTTGCGGGGGTCCCAGATGTTGCCCGGGTAAAGGGTCATATGATGTATATAATTGCACAGTTTATACAGTGCAAACTGTTGTTTCATTAGATGCGATGCAATGACAGAGTATTGTTGCTTTATTTCCTTTCAGTCCTCAGTTGTTCAGGTCACTAATATTCCAGCATATATTGATGATACTGCCTGGTTTGGTTGTATGACCATAATGTTTGCAATGTATAGCTAGCTTTCGTAAAACACGTCAGCATGCCCAGGCGAGCCGGACAGTCGCACAAGTACTCGTTGGCTGCGACGCGTCGGAGGCGGCTTGTGGTCTGCAGGAGGCCTCCCAACACGTGCTGACCGGGCGACATGTATGTCGCACCCGTGAGCACCTTCGCTGCCTTCCGGTGGAGCACGAGGGTGTCATGTGGGTCGCAGGGAGTCGGCTGCCGTCAGGTAGACAGCTCGTCCTGAGCTGAGTGGAGGTTGTTCACTGAAGAGTCTGGCTCATCAGTTGGTGCATGTCACTACACCCGTTTTCCATCACCTTCGACACATTGCTGGCGAGGGAGATCGGGCTGCACGACGCGGGTCATGTCGTGTCTTTTCCTTTTTGTGTAGTGGGATCACCGTTACTGTCGTCGACGACTCCGGGATAACTGCCGTCGTCCAGGAGAGGTTGCGCATATGTAGGAGTGCTCGCGGTGCTCCATCACCGAGGTGTTGAAGCCATTCGTTGTGGACCCCGTCTGGGCCAGTGGACCCGACCTCACATCTCCTAACTAGCGGCCGTGTTCCAGCAGAAACAAATCAACAAATCAATATTTTTCTTGTGCTGCTGCTTTGTTGACCATCCCGAACCAGAGGGAGTAGGTCTCGTTCAGGTTTGTGCGCTTCGCCGTTTTTGCAGTGCTCTCCTCCGAGAATTCAATCGGAACGTGGTCGGAGGCCCTTCGACGAGTGTAATCCATCCCTGGTATCCAACCTTTCAGAAGTCATCACAATGTCGGGCCCCATAGCGTCTTAGTGTGTCCCAGGATACGGTGGTGCGCATTCACGTCCCCTGCAATCGCCACCTTCCCCTGTGGGCAGTTCTCAAACGTTGCAATCGTCACATCGTGTGTCATTTTTGTGCAGGCCTGCCGCACTTGGCCTGTCCACATTGCAGAATCTCACACCTTCCACTACGTCAAGTCTGTCTGTCACGCAGCTCTCTGGAGAAGTGAAGTTGTGTTTGGATGTGCGTGTGGTGTGGACGTCGGTCGCGGTGCCGCCTCCCGATGTCATCGCCCCCTTCGCACCCTCCACACGCTTTTGAGTACGCATGCGTTTGTATAGCATGTGTACGTGCGACAAGAACACCTCCCTGTACGAGATGATCTTCAACAGCGGTGATACGAAGTCTGCCGTGTCGAGACTGGACAAAGCCACCAGGTTGAGGTGATTCTCGGATATCTTTGCGATGATCCTCGTTAGGCTTATGTCGTTTCTGCATGGTGGGCGAGAATATGCAACGAAAGGCGACGAAAGAAGGTTTCGGTCCCCACGGGAAGCATGGTCCACTCAGCCAACCTCCCATAACGACTGCGTTCTCGTTGCGTGTACGGTTTTGAAATCCGCTGCCGCAAAATAACGCACTACCGACTCCATTGTGGAGTGTCGGGTCAGGAGAATGATCTCTTCCAGTGGTTGCGCTGCTCCTCTGCGGAGGGAGCGGGACGTTATGATCCTGCTCCGGTAGTAGGGACCGTCCCGTGTATCTGCCTAACTGGAGGGTCGGCTTTCGTTTGGCACCAGTGCAGTAGTTTCTGATTCTTCCGTCACCTCCTGTTTTCAGGCGCACAACATCTGAAGCCCGCGCTGCGACCACCCAGCACATCCAGATGCCAGATGGCTAGCTTCGTCGTGCAGCACCTGCATCATGCGAAACACCTCGTCCTGCGTCGCTGGCACCGCTCTTCGATGCGAGTGCAGAGCTCCTTCTCGAAGGGCCCTCCGGAAACAAGCGTTAAGTCTCCTTTACCGTCACGAACAACAACAAAAGAGTGGGAAGAAGGCAACATGTTTCAGCAAAACAAAATTTTAGATTGCAAGCTGTTATGTTGGGTCAAATGTCGGAATAGGCAAACCCGCAACCCGGCGTTTCTTTCTTCTTCTCTTTCTCTTCGAAGCAACAACCCAACCGATCGAGCGGATCAGAACGCAACGATGTGAACGTTGCGAACCGAACCAACCCAACGCCACCGGTCTGAACGCAACGGCCCGAACCGAACGCACGGAACCAACGCAACGCAACGAATGCAACCGATCTGTACGCAGCAAACCGAACGCAACCAACGCAACGAGTGGTTACAAAACGCAACCCACCTTCGGTGGGCTCAGACTCGTGCCAGTGGTGCGGGCAAACCCGCCCTGTGTGTGGGCCGATATTGACAGGTCTTTGACACAAAGGGGTCCATACCCAGTACCCAGTACCCAGTACCCAGTACCCAGTACCCAGTACCCAGTACCCAGTACCCAGTACCCAGTACCCAGTACCCAGTACCCAGTACCCAGTACCCAGTACCCAGTACCCAGTGGGTATTCCTTAAGGTTGTGACAGTGTCACACAGGTATGTGACACTGTCACAAGTCGTGTGACACTGTCTCCGTGACACTGTCACACATTTTGTGACACTGTCTCCGTGACAGTGTCACAAAATGTGTGACAGTGTCACATGTGACACAGCCCCGCCGTGTACAAAAAAAAAACATTTTTTTTTCATTGTGTGGGTGTCGAGTAACAAGCGGCAGTGTTGCTGTACATTGTTATCTTTTTATTTTCTCCTTTAAAGTTTGGGTACATTTAGTGCACCCTATTATACCATCTATTCAGTAGAATAGTTCGTATATGAAACAATCCTTTATAGTCTAGTTTTTTTCTTCTTTTGTGAGTGTTTTTTTTTTACTTTTCTTTCATTTTCCAGTTTTTTTTTTCTCCTTTTCTTTTTTACTATCTCCGTATCAGAGCTTTCGCAGCAGAATAACGACGTGACAACAATTTGGATTTCATGTCAACGCAACCCAAATTATTTTCACGTTTTTGCTGGCGATTCCTGTGCACGATTCACTCTTATTGTTTTCTCTCTCTCTCTCCATTTTTTTTGAAGATGTATGTACACAACGAAGCACATTCATTTTCAAAAAAAAATTTCTCTTTTAATGTTCACCGTCGCCGAGACGTTGGACACTGCCTTTTAAAAAAATCTCCTTTTTTTTCCCCCTTTTTTTTGCTGTCCTTTTCTTTTTTCTGCATTTTTTTCCCCCTCTAAATGCAATGTGTTGCTGTATTCCAGGCAACACCCGTTTTTACAAAAAGAGTTGTTACAATGACATGATGCAATTGGGATGTGGACATGATACCCTCATCCCAAAGCTAAGGTCTATGATCAGGCAGCATTTCCGGTTTTCAAAAAAAAAAAAAAAATGTGACAGTGGAGATTGCACAACTGGCAACACAATTGAGGCAACTACACTACTAAAAGGGAGGAAACCGCGGTTGCCTGCAAACAGAGTCCTAGACCAATGCAACAATAACATAGCCGGGTTTTGTGTCAATAGCAGATTTGTTTTGCACCAGGCACATTGCATCTCCAATTTTATTATTTTTTTATTTTTTACCACCCTGCATCCACCGATCAACGGTGGGGCATTTGCACTTTCAACTCCTATTTTTTCTCTCTTTTTTTTGAAATTATTTTCTCCAAAAACCGGTTTGAAAACCAGGTTTACCCCCAACAGCTATACCTGGCTCCAGCGCTCAATGGTTTGCATTTTCCCCTCTAATTTGAGTGCACCCCCACCACCCCCACCACCCCACCTGCAAAACAAGAGCAGGAAAAATAACACAAAAAAAAAAAAACTTCACAAAATGTATCGTTTCCCCCAGAAACATAGTTTAGGTTCAGCTTCCCAACATTTCCCCCTTTTTTTTTTCCTCTTCGAAATGGATGTAGGACTGCAATGCTTGGGCCACCTCCACCTCCACCTCCACCCCTCATGTACCAAGGTACACTGTGAAGTACAGAGGTGTGTGCACGAGAGGCACGTCCATCTGACAAGCTTTCTTTCTTCTTCTTTTTTTGTGTTATTTTCCCTCCTTTTTGTACATTTAGTGCACCCTATTATACCTTCTATTCAGTAGAATAGTTCGTATATGAAACAATTTGTTCTCCTCCTTTTTTGCAATCCCGCTTCGGTAGGAAGTACGAACCTAATAAATGTACGTATCCCGTCTTCTCATGACTGTGATTCCTCTTCGGAAGTTTGGTTTGATTGTTTCGATAACTCACACACATATCAGATATTTTCTCCTTGAATATCCTTTAGATGTGCACAAGAGGCGCATTTACCTTAGTTTTTTTTTCTCTCTTTTTCTCTCTTTTTGGAACATTTTCACCTGATTTTTACCCCGCGAAAGGGTGTGTAAAGGCTGAGAAAAATGGGTGGGGTTTGGCCTATACGGGCCTTTACGGGCGCCTAACGCGGGGTTTAAATCAGGTGGCATTTTGTTTCCTCTACCTATGCTCTCAATTGAATGCATATCCTTGAAATGATTTTTACTTTCTCTCTTTTTATATACAAATTGGATGTAAGGTGCTATGGTTGGGGGTGTCTACCCTACGGTAAACCCGGTCAGGTTCGCTTTGTAATTTTAAGTCAATTTTTTTTTTTTAAATTTTTGCACCAAGCATGGCTATCATTTCCTGCATTATCTTTTTGTTAGGCTGGTGTGAATATTGTTCCGACCTTTTTTTTTTGGTCGTTTTCTTTTAGAATGTGTTTTGCGAGGCACATTCATCTTCAAATTTTCTTTTCTTGTCTTTACAGTGCAGGCCATATACGCCTTCACACTGTTGCAGTAATCTTCGGGGCATTTTTTTAGCACCCTCCTCCCCCCCACACACAAAAAGGTCTTCTTTCTTTTTTGGAGCATATATTGCCCTGCTTTTCTTATTTCACCCTCCTCCTCCTCCTCCTCACACACACACCCCACCCCTTCCATTTTTGCGAGAAGACTCCATCCTTCGAAAAAAAAGGAATCCTTTTATTCTAGACAGTGCATGATCCATTTTTTTCTCTTTTTTGTATTTTTTTTTTGTGTACTTTCTCTCCAGAAAGAGTATATGAAAAATCGTAAAACTGTTGTTTGGAACATTTTTTGTTGATCCCTATTACCTATGCTAGCAATTGATTGCATATGTTGAAATACCTTTTTTTTTTTTTAACTGTTGTTCATGCACATAAGGTTTTCTATTTAGTCTTCCCTAAAAATTTTGCTCTTTTATGTTTAACCTTAACTACGTCTACGGGCGTTTTTGCAATATTTTTTTTCCCCCAACATTTCAAACTTCACTATTTTGAGATGCCCGCGTCTCACTGGAGCGCTATCATCTCATCAATCTTTTTCTTTTTCTTTTCCCCTTTCTTTTCTCCATCTTCCCCCTCCCCTCCCCTCCCCTCCTCTCCCCCCATGAACGGACACCAGATATCCTTTGAGATAAGGGTGCGCACTCCACGCAGCTTGATTCTCACTGGGTACTCAGGGTCCTCGCTTGTCGTCAGAGGTGTCTCTCCCTTTCTTTATGAAAATAACGTTAAGCATGAGAGATGTAGGTTCATCTTACAGGTTTTTTTTTGACACCCTGAACAATGTTGAAGGGTTTGTGAGAGGGAGAGAGTACGCCTCGTAGCCCCCCCGCCCCCCGCCCCCTAAGTCAGCCTAGTGTTAGGGCATGAACCCGATGTAACGCTCGTTTTGTTTGTTTTTTTTTTTTTCTCAAGAAATTTTTCAAAATCATTCAAAAAAAAATGGCATTTTATGTAAGATTTTCTAAGAAATGGAATGTTTGTGCATTTTTTTGGACCTTCCAGGTTTTTGAGAAAAAAAAATATTGACAAATTCATCAAATTTGCTGAAAGAAAGGGAGTAAATTTAAAAAGTGAAAAAAAGAAAGCGCTGCAAAACATAACACCACTCCAGATACTTCAAATCTGTGCGTTTACCTCCTTCTTTTTCGAGAGATCTATTTACATGATTATGAGCGTTACAGAAGAAGAAGAAAAAAAAACGGCCAGGCTGACTTTGACCCCCCTCATCAGGTCACCCACCCCCTGTTCCCCCTTTTTTTTTGCTCTTAAATTGTGTCATGACGTCATCCAGTTGAGTCTTCTCATTTGATCTGTCTGTAGTGCACAATTTTTCTTTTTTTTTTCCTCACCCCCTTTTTTTTTACCGGTACCTGCGTCACAGCAGAGTAATGTTGATTTGAATATATTTTTACATCATCCCTCATCCTTGTTTTTTTTTGGCTGGAAAAAAAGAGCGTTTTCTGCATGATTCCACACCTTCTTCTGCAGTTTTTTATCTCTCACTTTTTTTTCGCACTTTTTGCGTACTATTTTTTGGTATGACAAACGTGTTAAAGTGTAGACCCAAGAGCAGGGGAGTCGGGAAAATTATGAGGGTTGGAAAGACTGAGGAGATCTGAAATGTTTATGTACTGTGGCTTCGCCAGAAAATTTCGTTTTCGTGCAGTAAAAGTGGAAATGACAATATTTTATTGAGGCCCCGATTTCCCGCAGTGGGCATTTTTTTCCTGATGATAATTACCAACGACAGTGCCATTTTATGGCAACATTTTTTTTAGAAATGTTGCGTACCGTGGCTTCGACAGGAACCTTTGGGTGACGTGGCCACCATTTCTTTTGTAAATGATCTGAGGTTATTGATAAGAACCTCCCTGAACTGCCAACGCGAAGCGCGCGCAGCGACCGCTTTTACGGTCCCCAAAACCGCTAAAAATGGAAAAAAAAAAACAAAATGATGACTCACCCGACCCCCCTGCCCAGGAGGTGAAAATTAAAAAAAAAAAAAAAAACAAAAAAAACAAAAAAAACAACAGGGGAGAATTTTGTGCGTAAACACAGCCGTTTTTCTCTACACTTTCTATTCTTTGTTTGTTTTGTTTGTTTTTTTTTTAACCAAGATGTGTGGGACCGGAAAGGTCAGTGTATATCACGTATATTTTCCTCTTTTATTTGCAGATTCTTGGGGCTTTCTTAACTTTAAATCATACTTTTCACATCCACACACCATTTTAGGGCCCAAAAAAAAAACAAAACAAAAAAACGAGATACAGTATTTTGCAGAACAGGAGAATTTTCAAAAAAATGTAAATTATTATGGTATACAGGGGTCCTAACGCTGTTCTCAAAAAAAATAAAAATGGTAACTTCAAGGTCACTTCTCGTTTTTTGGGGAGGGAAAAAAAAAACCTTTCCCCCTCAGAGGAACAAACAAAGTGAAGTTGAAAAGGTGCAAATTCCTCGGACATACACTGGACGTTGGTTATCGCCGTATCATAAGGACAGGGCACTAGAGACGATTTTTTTTTGAGGCAATTTCGCGGTGTCGCAGTCTGATGCCACCGTTATGCTTCTTACCACGAACAACACAACACAGCCATAGGCAGATGTTTTGGCCGATGTTGAGTGGGTGTCAGCCTTCTTATCAGTAACATGAGTACATTTATAAAAGAAACGGCGGTCATGTCACCCAAAAGTTCCTGGCGAAGCCACGGTACGCAACATTTCTAAAAAATTTGCCATAAAATGGCACTGTCGTTGGTAATTATCGTCAGTTTCCGCAAATTTTACTTACGTATTTTGCCAAAACGAAAGTTTCTGGCGAAGCCACGGTACGCAACTTTGCCAAAAAAAAATGCGCTGAAAATTGTACATTGGCAACCTGCAGCACTGCAGACCACTGATCTTGGCAAAATAGAAAAAAAATACCGGACCCTCCAACGTGTTCCCGGTGTATGTTAAGCATCCGAGGTCACTTCGTGACACCGGATTTCAAAAATAAAAAGGGAAGGTCACTTTTTAGGGCACTTTTCGAAGGTCACTTCGAAGTGACCTTCGGATTTCAAAAAAATAAAAAAGGTCACTTCAGAAGTGGTAAAAGTTACCACTCTTAGGACCCCTGATGGTATAGTAATTTGTACTGTAAAGTACCGGTATTTAAAAAAAAACCCCCCTCCCTTTTAAAAAAGCTTTTACTTCTTGTTGAGGCACCGTTCTCAAACCTTTGCTCTTCGTTTTAGTGCCGGATGCCTGGTGATACAGGCATTTTTCGCACTTTCTTTTTTCCTCTTTAATTTCCCCCTCTCTCTCTCTCTCCCCATATGTTTTTTTCTCTCTTTTTTTTTTCTATGTGGACCTCAGTAAAAACATTATTTAGTTTGAAGCGGTATCCTAATGTTGTTAGTGAACTTGATCAAAAAAATGACCAAAAACAATACGGTGGACCATCTGATTTTGCCTGGAAAAAAAATTAGGTGGATGGAGCAAGAAACCACCAATAGTAGAACCTCATCGGGTGTCTACACTACACAAAAAAAACAAAAAACAACAACGATTGATGCAAAAAACTTCGCTTCAAAGCAACCCTTCAATCAGTATACACTAATACAACAAAGTTTTCACAAACAAAAAAACCCCCCCCTACTTTCTAGGGTTGAGGATGGCCTCCGTCCATACCGATTAAGTACAAAGCCTTCGGGCGACATTATGTACAAGATCCTACCTCGGTGGGTGACAGTCGAGACAACAAAACCCCTCTCCCCAATGGGAGAGTACGACTAGCTAGAGAGGTTCAGATGTATGCGAACCACCTATTTCTCCCCCCTTTTTTTTCTGCACCAAAGGTACACTGTCACGAGAGGGCTTTGTATTTCAAGACACCTTCTCTAAGATGTGAGCACATTCATCTTTCAACCTTTTTATCCTTTCAAAATCTTTCAAAAATATAATTTTTAGAGAAAAAAAATGACAATGTTTTTATATAAAAAAAATTGGGAAAAATCTATGAAATTTCCGTGTGAATCTCTGGTATATACTGCACGTCTGTTTCATTGTTGTGTCCATTTTTCATACAAAAAAATATTGTTTTATTTTTATTTTCTCCTTTTGCTTTAGTTCGGTGACCAATCCATGGTAGGCTTGTGTTCATTGATAAGTTTTCTGTATTCTTTGTTTCTTCTTTTGTTACATTTGGTGCCCCAGAAAGCTGAACCACAAAAACATTAGTCGAGTATTAGTTCGGGGTTCTGTTCGATCCTCGTTCGATGCCTGACACAGAGTGACAGTCTGGATATGTCTGCAGGTGGTACTTCCACTGACACATCCTGAATACAACCATTGTTGCCCATCAATGCAGCCTACTACTCCCACTGGAAAAAAAAATTGATTCAAAATGAAGGGAGGGGTCCAAATAACTTTATTACCCAGTGACATGTGAGTGGCATGCCTTTGAAAAGCCAAAATCGCGACGGGGAAAACAAAGTTATGGGGGTAAACTTCCCCTTTAGCCAAACGGAGGTGTTCATTCACTTCACTCTTGTAGTTACGACAAACGGGGGGGTTTTTTTTTAAGAAAATTCAAATAGAAATCAGGCAACCTTCAGTGAGAGTATGGCCAGAGATGAGTAGAGCAAATGGGAATATAAGATGGGGGTTATTAGATGTGTGTGCATGAGAAAGCATATCCAGCTTTCAACTCTTTTTTTTTTATTGTTCAGTTTTCAGTAAATCTTGGGCACCAAATAAAATTCTTTGTCAGTGCCCTGCGTCCGCCGATGAATGGTGAGGCGTTTTGCACTTCCAACCTCTCTTTAAGTTTATCCCCCCCTTTTTTTGTTCAACCAATTCATTTGTGTCACATTTTCTTGCATTTTTTTTTGTACGACATTTGTTCGCTTTTATGTAATGTGCATGTGAGCACGAGAGGCACGTTCAAATCTGTCACATTGTCATAAGTATTCAAGGCGACTCTAAGCCCCCTAGTGTACCTAGGGTGATGGTTCATGTACAGAACCCATCTCTTGTAGGTACAGTCCGGGCGAGGGGTTATGTCGAGGGGGTTTTTTTTAGGTGTTCTCGCAGAAATAAAGGCAACTACACTACTCCAACAATTTATCATAAAAAAACGATAATAAAGCCGCCATAATTCACCCCAGGCTATTCTATCATGTTGCGTCACTTTCTCTTTGGAATTGATGTCTACAAAAATTTGAAAAACAAAAAAAGCTCCCAATAAATGATAGAAAACAGACAGGAACAAAAAAACCCCAAAAACAAAACAAAACAATGTGAGAGGCACCTTCACCGTATAAGGTTTCTTCAGGGTGACCCAAACATGAGAGGATTAGGTTCATATTATAAATTTTTCTTTCATTTCCTATTTTTGTATTTTTCTTTTTTCTATTTCTTTCTCTTTTCCCGTCCACTGCGTCCTTGTGGGTGTGGGTGCGCACACTATACAAGAAATACGCAGAGACGACCATCAACTCAGCACAGATACCAACCTTTTGTGCTTCTGACTTATCTTAGTAACTAAGCCAGTAACAAGGTAATCAATAAAGGCATTTGGTACGGTCATCTTACAAAAAAACTCTTTTCTTTATTTTTTTTTCATTACAAATTTAGTTTTAGAATTGAGCCCCTTCCCCCCTACCCACCTGAGTCGCTTACTTCAAGGTGTTGTTCCCTTGTTCCAATTATCCCCGTTTTCGCGATTGGGAGCCAACCATTTTTTTCCTCTTTTTTCACCTACTTTTTAATCCCCGGTTCGTTGACTAGTGGGAGTAGGGCATCTCATTAAAAGCGATAGATCATGGTGGTTTGTAGTCAGACTAAGTCAGACTGGTTTTTGGGCCAGGCTGAGGATTGGACACTTGTCGCACACTCTTCGCACTCGAGTGCGAGAGGAGCGAGAGGGGTGCGAGATGAGTCAGTCTGACTACAAACCACGATAGATAGACTGCGAAAAATGGAAGCAAGTTGGCGGAGGGTGGGCGTGAAATGGACATATTCTGTTGCTATACATACGTGATTTTTTTTTTCAAGTTTTCAAACAAACAAAAAAGGGGGATATTTTCCTTTTGAGAGAAGAAGACTTGATCATAACCGCTTAATCTCGTTGCCATCATTTTGGCGGACAAACAATAAAACAACAGACAAAAAATATCACAAAAAAAAAATGATATCGTACTGTATCCTTGGCTCTCGGAAGGCACAAAGCAGTTCTTGGTCAGGTCTACTTCTTAGATGTGCATGAGAGACACATAAAAGCATCTTTCAAAAGATTTATTTTCTTTTTAATATTCCCCCTCCACCAGGGGACATTGGTAGTTTGAGATTTTGAAAAAAAAGCCGGTGTGAGCCAAAAAAGCCGGTGTGAGGCAATTTTTTTTTCCCCACGCATTTTTGGCAGAGACCTCCACAACTCTTTCCCCTCCGCGCCCTTGTCTAACCATATGGCATCAAAACTTTTCTGGCGAAGCCACGGTACGCAACATTTCAAAAATTGTGACATAAAATCGCACGCTTTTATAGCCAAACTATGGTAAAGGTAGCTGTGACTATGGCCTAGGGTAGAGCTGTGGGCTACCGCTCGTCATTTTTAGCTGCGCCGCAGGCGCACGGTACGCTACTTTTTTATGAGAGTTGCAAACATCTATTTCTTTTGATTGAACGGACCGATTGGTCTTTGTGGTGGGGTCACATGCACATAAGAAACCGCTACAGATGTGGTTGTAGCCTTGTATGAGGAGATAAAATTCAGAAAAAAATTCAAAAATCTGCCTTTTTCTTTTTTTTTTTTTTTTTCTCAAAATCCCACACCGGCACACCGGCATACTAATGTCCCCTGCCCTCCACCCCTCCATTACCCGATGATTTCATGTCTCCGTGTGTGCTGTCACAGAAAGGCCCCCCCTTCCCTCCCTGCGGGGATTGGGGAGGTCTGTACACTGTGAAGTATTTGAAATGGGTTGTGGTTTCACTGTAAGCTAACAATGAAACGATGAAATCACAAAACTAAATAAAAAAAACCACAAGACTGTCAAGTCAAATTCATTTACTTTTACTGTCGTGTAGACGTGACAGTTTCTAAATATCGTGCACCCTTTTTCGTCACGATAGAATAGAACAATAGTGTATTTTTTTGTGTGGTATTTTTTGCATAGTGACTACTGGAGCAGTAAAGCAACGAGAGAGGGCCTAGTGTCATATGTGCAACTTTTTTTCTTTTTCCTTTAGGTAAGCAGTTGCAAAAAAAAAAAAAGCAAAAAATAAAGATAAAAAAAGAGGAGACGACGCTGGTGGAAAACTCCATCTTTCGATTGAAAATAATATCTTAATCATTTTTCCTTTAGGGAGCTCAACACC
This sequence comes from Rhynchopus sp. YZ270_cl-10, assembly GCA_964035575.1. NCBI lineage: Eukaryota > Euglenozoa > Diplonemea > Diplonemida > Diplonemidae > Rhynchopus > Rhynchopus sp. YZ270_cl-10. The sequence continues at coordinate 1,322,849 of OZ037863.1, forward strand.
GAGATTTTACCAACAATTTGTTACGTACGTGGGTCAGTCGGAGGTGCCTGCATCAACAACTTTTATTTTTGTTTTTGTTTTGTGCACAGCGATTAGCTCACTTTCAGTTATGTGTACTTTTTTCTGAATTTCAACTTCACCTACCCATTTTTTTTTCTTTCAAGCGAAGTGCTACAATACACAATAGAAATTGGGCAGACTCGTTTATTAGGGGGGGAAATGGTCTATTTTTGCCGATCACAAAAAAAAAGGCGTTGCCATTGAGTGAAGAACTCAATTCACCTTTGGTCTATTTCACACTTATCACTTGGTTACTGTTTTTTTTTTTTTAAATCTGTGAATATCATCCTCTTTGTAATCTATTAGTGGAGACACCAAAAAGATTTCAAAAAAGGTGGATTCCCCTTTGGCTCTCGAGGAACGAAAAAATTTTGTGTCACGTCCTTTTTCAAGGTGACTAAGCATGAGAGGCTTAGGTTCATCTTTAAATATTTTTTTCTTCTTTTTTTTTTTGCCAACGATGGAGTACGATGATAACAGAGCACCCATTTGCACTGTCGACTTCACCTTTTTTATTTTACTCTGACTGGTTTCTTAGGGAAAAATTGGTCGTGGAGTAAAAATCAGGAAGTGCAGTATTTCACTAGTGAAAATCAGATTACATTATTTCATTGCGGCTATTTTACGTGGGGCCGACGGGTGCAGTGAAAATCAGATACATTATTTCACGCTCGCGACCATTTTTGCATTTTTGCCCGCAAAACGAAAAAAAAATGACAGGTAAAAATTTTTTTTCCTTGGGAAATTTTCCGTGTACTTAGCGAAATTTTCAAAATCTGGTTATTACCTTGGCTCTAAGTCAGCTGAACTCGGCAAGTTGCCCAGCTAGCTGGCCGATCTGGTAAGGTAGCTGCAATCAGCGGCGGTGGAGGAAACAGAGGCTGGGGATAAACGCACTCTACGGTGTTCCCGCTGTGCATGCAGGGAGCCTGGGTCTCAAGGATTCGAAGAACTATACCGGGCATTCGTACCGTAGGTCGTCCCAAACTCTTGGTGGATGCTGGCGCAAGTGCAGAGACCCTCAAAAGCGCCAGTTCGGCTGGCAAACCGACTCAATGGTGAATCGCTACGTCAAACGGTCAGACGTTTCAAGCATGTAAGTTAGCCAACTGCTCACAGTCAGGCACCTCCTGCTGCCCCTCCAGTGCAAGCTGCCCAAGCGATGTCTCAAGCGACGCGACCCAGCCGCACCTACAACTCGACCAGTTCACAAGATCTCCTTTGACCTGAACATCAACCTTCGTCAGTAGGAATTTTCCCCCCAAAAGACTATCATCATCAATAAAACCCCACTCCGCCTTTTGATCTTCACAATGAACACACCAGCACCACATATGGATTCCACATGCACACTACTACCTGCTTTTTTCCCTTCGAAACCAGTCATTATAAAATAAAATAATGGTTTTAGATGAAAATCAGGCCAAATTTTCACTTGTGGGTGCATTTTTACCTCGTTACCTTTACTCCACTCGCTTCGCTCGTGAAGTAAAGGCACTCGGTAAAAATGCACCCACGCGTGAAAATTAGGCTATCTGATTTTCATTAAATCAATAGTTATTAAAAAATATTTTTCGTTCAGTCTTGAATAGAAATTTCTGAAACTTACTTTTTGAAGTAAATTTTACCACAAAAAAAAATAAAAATTTGTCTGTTCATTAGGCTAGGCTTTGGGTCTTGAGCTCCAGAAATAAAAAATACCAAGTACGCGACAACTACGCACTAAGTACGCAACAATATAGGGTATTCCTGTATTTTTTTTTTTTCGTGCACAAAGTGCGCAGCAAGTACGCAACAAGTACGCAAAATGGGGTTTTCAGGAGCACCATTACCGGTTTTTTATTCAGACATTTTTTATCAACAGATGGCCAAGCACGAGAGGCTTCGGTCGTATTGCTACCCATTTAATTAGATGTGTTGCACGAGAGGCATATTCATCTTGACAGTTTTGTTTGTCTTTATTATTTTTATACCTACAAGCGTAGCTTAACGGAGAAATAGTTCCTCAAATACGGTCGTCAATCACCCCTCCAACAGGGTAATTGTGCAATCAACGAAAAAACCTTTTTTTCCCCTTTTACTTACCTACTCAGAGTTACTATTTTTTTCCTTTTCACACCTTTCTGTTGTTGGCCGCAGCGTACTTATGCTTTCATCCGGATGGCTGACATCGTCAGTCGGAGGTGCCTGCATCAACAACTACCAGTTTTTGTTTCAAGGTGACTAAGCAGGAGAGGCTTAGGTCATCTTAAACCTTTCTTTTTTTTTGTAGGGACTGCATGGTTGGGGTCCCGGTACAGCCGGTCATTGTACCAAAGGTACACTGTTCACGAGCGGGCTTTGTATTTCAAGTCAACCTTTTTTTTTTTTACATTGATCTTGTTGTGTCACTGTCTCTTCCGCATCGTACTCTCCTTCACATCCCGCACGATGCAGGCGCAGGCCTGCCCACTTTCACCCACTGCGTCACACAACACAACGCCCCCCTCTTTTTCACTTTCCTGTGCATCAGTAACCATTTTGGACTTTTAATTTTGTTCCAAAAATAAAATAGTGAACAGTGTCCAACACTGTCCGAATGGCAACTACACTAAAAAAAAACAGATCATGATCAAAAAAAATATCAAAAAAAAAAAAAAAAAAAACGTTTGCGCAGCCTAGTCCCTCAGAGGGTACTGAGGTGATTGTCGCTAAAAGGTAACCCCGTTTGGGTCGCTTGTTTGAGTAGATAGATCTTTACCCAGTGTGGTGTCGACATTAGTATTAAAAAAAGCTGTTGATGTTCATCAGCAGTGACGTAGAAGTGTTTAGAAAAGTGAAGCACATCCTCGGGTGTCTGCACTAATATAACCAAGTTTTCAAAAAAAAGCACAGACGTGCAGACTGCTGTGGCAGCTACACTAATCCGACATAGTGTAGAAAAATAAAGAAAAGAAGGTGTTTAGCATAGCACACTCTAGGGGTGGCTACACTAGTACAACCAAGTTTTCAAAAGAAAGAAAAAAACCCCGTATTTGGCTTCCTGCGCACAATCTAAAGGAATCGGCGTTGCTCAACAACTCCCGTTGTGTTTCCTCTCAGAGTGCTTGAGAGGGGCCTTTCTATTTTGCTCTCTATTTTAAGGATCCGTGTGAAGGGAAAATGGCTATCTAATCTAGTGATAGTGGTCTATAATTAAACAAAAAAGTTTTGAGAGAGGGTGGTATCTCAACACATAGCCGAACGGCGACAATGGAAAGCCAGATAAGAGGATTGGAAGATGTGGACCGGAACAAAATAATATTGTGTTTGGTACGAAATATGGTGCGGCTGAATGCGGGGGTGTGCAAGAAGTGCGAATCACCCTACTTCATCCACCCCACATTAAATGGCATTGGTTTTTGTTTTTGTTTTTGTTTTTTTACGCACACTACTTTTGTGAGCGGAAAGTGTCCATCGTCGTTCACCTGACATTTTTCTTCAAACGTTTTTCAACAAAAAAAAGGGTGGCATTGAGTACTGATCCTGCATTAGCAGGTGATTGTCGACGCAACAAAAAAAAAAGGTGAACAAACCTTTTGTAGAAGCGTTGAGAAGCCAGAATATAACAGCTAAAAGTCTCTGATATATCATACGCCCGTTCGCCCTTGCATTGTGTTTTTCTATTTTCACTTTGTGCCAAAAATCGAACATTTTTATTTTGTGCACAAATGGTTTTCCTCTTTCTTTGGGAAGAACTATCAGAGACTAGAGGTGAATTTGAATAACATAAAGTCTGGTTTATTTTCCTTGTGCGTATTTTTTTTTCCAGATTCTCAGGATCCCCCCTTTTTTTTTCGAAAGATCTGTGTTCTCTCCCCCCCCTCCCGAAGGAACTTTCTTTCCACTATTTCTTGGTTTGTTTGTTTGTTTTCTTTTCTCTATGTCATTATGTTCTTTTTTTTTTTGCTGTAACAAACAGTTCTCAACACGCTTGAGAGAGAGGACTGACAGTCTGTGTATTTTTTCACTCCCTGTGATAGATGCATCGCCGTTTATGGTTTTATTACTTTTTTTTAGCGCCTTGCGTCCGCCGAACGGTGAGGCGTTCTGCACTTCCAACTCTTTTTTTTTTTTTGTTTCTTGTTCTTGGTTTGTTTTTTTCCTTTGAAAGAGATGTTCAATGTACTACACATCTTTTCCCTTCCCGGTCAGGGTGGGGTAATGAATGTATACCTGCTTACAGCTTCCCTGTAAACCACTCCCAAGCGCAACACTCCGGGGTTCGATAACCCACGGAGTGTCAGTGCCTGCGTCCCTGAGGCGTTTGCACTATGAACTTCACTTTTTTTTCCTTTGAAAGAGATGTTCAATGTACTACACACCTTTTTTTCTCGTTTTATTCTACGGTGACCCAAGCAAGGCTATGAGATCAGCTTACAATACATTTCCAAAGATTTGTATTCACACGAGGCATATTCATATCTTTCAACTCTTATTCTTTGGGGGGCTGAGTGGGTAGCAAGAGAGAGGGAAAAGGGTAGGCGAGGTCGGATTTTTTTTGAATAATCAAACATCGACAAATTGAAAATTAAAACGACAGGATAGTGCCCGCTTTGAGCGGATTTGGCTTTATTTTTTGTATTTTTTGACCATCTCGCCAAAAAAAAAAAAAAGAAAAAAGAAAAAAGATAAAAGTTGCTCTCAAAGAGTTCAGGATGACTGATGTATACCTTCCGTCGGTCAACATTGAGTACAGACCCTAGGTTCCCCAAGCGGGTTCTTAGGTGATTGTCGACACAGCAAAAAACGTAGTGCAGGCTTCTTGCCACACTATGTTTACTTAACCGACAGATTTCTCAGGAACCCACAAACGCTATAATTTTATTTGTATTCATTTAACCCTCTCCCCAGACTTCCACAACACCACCCCCACATTTGCTCTCAAAACTTTTTTTTTTTTTACGTGACTCAAGCAGCGTGAGGCTTTTCCTTCAGTGCTCTGCGTCCCCCGATGGACGGTGAGGCGTTTGCACTTTTCAACTTCCCTTTTTTTTTCCAGAACGGCATATTGAAAATATACAAATATGCCGTCGAACTTGACTTGTTCTTTTTTATTTTATTAGGGTACTCTCACTTTTTCTTTTGTTTCTTGTCCCCGCCCGCTCGGATTTTTCAGGGAGGGAAAAAAAAAAAAAAGTGGGCAAAAAAAAAAAAGTGTACAGGGTTTCCACCAAGGTGGACCGGGGTGGGACCATGCCCACCCCATTATTTTTTCCAGAAAAATCCGGATTTTCACAGGGTTCGGGGGGGGTACATGGTGACCCCCGAGAAAAATGGGGTTTGGAGGTTGTAGATGATTCCGCATGACCCCCCGTGGTCATGCGACCAGAGCATTTGGCACGTTGTAGCCGGGCAAGTAGTGGAGTTCATCCTCGGGTGTCTACACTAATACAACCAAGTTTTCAAAAAAGAAAAAAAAGTAGCGTACCGTGCGCCTGCGGCGCTGTGTTGCTGACTACTGCAACATCCCCACAAGGTAGAGAACTGCACGCTCCAATCTGAGCCCCACGGTGGCAATCGGCTCGTGCAATCAAAAGAAAATGGCACGAGTAAAAAAAGTTGGTAACGTGCGCCTGCGGCGCTGCCTGTTCCCTTTCAGTTTCTACAGGCAAACACTTGCCCCCTTTACCTTACACTGACGGGTTTTGACCAAAACCAAGAACTTGTCCATTTCGGCAAATTGACCCCACCACACAACGGACGGATTCCGGAAATGCAAATGCCGGTGTTTTCGGGCACTTTCGTGTTTTCAGACGTCAGGATCAGGGAGAGAAAATCTGGATTTGGGATTTACCCTACATGGATTTTGACCAAAACCAAGAATTTGGCCATTTCGGTAAAGTGACCCCACCCTGGCCACCACAGCGCGGACGGGTTCCGGAAATGCCAACCGTGGTACGTTTTGGGGCTGAAAACCCACTTTTTTCAGGGGAAAAAATTGCTTCCAAATGTCGGAATTTTCCGAATTTTCCGGAAAATTTCCAGAATTAGACTGAAAATGACCCATGTTTACGAGTATGGGTTCATATTTTGCGAAAATTTAAGTCACTGAAATTTTGTCCATTTTTCCGAATATTCCCCACCACAAGCCGGGATTGGCTCGGAACTGCAACAAAACGCCCTCTTGGGCGGAAAAATACCACACAGGGTTTTTTTCCCCCTTCACTTTTTTTTCCCTCCACTTTTTTTTTTTGCTTCACTTTTTTTTTCCCGCCCGCCCGCTCGGATTTTTGGGATACCCAAGGACAAGAAACAAAAGAAAAAGTGTGAGTACCCTTACTTGTTTTCTAGCCCTGGCGGCTTGTGTTGTTCTGTGTGGGCTAGCCGGGTCTCGATCCGACTGCCTTTTTCTACTCAGCATCATATGAGTACCGTTGGTGCTGTGGTGAGCGGGTTTGACACTGTAAGTGAACACCTCCCCAACCCCCCTGGCCGCTTGGGGGACACAGACAGCACACCCTTCCCCAGGGTGTGGCAGGGTCCTTGCTGAAAGCGCGGGACTCTGGCCTGACTTCTGGCTGGGAGCTCCGTTGAGCTCCCCTCTTGAAAAGGTTTGTTGACAGTCGACGGATGCCTCTACGTGCAATCTCCACCATCGTTTTTTTTTTATCTTGATATTCTTTTGCCTTCTTTGGCGGTCACTCTTTCCCACCCCATTTTCCCTATTTGTTTTTTTTTTAGATGTTTGTGCCCGTCAGCCACACTCATCTTACCAAATTTTCTTTTTAGCCAAGAGGGAACAGGGCATATTCTGTTATGGATATTTACATAAGGTAAGCTAACCAAAAAAAAGCTAATAGTAACTTTTCGGGGAATTTTCCCAGATTAGTCCTATATTGTGCCTATAGTAACATACATTGTATGAAAAACAGTGGAGCTTGAACCACATATATGTGGCAACTACACTATTCCAACAATTTTTCAAAAAAAAAAATATGAAAATCAGAAAACGAATTTATGGTGATCTGCGTTCACTGTTCAGTCCCTACCTCCCTTTGTGTCAGAAAACCCTGGTTCTAGCAATAGAACGATCAGACAGTTTTTTTTTCTCCATCCTTAAATTTCACGGAGGGTGTTACATTTCACTTCGGGCTGTAGGACGGAAGATGAGAGGTCAGAGGGGTGTTGTGTTAAAATTTTTGAATTCACCACCTTTTTTGCTTGAACAGTGTAGAACTGTACACTCATCCAACGGAGTTTTCAGAAAAGAGAAAAAACAAAAGCGTCGCTCAAACGACCAGGTTTTGTCGTGACAGAAGGGAAGCAGGTATGCACAGTGTTTGAAAAGCAAAATGTGCCAAAAAGAAAAAAAAAAAATCACTGAATATCAGATAGGTTTCAGTGAGGGGGAAAAATGTGGGTTTGTTCCCAAGAGCAAAGCATTTTTGTCCATAATATGCGTTTGTATGTGTATTGTGTTCAAGTGACTTTCCCCTTTTCGTGCAAGCCAATGGAGAAAAATATTTTTTTACTCCCCTTCCAAAAAAAAAGAGCAACTCTCATTGAAAACTGGCAACACCTTTTGTTGTCTATAACCAGTAAAAAGCTTTTCGTACAATGAATAAACTACGATCTTTGGTAAAAAAAACCATATTATGATAAGAAAAATACAGCATTTTCCCCCCCTCAAAATACCCCCACCGAGCTGCTTCTGATGATGTAATTTGTTAAAGGGGAAAGGTTGTACCCTCTGGCATAATATACATCGTTGTGTGTAGCGAGAAGAAAAACAAAACAAAATACTCCCTCTCCCCATCCACTGAATGCGTAAAAGCCACACCAAGAAACACAAAAAATAAAAAAATAGATTCCCACCAAAATTTCCCTCCACACAACTCTACAAAAAAAACCCCCCTAAAAACCCCAAAAAAACAGGAAAAAAAAAAAAAAAAACACAAATCCCATATCCCCTCTCCCTTTCAATCTCTCCCCCCTGATGTCTTTCTAAACTAAAACTTTATTCTGTTTTCTTTTTTTTTTTTTCTCTCAACTCTGACTCCCCCAGTTTTTTTTTTTTTTTGTTTTCCCTTCTCAAATGAAGCATCAGGACAGCACAGAAAGCACGCTGGCAGCAGCGGCAGCGATATTAAGGTCACCAAGCGCCGAAGGTGACGGGCCTGGGGGAGTTTCGTGGGACGAACCGAACGTTCTCGCAACGAACGCGGCGACCGCCTCTACAAGAAGAGCAGCAGATGACAGCGACTTCATCGATCTACGCGTAGAAGGGATTGATGTTACCACAAGCATCGTGCACTCTGAAGACGTAGGTCTTTCCCGTGGATCCACCGCATCACGAATGCCCCGCGGCATCTCCCACACCACCGTAGCATCTGCCCCAGCACTGCACAACACAATCCCACAAAACCTCCACCAAATGTCACCCCCAGGCCATCCGGAGCACCACCCTCTTCCGGGAACGCCTCCGGTGGCTCCGCCGCTTCCAGTTAACGATAAGGCCCGCGAGTTTCAAGCCAAATACGAAAAGTTTTTGGAAAAGTATGAAAAGGAGGGGTCGACCGAGTTGGTAGAAGAAGAGGGCGAGTCCTCGGAGGAGGAGATGGTGGCGCTGCGACAGCCGATCCAGCAGCCGCCAGCCGCTAGCAGGGATGCCTCCTTCGAGCTGAGCAAGCACACCAGCGTCGGGAGCAGCACCACCGGCGCTGCCTCCCCCGCTGGTGCCGCACAACACCCATCATCGTTTATTGGGTCGCGCGATAGCCCTACCACCGCCGCCGGCGCAACGGTCTGCCCATCCCCAAAATCCGTCAATTTTTCCGGCATTTTGAAAAACGGAGGCTCCCTCCCACCAGCGCTCCCCGCACCTCCCAAGGTCCCAAGCACCGGAGACCCTTCCTCAGGGGAGGAGGTGGAGAGAAGTCCGAAGTCGCTCCCCATGCGGACATCGTCGTTCTTCGTGAAAAATTTTTCCATCAATGCGACCCAAAGACGGCAGGTCAACCTCGGGCTTGGCGAGAACAAAATTGTACAGACAGAGCAACCACCGACCAAACCCTCCCGCATGTCGTTTCTGAAAAAGAAGAAAGGGCTACAGCTTGCGCCCGTAGAGGCCGACCCTCCTGAGATATTCGAGGAGCTGGGTCTCAGCATCGACACCGACACGCTACAGCTAATGTCCGTTGGAGAAGGGGCGGGGCTGCCAATTGGTCTGCAAACCTGCGTTCGGAAATACCTGACCCACGTTGCCGAGAAGAAGGTGACAACGTATCAGGAGGTGCTTGCCGCGTACGAAGGCTGGAAGAAGACGAATGTTCACGAAATTGATGTCAAATTTTCGAAATACGTCTCCGGAGCGTCTGGTGTGGCGCTGCCTTCTGTGTCGCTGCCACAGCAGGTTGTCGTGGTTGGGGAGAACGACCTGCTTACCGTCACCCCTCTCGGCTCCCCTCGCAAGAAGCCTGCGGACGACGACGATGCCGGATCGATGCACCGCACCGACTCCTTGCTAGGCGCCTCCAGCGTCACCTCTGTCGTGCACGCACCGGTCACAGTCAAGCACCTTGCCGTGGATCTCTCCTCTATCCTCGCCTTCACCGTGTTCTCCACCCTCGCAGTCGGGACCCCTCTACTCATCTGGGCCGGTGTAGGAACCTGGGGAGACGAAATGCGACCTGACGCCACCTTCTTCGACACAGTGACCCACTCCTTTATCAACTCTTCCCTCGGAAACGCAACAGACCCTTCCGACGCCCTCGCTACGCATCTTCTCTCCATGCCAAGCCTTCCTGGAATCCCCGAATGGATGAGCCTAAACTATTTTGACATACATGAAGTAATATCAACAGTCCCCTCAAGCTATGTCCACTCCGTCTCGACACAAAGGGTCGTCGTAATAGACTCTGGTATACGAACTCCATGGGCGGTGGTGGAATGTACCAGCATCGGGGCCCTGCAGTTTTCTGTGTTCTTTTGCATGGTTAATACTAAGACGTGGAGGTGGTTGATCACAATGCAGTTAGTTGCGGTGGTGGCGGTGATATTTTTTCTTGCAGAAACTAAAGTTTCTGGAGAGACGGAGTTGTCGCACTTCTTCCCAGTTCTTCTTGTGTACACCGGTACTGTTGTGATTGATGCTGTGTATTTGAAGGCAGTAGGGAAGAAACGGTCGTATATGATCGTACTTAGCTTTGTTCTGCCTGCGTTGTACTGCTTTGTGGCGTTTGAGTTTTTGTTGAAGAAGTTTGATGGAGAAGGGCGTGATGATGTGTGGCGTGTAGTGTGCCTTCTTGTCATCTACCCTTTAGTCAGCTTTGTGAGCGCTACGGTGATGGCCGCAGTGTCGCGGCATGGCATGGTTGCGGACAATGGGTTCTTCAGCGTTTCGTTCTCTATAGCGATACTATGCATTTCTTCGAGTGTAGGACGTATAATGTTGGTCCGTTCGGAGCGGTGGCTGCAATGCACTGCGGCGCTTCTGTTTGCGTTTTACCATTTTTTTGAAAGAATGTTTTATGTGCGCAAATCTGTCGAAATCGACTCCTTCATCATCACAACGATCTACCCTCACTTCAAACCCCTTCTCTCCAACCTCAAAGAAGATGAACCACCTACCGGAGGAGGCCTTACCTCTGTTATGTCGATCAACGCAAAAGGAAAGAACCTTGGTGATTTGGAGTCGTGCCGGAGTGTGTCGCTGTCCATGGCGGATGAGGCGGAAATATGGACGGAGGGGGCGTGGTTTCAGGACTCAGTTTTGGCGGAGTATTTTTGCGCGTTGTGCATCGATTTTGCTGCGATTGTGGCGGTCACTGCGTTGCAGGTGTGTACCTGGGGGACGTCGTCGCTTTTCTTTGATTTGAATTCCCCAGAGAAGAGTAGTCACAGCTATTGGGTGCCTTTGTTGTTTGTAGTGCAGATTGGTGCCGAAGTGGTGGCGGCAACGGTAGCTTTGGTATATCAATCATGCCCGGGTTCGAGCATGAGGATCTCGTTGTTGGAGTTTATCATCAGAGCGGCGAGAAGGCCAAGACTCATTTTGTTGCTTTGCACCGCAATTTTCTTCCTGCTCACCCTAACGCTTGCCCTCAGCAAGATTGAGCTGAAGGTGCAAGACAACTGTGTACGTGGTGACGACCCCTTTTTCGGGCACTTTGCATGTCTCAATGCAGGGAACAATTCAGGGGATGGGTTTTCGTACGGCGGCAGTGTGACCTACCCTTCTCAGAACGAAACGCTGTGCTGTCAATTCAATTCGTATCTTTCGAATGTGCATTTCTATCTGCCCTAAGGGAGAGAGAGAGAGGGGTGGAAGGAGGGGGGTGGAAGGAAAAATATTTTTTTTTGTCACACAATGTGTCAAAAATAATGTGGAAAAGGAAATACATAAAGTAACGCTTTGTTGTTGGCGCCGAAGCAAAGTGCGGTTATCCTCTCCACATTTTTTTTTGTGACCGGGTTCATGAGGGTGTTAGGGGGGTATGGGGAGGGAATATTGGAGGGTGGGGTAAGTATATATTTTTTTCTTGTGGGGTGTATATCGGCCCTATATGACATACAATGCAACGAGGCCGAGTCGGCCTCGCCAAGGCCTGAAAATAAATACTCAGGCGTGCCTGAGGCGTACTCGGGATTAGTTACGTTTAAGTACGCCTCAGGCACGCCTGAGTATATTTATATTTCTTACCAGCATTTTTGTCATGAACAAAAAAGTATTTCCCCCCAAATTTTGTGGGTTTCGATTCAGAGGTAGCAAAATCTTTCAAATGCGGGGTCGCACGATGAAAAATGTGCCTCTGGGCCGGGCGAGTCGAAAAAATGAAAAGGGTTCGCTAAGCCTTGGTGCTGATGATATATATTTTGGTGGTACCTTCGGGTATTTCATTGGTTCAAGAATCATTGGAAACAAATTTCGGGGGTGCTTTTCGACTGGGTCCCTTCGGGCCCAACTAGATGCAAGACGGAAGAGGCTCATACAAGGCTGGGCCCTCTAACACTAAAGAGATCCCATCGAGATCCCAGAATTTTACACAGGCCTCCTTGATCCACAGACCACAGCTCTATTTTTAGTACAACTATGGGGTGACCAAAGGTCTTTTTTACACATACCCGAGGTATGACTCATCTTCTGCGAAGCCTCTTTTTAGGAGGCAGTTTACTGTAAGCAGTAACCATGATATTTTTCCACCAAAAATATCTTGCGACCCGCAATTTTCTCAGCAGGACACCGAAAGTTGATTTCAGCACATTTCAGGGGGCGGGGGAAATACATGGCATGACTTAGAAACGTGATGACCTGTGCATAATTTTTATATATCAGCAGAAATATGAAACCGGGTATACTTTCCCCTGATTTTTGGTACAAACTTAAAGTCACGCACTTTTTGCTAAAAAAATTGTCCGACCCCGGACTTTTTTCAGATCGCTCCGGAAATGGATCAGAGGCCCTTTTTGCGGGGAATAAATACACACCAGGCGCCTGGAACGCAAGTATGCGTTGATATATACTCAGGCGTGCCTGAGGCGTACTTAAACGTGACTAATCCCGAGTACGCCTCAGGCACGCCTCAGTGACGCCTCAGGCACGCCTCAGATATATTTTCCAGATATGAGTATTTTCAGGCGTACCCGGCCTCGTTGCATTGTATGATATGACCTAATACTTTTGTTGTTTTCGCATCCGTTACCCTCACATTTTTCTTGAAAGAAAGAATTTTTTTTTTTGCAAAAAACAAAAACATATGAGGTGAGGATAACAGTAAGAAAGAAAACGTGGAAATGCCTTCTCGCGATAACGAAATAATATTATGATCAAGGTGACTAAGCACAGAGAAGCCTGGGTTCATCTTATCAACTTTTCTTTTTTCTTTTTTGCACCGTGGCCATGTTTCAACTTTGTTTTTTATGCACATCCGGCTAAAAATAAATAACAGGATGCCTTCACCTTCACTGTGTATGATGAACAGTCTTCGTGTCGCCGTACCCTTTGGCGCAGCCACGCTGTGTACAAAAAAAATAAAAATGTGCACACATGTGTTCCGGTAGTGATCTCAACCTCAACTTTCAATGATAACCTCTAAGTCTAAATCCTCTGTAGATGTACACAAGGAGACGTTCCAGCAAAAAAAAAGGCCTCCCGGGTTGGTTGCGTATGGATTCAGATGTCACTACTTTTTCTTATTTTATTTCTTGTACCGACCCTCCCCCGTGAAATTGCCCCCCCTCCGACCCCCTTGAAATTGTCCCCCCTGGGGGAAGTGAGGTGGGGACAATATCTCGTACGGCAAAAGGGGGGGACAATTTCTCGTACTGTAGGGGGGTGGCCGTTTTGGTGTGAAGCAGGGAGAGCAAAGGTTGTCCCCACTACTCCCTCGAAATTGTCCCTGGCGGCAAAATACCGGTTTTTTGGGGGGGACAATTTCACGGGGGAGGGTCGGTAAATACTTTCAACCCGTTCATGAGTTTTACATACAGTGAGTGCGTCGGCGCAAATAGCCAACATAAGAAACACACACAATCCAAATATCTTTACCCAGGCTGGTGTAAAGTGATCAACAACTAAAACCCCCCCCTTCCAGCTAAAGCAAACCCTAAAAAGTACGAGGTTGCTGGCACCTAACAAACTGAAACGTGAGACAAGCCTTTTGCAGTAATACCGTACCGGTAACATAATATTATACTGACTGTAAAAATGTTTGACCTTTTCCGCGTTTTTAGAGGAGTTTGGCCTATTCTACGGTCAGTATAATAATTGTGTCACCGGTACGGTGATATCGGATATGCAATGTCTCTCAAATGCCCCAATGCCCCTTCTCAACAGAATGTTTTCCTTTTTTTCAGTCAAAACCTATGTTACGTTTCTTTCAAATACTTTCCTCACCTCTATTCTTGATATCAGTATATTCCGTTCAGTTTATTTTCATTTTTTGAAATACCTTTTTTCAATTTCACATACAGTAGTGACACAGCAAACTGGAGGGGGGGGGAGTAATAAAAACTAAGGTGCAATTGTTGGGATGTGAAAAGCTCTAAGGAGAGTTTTTACCCCATTGTTTGTTGATGAACGGTGAGGCGTTTTTTGCACTTTCAACTTCTCTTTGTGTTACTGCATTTGATGAATTTGTGTGTGTGTGTGTTTTATTGTTGTAGGCTGCAAGGTACTTTGTGCTTTCATCCGGATGGCTGGCATCGTACGTGGGTCAGTCGGAGGTGCCTGCATCAACTACAGTTTTTTTTTGGGTGACTAAGCACTGTTGCGCTGAGGATCTGAAGATCATCTCACCATGAGAGAATAAAATTCTTTTGTTTTTTTTTTTGTTACGCGCACTACTTTGTGAGTGGAAACTGTCAACGTCGTTCACCTCACCCCAACCATGCCCACAACACCACCACCCAACAGGCGTGAGATGGTGTGGAAGCGTCAACGCATCAAACAACTACAAAGAGGGGTGAGGGAACGACAAAGTGACATGTGCCCCCCGTACACACACAAAAAGTAACACTTTTGTGTGTGCACAGACGTACCTTCGTACTACTGTTTCCTTGGAAGTTGGATCAAAAATTGCAAAAAAAAAGGTGCAAAAAGTGTTATTTTCACCACCAAAAACTGAGATACAAAGCAACATTTTTACATTCAGGTAAATCCTTTCTTTCCCCCCACCCACCCCACTCTTGTGAATCACCGAGATGGTATGACACCCCGTCCATCTTTTTCACACCTCCGACAATATTTGGCAGGTATGTTTGCTGTGACGCAAACAGTCGCCATGAGTATTTTTCTCTGTTCACATCTTATAAGCTTTCTCTTCTTCTTCTGTCTCATATTCTAGGGGGTCTTTGTCAAAAAAAGGATTCAGGGGGTTTTGGTAAATGGGGTGCAGTGCACTTCTACAAAGCTCAAAAAGGGCTTTTTTTTTGGGAAGAAATATCAAAAACTGCACCACGGTGTACAGGTTTACGGGTTTTTGTGGAAACACCGTTTTTTTTTTTTTGTGTGACGACCTCTATCTTCAGGGTTTGCGGCAGTTGTGTTGTTCTTTGGCAGGACTGCTTTGGTTCTCTCATGTGTGCATGCCAATGAAGTGCTCTCTGGTGGTTTTGATAACCCACAGAGAATCAGTGCTGTTGTGTTCGCCTTGGAACGGTGAGGGGTTTGCGCTTTCTCTTTTTACCTGTTACATTTTGTGGCTAAGTCTTGAAAGGCTTCGTCTCCCATCTCAGGAACGGCTCTCTTTCCATTCTTTTGCTGTTTGCACTTTCAACTTCGCTTTCGATTTTTCAAAAAAGAAAAAAAAAATCGTAGGACCGCAGGCGCGTAGTACCGCTAAGTCTTAACAGTGTCACCTGTATTTACGTCCAAAGGTTTTTTTTTTAAAGGTTTCCTTTTTACATCTTCTGTTGTTGGCCGCAGGGTACTTGTGCTTTCATCCGGATGGCTGGCATCGTACGTGGGTCAGTCGGAGGTGCCTGCATTAATAACTTCACTTTTTTTTTGTTTTTTTTTACTCCTCGCACGTCCACGAATCGAATACATGAGGTTACGTTTCGTTTCGTCTTTCCAACCTTTTCTCTTTTTCTCTCGGTTTTAGTTTTTGGCTTTTTTTTTTTGCTGTAGGAGATACTCGTTTCGTTCCAAATCTACGATTTTTCTTTTATTATGTGTGTTTCTTTTATATGTGCACAAGGCACATATATCGTTCACGTTTTTTTTTTTTGTTTTGTCCAGTGTTTCCCAGCATCTCACCTAACTCTGAAAATAGGTGAGATTTTGCGGTTTTGCGGGTTTTTGTATAGGTGTGGCGAGCCCGGGCGCGCTTCGCGCGCCCGGGTCCCCACCTTAGCTCAAGTTGGGGGCCTCCGGCGGAATGTGAGAATTTCTCGGAGTTCGGCATTTCATTGATATTTGCACCAGGCACACGTGGTATACGAATTATCAGTAAACTCAGTACATTCACAAAATAAACGGCAGTCATGGCAGGCATGTCACCAAGCGAAGCCACGGTACGCAACATTTCTAAAAATTGTTGACATAAATGTCACTGTCGTTGGAAGATTGGGGGGTCAGCTTGTTTTTGTGCCCAAAATTTCTCAGCACTGCTGACCAGGGACATTGGGAACATAGGGATTTTTGCGGAGCAAAAAAAAAAATCAAACAAATGGCGCCGCAGGCGAAAAAAAATTGGGGTACAGTGTAAAAATCTATCTTTTTACAGCACATAGTCACACACCTAACCCTTTTTTGCGGAGCAAAAAAGGGAAAATGGCGCCGCAGGCAAAAAAAAATTGAGGTACAGCCTGGATGGTGCGGTCAGCAACCCAGTTCCCCATGGTACTCCCGTGGTTCAACCATGATTTTTTTTTTTTTTTTTTTTTTTCCTGCAGGTGAGATTTCTCACCTCACTTTTTTTTTTTCTCTTTTTTTGTGAGATTTCTCACCCCAAAATCTCACCGTGGGAAACACTGGTTTTGTCTTTCTTTTTCCTCTTCTTCTTTAGTTGAGGTGACTGAGAGGCTTCGGATCGTCTTATAAACCTTTCTCTTTTGTTCCCGTACAAGACTCATGATTCGAAAACCCCCTAGGTGTAACTACCAACTCCTCATCTCGTTGCCTTCTTTTTTACTTGAAAGTTTTTTTTTTTCATTTCCCACCACGAAATTTTAGTGGTAGGAATTGATTCGATTCGGTGTTTTTTTTTTTTTTTTTGTTTATTCCCCTCCCCGTCTATTGTGCACTCACCTCATGTCTGTCCTTCAGGCGGTTTTCCCCCCCTTTTTGACATCCAATTCTGGACGTTTTTTTGGGGTAGAACAACAATAAAACGCGCATGGCATGAGTAGCGTACCAACTAAACAAAAAGACTGACCGAACGGGGTTTTTATCATTTTGCTATTTTCTCTCTCTCTCTCTCTCTCTCCTCGTGCCCCTCTTTTTTTTCTCCCGTGCAGGGATTCTTCCTTTTAGCTGTGTGTGTGCTCTTTTCGATCTCTCTTTTTTAAGGTGGCCAGCACAAGGAGCGCATCCCATGCCAGGTGGGACAATGGGGGACGCTTAGGTTGCCTTACTATTTGTAGTTCTCCTCAGGTAGCTACGTGCCGTGAAGGCGGTCGTGTGCTATTCACAGAACCTATTTTGTCATTTTTTTATTCCTGTTTACATCTACTGTTGTAGGCCGCAGGGTGGGGTGCTTTCATCCGGATGGCTGGCATCGTACGATGGGTCAGTCGGAGGTGTGCCTGCATCAACAACTCCTCTTTTATTTTCTCTATTTTCGCTCAACCCTCTTTTGTCTACGCAATATGGTGCTGCTAAAAGAAAAAAATTGTGCAGCTTGACCTATCACACATGACCCCCCCTCTCTGGGCATCCATCTCCGTTCGTCACCTGACGAATGGAAGGCGGGAGGAGGACGTAGCGAAACACAGACTACTTCCGATCCCCGCGAAGCAAAGTACTTCTGCACCAAGTGTATACGTCTCACCTGGCGAGGTTCTGGGGTGAGGGATGCACTTTGTGTGCACTCTGGGGGTGAGGAAGCGTTCCAATTTTTCATCCTCTTCCCTAATTTCCCATTCGCGATTTTTTTTTACCCTTCTCCGTTTTTAGAATAGAGAGTACGTTAAGATTTTCTAAGGACACCTGATGTTGTCCCGGTAGTAAACTACCGCCAACCACCTCAAAAAATACAACGAAAATAACACCGCCAAAACTCGGGTCAAAATCAGGTGGCAAGGTGAATCAAGCGCAGTGAGGCATATATAGCTCGTCTTACAAAACAACAACTTTTCTCTTTTGTTGTTGTTGTTTTGCCGTAAGATCTATCAACAAACCCCTCTTTTTTTAGTGCCTGCATCGACCGATGGCAGTGAAGCGCATGCACTTTCGACTTCTTTTTTTCTCTCTCTTCAATTTACATCACCTTGCAGCAAACACAGCGCAAGATTTTTTGTACTGAGGGGAAGAGGGAGGTCGGTGATTTCCTAACAGGGTACTAAATTAAACCGCCCCCGAGAGGCTAGGCTCATCTTATAAAACAAAAAGCATTTTGTTGATTGGGTTAAAGGCATATTAGTCTTTCAAGTTCTTTTACATTTTTTTCTTTTTCTTTTGTTGTCAGGGGAGTTTAACCTATTAGCCACCAAGGGGGGTGGTGGTTTTTTTCCCGCTTTTTGTTGTGGAATCATCTGAGTGTTTCTGGGTCAAAACTGGGGCGATGGTGCGTTTTTTGGGTCCCCTAGGTGGTTTTGTATGGTCTTCGGGGACTTCTGCGGTTCTGAGAATCAAAATCGAAAAAATCGCATTTGTTAGGCTGTGGCCGTCCCCCCCTGTTTTACGCATTTTCCTTGATGTGCGTGTTGTGGGCGGCGGAAAAAATCAAAAACAAAATCATACAAAATCAAAAAAAATAGGGGAATCGCACATTTCGACCTCCCGGAATCCATTGAAACATTTTTTTTTCACTTTTGACGAATTTTTAATGCCTGGAAGGCTGGTGCTGATTAACCTTTACATATATGTAAAGGTGGTGGCTAATAGGTTAAAAGTTTGGATTTTTTTCAAAAAAATCGGTTTGAGGTAAAAAATCGGTTTGGGCAAAAAAAAGCGAATTCCGAGCTTTCTCGCCCCCCACGGGCCCCCCCACTCTTCGTCCCTTAACAACTTTTTTCGATTTCTGTTCCTTTTTAAAAAATTTTCTTACAAAAAGTGAATTTTTGAGGCGGGTTGTGCATAGCAATAATTTAGTTTTGTTGATCATTAACGCTCCCTCTTGATGGTGGTTGATGTAAGCAAAGATCTGAACAGAAACGAACAGGCACCCACGAACAGAACGCAACGAACGCATCCAACACAACGCAACCGATCTGAATGCATCGAACGGAACCCAAGCAACGCAACGAGTGGTTACAAACCGCAGCCCACCTTCGGTACCCCGCAAGTGCGTTTCCGGCGCCACATACACGGGTCTGGGCCCAAAAAACCGGGTTTTGGGCTGAAACTCGTGGTTTTCGGTGAAAAACGCCCGTTTTGCCTTAAGGAACGCACGTTTTTAAAGCGCTTCCCACGTAAACTCGCGACACGAAAATAGGAATTAGAAACAAATCTCTCAGAAAACTGTATTCTAAATACCTCATTTTTTTGGCCCAATCTTTCCAACGCCGAAAAAATCTTAAGGAATTTTTGAGGGATGGGGTTATCCTCAGGGCCTCACTTCCCCCTTTCTCTCTCACTCATGTTTGGCTTCTCCGAGCTCCGTCCGTCAAATGGTGGGGTCACATTATCTGCAAAAACAGAATTTTTCTGGCCAGAAACCCTGTTACGAGGATTTTTTTTTTTTTTTTTCAAAAATCCAGATTTTCCATAGCAGGGTTCTATACAGGTCCGGTCACTCGGTCGGTCTGACCGAGTCAGACGTTGACTCGGTCAGCCGTTTTTTTTTTTTTTTTTTTTTATAAATCTCAGATTTTTTTTCCAAATCTTGGGGTGGAAATTTTGGTACCTCACACGAGCCTCTGAGAGTGACCAGAAATGGCCTCATGAACAAAGTGACCCGTCACAGCCAAAACGCGACTCAATTGGTCAAACGCCGAAGGAAAAGGAAGCATGCAGCATGGCGAAATAATAAAAGTAGCGTACCGTGCGCCTGCGGCGCAAGATTGCAACCCACCCTTCCCATGATATACTTTTGCAGTAAAAATGTGCAATTTTAAGCGCAATTTTTAGAAATGTTGCGTACCGTGGCTTCGCCAGAAACTTTCGTTTTAGAAAAACAGGGGAGTAAAATTACGGAAGCTGACCACAATTACCAGCGACAGTGCCGTTTTGTGTCAACTTTTTTTTAAAAATGTTGCGTACCGTGGCTTCGCTTTGGGTGCCGTGACCGCCCTTTCTTTGTTATACATGTACTGAGGCTACAGACAATTCGTGTACCACTTGTGCCCGGTGCACGAATTGCTTCAATGAAGTGCCGAACTCCGCAGTTGGATAACCGAGGAATTCTCACATTCCGCCGGAGGCCCCCAACTTGAGCTGGGTTGGGGACCCGGGCTCGACCGAGTTTCAGCGAAAAACCCCAAAACCTATATAATTCCCTGTGGAGGGGGGAAAATTTTTTTTTGGGCTGACCGAGTCAAACCGATTCTGACCGAGCCAGCCCCTCGTGGGCGGAATGCTGTATAGAACCCTGCCATAGCTTTTTTTTTTTTTTTTTCAAAATCCTCAAACCGAATTTTTCGGTTTTTGAAACCGGTAAACCGATATTTTAAACTCCCCTGTTTGTTGTGCCTCTTGGGTCACAGAACCCTTTTGCAAGAGTGCTAGTGTGCAGGCTTTCCTGCCGATCAGAGGAGCCCCACGCCCTCCAGTGGCGGGAACCTGAGTGACACTTTGAGGACACCCAATACCAGTTGTAAAATACTCATCAGTTGGACTAGTCCCACCACTAGTGAGGGGGGTCAGCCTGACCCGGTCAGGTTGTATACAATGGGAAGGCCACATGTACACCGTGTTTTACGATACCATGAATAGATTTAACAACTCGTCGCCACGACTAGTTGTTCCACTAGTACGTCCTTGACTAGTCCGTCGTCGAGGATAATAAACAGGTACTTTTTTTATTTGTGCGGAAATCTCTCAATAGACATCTTGTTTTCTCTTTCCCCTCGCCTCCCGCCCCCTAGTCCAGACCCTCTCCTCTTTTGCGAGCCATCCTCCCCATCATCTCCAGTTTTTTTTTTTTTTTTTCAATAGAAAAAACTCAGAGGCAGTTCTTCAGGTGACCTAACAATGTGAGCTTGGGTTCATCTTTTTTTAACTTTTCTTTTGCGAAGAAGTGACGCACGAAAGATCTTCGAGGTCTTATTTTTTTTTTTTTTTTTTTTTGCTCTCATCCGGATAACTGACAATTGGTCAGTCGGAGGTGCCTGCATCAACAACAACTCCTTTGTTTCTTGTTTCTTTTCTCTTGGCATAAAAAGAAATTATGGGAACATTTTTTTTGTTGATCCCTATTACCTGTGCTATCAATTTGTTGATTGCTTATGTTGAAATACTTTTCTCTTTTTTTACGATTACGATACCGGCCGCGTACATATTACATCACGTACTAATTAAGTCGGCCTTTGCCCTAACCGACTTAAGTAGTACGCGACGTAACATGTACGCGGCCGGCAATGGACACGACGTGTGCACGAGAGGCACATTTATTTTACAAGTTTCTTTTTGTGTTTCTTTTTATGTGCGCAAAAGTGAAGAACATTTCTCTTCAAGCGTTCGCCACCGCTTCATAGCACCCTGATGAAGCAAGAAGGCTTCTTTTCTCTATTATGTATGTATGTGTGTGTTTTTTGTCCCCTCTATCCCCAATCATGTATTAGGCTGATTGACGTAGGCCTGACAGACCCTATTTTTCACTTTTTATCACCGATTTAAACCGACCACCATGGATTACCACCGACCAAGCCCAGCGTCAATCAGCCTATGTATGCATGTGAGGCATGTTTCATCTTTCAACCTTCCATTATTTTTGTAGCGAGGTTACTCAGCAGAGGATCCGGATAACAGTTTTTTTTTTAAATGTGGACCTCAAAATGGGATGTAGGACTGCATGGGTTGGGAGGTCCCCACCCCGGTGCACCCAGTCATTTGTACCAAAGGTACATTGACGAGAGGGCTTTGGTATTGCAAAGTCAATTTTTATTTGTTTCAAGTATATGAAATAATTTGTTTCTGTTGTAGAATATTGCTTGCTTTGTCAATGTGTATCATAAAGTGGCATAAATTAAGTGCACGTATACCGTCAGTTCTTCATAAATAAACCGTTTATTGAAGCGTAAAAAAACAAAATAAAGAAATTCACGAACCAAAATAAAAAATGCACAAGATTGGGAGATACGTTCCCCGGAACTAAATCTGATTTTTATAAAAAAGTGGAAAAAATCTGTTTTCCCCAAATATTTGAAACAAAAAAGGTCTAAACGACACACAAGGTGGCGATAATTTGGCGGGGGCAAGCACGATTCCTTTTTGTGGATATGACAATAAGCTTTTCAAAAAGAATGCTTAATTGGTGGGGTATGCATTTCACAAATTTTCACAAACCACTTATTTTTGGTTTGTCGCAAACCTTTCAAAAAATAAAACAAAATTTAAAAAATATCTTTTTGTTCCGTTTTTGGAGCGAAGTGATTTGTCGACACAACAATAAGTACCCACCTAGATAGGATGTTACGATTAAAGGAGGTACCCTCACAGAGATGCCTCCCCCTCTTCGTCGTAAGGACAATGTCCTGCATTCGGACGCACATCACCTCTTTAAGACCCCTTAAGGGTCTCTCCCCTTCTCTACCTTCTTTGATATCACCCACCTCCCCTCTTTCCCAACACCTCCTTTCTCCCCTTATCCCCTTCATTTCGTGTGCAAATAATTTCTAATAAAAAAGCGTCTTTCTTTACGTATTTCTTTCTACAAAAATGGTACCTTTTTTTTTACAGCCGGTACGCTGTCATCGTGAGGGCTTTGTATTTCAAGTCAACCTTTTTTTTAATTCACCCCCTTCCATTCTTCAAAGCTTCAAAAAGAAACCCCCCTCAACAACCAAATGTCTGTCTCCCGTTTTGTGTTGGTCGGAGCGCCTGGGTCTGGTAAGGGAACACAGAGCCCGGCTGTCGTGGAGAACTTCGATGTGTGCCACATCGCGACTGGAGACGCACTGAGAGCGGCGGTTAAGGCGGGCACTGATGCCGGAAAGAAGGCGAAGCACGCGATGGACACTGGCGCACTCGTCACGGACGACATTGTGACCCGCATCGTGGCAGACGCGATGGAGAAGCCTGAGTGCAAGAAGGGTTTCGTCCTGGACGGCTTCCCGCGTACCAAGAACCAGGCTGAGATCCTCGACAAGATGCTCGCAGAAAAGGGACAGTCCATTGACAAGGTGGTCAGCATTCAGGTCCCCGACGAGAAGCTTGTGGAGCGTCTCTCTGGACGTTGGATCCACCAGGCATCGGGCCGTAGCTACCACACAGTCTTCAACGTATGTAGAAAACACAAAGGAGGTCCTACATTCTGTAGGAAACAGTCTACTGCACACCTTTGCCTATCGCTCTATAGGAAAATATATGGGTAAAAAGTACCAATTTCTTTAGAGGGCTGATTCGCCCTTTTTCTGCACTTTTTCCGCCCATTCAGACCACGTGTTTTTTTTCTTCCCCTTTTTGCATTGCCATACACTTTTTCTCTGCAAGCTACGTATACCACACCACACACCCACACAGCCCCCGAAGACCGCAGGCATTGACGACGTGACCGGAGATGCCCTCATGCAGCGCAAGGACGACGCACCCGAGACCGCCGTGAAGCGTCTCGGAGTGTTCCAGGCGGACACCAAGCCCGTGCTCGCGCACTACCAGGCGCAGGGTAAGGTCGAGGAGATCAACGGTGACCGCCACATCGTCACCGTGGCCTGCAACGTCGGCCAAGTGGTATGCGGGAGCTATGATGGAACATAAAAAAGAATGTCACCTAGACGGAGTGGTGACGTTACAAAAAAGCTGTGTTGGTGGGGATTTCTAAATACAAATAATATAGTGGCACCGTGCAAGGTTGCCTGTCATGTACCACGGTACACTGTCATAAGTGAGCTTTGTTTTAATGTCCATTTGTTCCAGTTTTTTTTTTTTGGGTTAAATCCGGTGGTACCCATTTTCCTAGTACCCATTTTCGTTAATACCCATTTTTCAAAAGTGGGTACTAACGAAAATAAAAAGTGGGTATTAAAGAAAAGAAAAAATGGGTATTATCGAAAATATTTTGGGTACCTGGGTACTGGGTACCCAGGTACCCAGATACCCAGATACCCAGATACCCAGATACCCAGATACCCAGATACCCAGATACCCAGATACCCAGATACCCAGATACCCAGATACCCAGATACCCAGATACCCAGATACCCAGATACCCAGATACCCAGATACCCAGATACCCAGATACCCAGATACCCAGATACCCAGATACCCAGATACCCAGATACCCAGATACCCAGATACCCAGATACCCAGGTACAGGTCCAGGTCCAGGTACCCAGGAACAGGAAAAAGTCGTGAAAGAGCAACCACAGCTCCACATGACAAACACAAAAGTGTCCAGTCACGTGGGGCATTCATGCACTGAGGAGATAATGATCCAACAATTTACAAGAAAGATTACTTAACCTACTGCTGGAAATTGCCAGGTCGTAGTAACACACAAAGTGTGCCTCCGTTCGGGAAGACCGGATATTCTAGAGACCAAAAAGGCCTCAAGAATATCTTCCGGTGGTCAAGGTAGAACCGAGTGAACGGCCCAAGACCCCCATGGAGAAGTTAAATGTTGTAATGCTATCAAGTAGAAACTGCGACCACTGTCTTACCCTCCTCAATGCATGGTGGAAGATGTCTTTCACAACAAATATCCTGTACCCAGGTACCCAGGTTCCCAGACCCGCGCAGTACCACGTCGCAGTACTACGCAAAATTTACCACCATACCCTGTCTTCGTGCACCTGAAGTACAACGCCGCAGACAGGCCAAACATGCGTTGGACTCAGAGGAATGCCCGCTGTGCAGGTATCATGAGAACCAACTCCCAGCAACAAGGGGCGCCTTTTGGCGGGCGTTGTTGAGGGTGTTTGGGGTGCAAAGTTTTCCACAATTTTGATGCGCGGGTACAGAAGTGTTGTCTTGTTCTTTCATCTCTAGGAATGTAAATGTCAATCGCGTTTAACTACCACTAGGGCTTGTTCAGTGAACCCACGAGGGGTCGAAGGGGGTTGGTTATCCCATATCTATCAAAGGTTGTGTCGACCAGGCGAAACCACTATGTTACGCTGTACGTTGTTAAATACGAAGAAATAACACTTTAGCAGCCGCAGGAAGTTTGCTAAAAAGAGTGCCTCACGCTACACAAACCACCACCCGCGATTGACTTAGATGTTATAACAAAGAGAATTCAGAACAAAACAACACCCTGCCCCATACACACTAAATTGTCATGCTTCAAGAGCATGCCTGGGCCAAAATTACTATGACGAAAAGGCAACAAGACCACCCACAAGGAGTGTGAATTGTGCACTGGTTTTCTGGGGGAACGCAATATTTTCTTGTGTCTAGTCCTCCGCAAGCAGAGGACAGACTTTCCGGAAGGTTGCCAAAGTCGATTTTCTTGCACTAGCTATGCTCCCTGGGTTAATGGCTATAGCAGTGACTAACAAAGTGTTCCCACCCCCTTTTCACCGTAGATATTCTCCCGAGATTGATGCCGGTGAACGCCCTTTGAATTTTGAGTTCCCAAATGTCGGAGAGCGGCGAAGGTTCAATATGTTCGCAATATAAATGTCCAATATGTTCGCTCGTTCTGCGCAGTTGGTTCTCGATGTTGCACTCGCGATACCTGTTTAAAAGTGAAGTTGTGAGTGGTGGGGAAATTAAAGAAGGTGACTTCTTAAAAAAATAAGTTGGCCTGAGGGTGTAAAATATTCTGCATCATAGTAACTGCAAATGAGAGAATGACGAGGAGGGACGATGGGGAGTGAGAGGAGAGGTGGAGTGAAAGTGAACATTGAAATCATTTGAGTAAAAAGGTGGGTATCTAGGTTGTTGAATATTCACCAGTAAACATATTTACATACCTTGTCTTGCGCCTTCGCTGCTGTCAAGGTGCCTTCTCTGGGTGCCCAGTACCTAGTGTACCTGGGTACCTGGGTCAGTCAGTACCCAGTACCCAGTACCCAGTACCCAGTACCCAGTACCCAGTACCCAGTACCCAGTACCCAGTACCCAGTACCCAGTACCCAGTACCCAGTACCCAGTACCCAGTACCCAGTACCCAAAATATTTTCGATAATACCCATTTTTTCTTTTCTTTAATAATTGGTGTGGCGCGTTACCCTACTTTTCAAGTACATACACACTACATAAGAACTACACAAAAATGACTTTTTTTTGGGGGTGTTTAAGGGAAAAAATATTTTTTAGAAGTGACCTTTTTTTGGGGGGTCCGGGGGGGGCCGGAAAATTTTTTCACCAATTTTTGCCTACAAAAAATCGGGAAATTTTTTTTTTGTTTTCGGTTCTTCCGAGTCTGTGCGTGCTGTGATGGGGTCACTTTGCGCTGAGAAATGAGTACTTTTGACCTAAAATGCATGTGTCAGTTTTATACAGGCCATTTTCAGGTTTTGTGTGCAAAATATGGTCAGTACTTGACTTTGAAGGAAAAATGCACAGTGAACGTGGGAGCAGTTAGCATAGCTGCGAACTTTGCTGCATGTTGTGACCCACCATTTGACGGACGGAGCTCGTAGAACCCAATGAGGAGTGAGAAAGAAGGACATGGTCAAATAAAAAAGTAGCGTACCGTGCGCCTGCGGCGCAAGCTTGCATTCCACCCTCCCCATGACATAGCTTGGCTGTAAAACAAAGTGCATTTTTAAGCGCAACTTTTTGAAATGTTGCGTACCGTGGCTTCGCCAGAACGCAGTTTTCTCGAAGTCTTCTTGCTCTTGAACATTGCAAGTCGGAAAATGGGATACTCTCGCACGGGTTTTGGAGGCTGCGGTCGTTGCACTCCCGTCTTCCGTTGTTGTTGAACGAGGATTCTCTCTCCTGGACCACATCCACGCAAAGAGACGCCACCGCCATTCTCACAGCACTATTGAGAAGCGATGATTCTTCATGAACAGGCACCCGAGTTTAATACCGAAGAGATGGGGAATATTCTTGAACACGCTGTTGTCCTGTTTCTCAGCGACAAGCGCCACAGGTTCAAGAGAAAACGGAGGGCGGAGGAGTTGGAAGACTTCGCTTCCCCCGTATTTGTTTCCGGAATTGAGCTTATGAGGACCTTTTTCGCGCGCAGCGCGTATGTTCGAAACGTATCGTGGGCAAAAAAAAATCATGATTTTCACCACCAGCCATGGACCAAGGTCGAAAAATGTCTGATTCCTGTGTAGAAAAACCCGTAAAAAAAACCGGAATTCCAAGCCCGAAAGTGCGATTTTTGTAGCTGTTTAGCGTCAGGCCTGCTCTAACACAAAGGGTGGGAAAAATTTTTTTACCCTCCCTTTTTACAATACATAAGCACTACATAAGAACTACACAAATATGACTTTTTTTTTGGGGCGTGCCACACCATAATACCCACTTTTTATTTTCGTTAGTACCCACTTTTGAAAATGGGTATTAATGAAAATGGGTACTAGGAAAATGGGTATTAAAGAGAAAAACCCTTTTTTTTTTGTTCCATTCGGATTTCCACAATATATTCGTTCCATAAAACAGTTTGCCAGTTTGACAGAGTTAATATTTTTATGGGAAATTAATTTCATCGTACACACACACACACACACACACACACACACAGCTTGGAGGTACCGTGGCACAAAAGGCGTCGGCGATGTGAGCGTACTGTTCCTTATTTATCTTATTTTTTCTTTTCTTTTTGGGGGGGATCAATTTTTTGATGCGAAACAAAGTGAGAGAGCGGCAGAGAGTTATGGGAGCGAGAACCATCAATTGTGTACAAGCGAAAAAGTCGAAAAACCTCTCTAGCCTGAGCGTTGAACCAGGGGGTGTTCATTGGTGACTTGGTGGATTTAAAAAAAAACTTGGGGGGATGGGAAATGCCTGGGATATATTTGTTGTGGGAGGTGGTCATTTTGCTCAATCCCAGCAGCGTTGTGTCTTCTTTGGATTAAAAATCAAAACTTCGCTTCGTTTTTTTTTATCGGGATTTTTTTTTTTGCTCTGAGCAGGGCGTTCGCTATCGCCATCGTTTTTTCCTGATCGTGGCGAAATGCCAAAAACCCCGAAATTTTCGTTTTTTTACTAGTGCTTAAAATAGGTCAAAAAAAATTTTCCCGCCGGAGAGAAGTTAGTTCGTGGGGTGAATCCCTGGTACTGAATGGTCAAAAAAAATTTGCGATTTGCGCGTGATCCCTTCCCCAGCACAAGTGATATTACAGCTGAACTTTCCTGATACTAAAACCAGCAAAACGATAGAGAATTTCATCAATCCCCCCTCACTGAGGGTCTCTTTGTGTTGTTTAATCAAACAGATGTACAAGAGAGGCATCTGTCATATGAGACTTCATCCTTATTTTGATTATTTTCAACTCTCTGCCGTTGAAAGTAGAGTTGACACGAGCAGTGACACCTTCTATAACAGGGGGTACGGTACACCTTCAGCAGACTGCAGGATTGAGGAGCGAGCGGGAGTGCTGGGGAAACTTCCTCTCACGGCAGGCGGGTTTGCGGATGATTTTGAGTACAGTGGACACCCCTCTACGACCCCCCCTCCGGGGGGGTCTACAGGGTGGTGGGGAGAAATCTCTCTCTCTCTTTTTTTTTTTTTTTCCCCCCTTTTTTTATTTATTTATTTATTTATACAGGGTTTCGCCCCGGTGGGGCGAAGCCCTGGGGCGAAATAAAATGTCATTTTTTCAGGAAAAGATTTTTTTAACGAAAAAAAATATTTTTCGCCCCGGGGCGAACGCCCTGGCTCTGAGCAAAAGGGGGGGGGGGATTTCTCGAAGTTTTTGTTTGTCAACGTTTTTCCTCTACTTTTTTTTCTATTTTTGAAGAAAGAGAAAAAAATTGAGGGAAATAGTACTGTCAACAGTGCTCCTAATGGAGACGTCTTTTTCATTCAAGCGTTTTCACTTGACGTTGTCATCGCACCCCGCCCCCACCTTTTATTTTTATTTGAGGAAAATAACGTTTTTTTTTTTCCTTCAAAAGGCAACAAAAGGGATTTAAAAAAGAATGCCCTCTCCCCTCTCCTATCTTGCTCTTATTTTTTCATGGTCCACTCGATTTCGTTGTGCTCATCTTTGCTGCGTTGCGTTGCGTTCAGCTCCGAAGGCAAAACGCATCCGATGTCGCTGCTTGTCCAACTTCGGTCTCATCACTGCTGAGAGGGTGAGGGGGGTGTGTGCATCCCTGCGATCCGCCTGCCTTCCTCTTAGCTTTTTTTGTTGTATTGAACTTTGTTTACCTTTTTTCTGTCTGTTTTTTGGCGTATTTTGTGTCTTCGAAGGCGTAACTTACTACTGTTCAGTTCATACAGCTGGCAGTCATATGAAGAGTAGTCACATATAACTCCTCCATGCACCCCCTAACGCCACCCCCTACCCCAAAGGCCCCCTCCCCTCCTCCTCCACAGCAAATGCAACGAATCGCAACCCGTGCACGGTGTCTTGCTGTACGTGAGTCTCGGTTGCGGTATAGAAATGCAGAGAGGGAGAAGGGGTTCCGACAGCACCGTTGGAACTCGTCGTTGAGTATGTCGTCCATGGCCACGTCGGCGTCGGGGCAAGTACACATTGAGAAGAAGCATGCGGTTCCCATCCCGGGGCCTCTGCTGCACACAGTGTCGTTGCGGTGTAAAGACCTGCGCGAGACACAGCTGTTCTACCACGCCTGCTTCGGCATGCGCATGCTACACTACGTCACCGCAAACTTCGCAGGGTTCACCTGCATGTACATCGGGTCCAGGACAAAGCTCCGCTTTCCTTCTGTCCGTGAAAATGCACAGAAAAAATCGCCCAGTCAAAAACAACGCGACGATGCGGAAAGAATACAGCGTGAGAAGGAGGGCATCGATGTGACGCAGCCTGGGAATATGGATGCGCATGACTATATCTACCACACAACGGACACTCTCATAGAGTTCATCCAGCTGCACGATGAGGCTCACAACCATCGCTTCAAGATAGGGACAGGAAACGAACAAGACTCCCTTGGCTTTGGCGGTATAACCATCATGGTCGACAACCTGGACCAGACGTGCCGGAACCTGCACCTCCACAAGGCGAAGATCATCGCTGAGCCAACGGAGGAGGACCCCTCTGTGCTGTGTCTCGACCCAAGTGGCTACCATATTCGAATAGTCGAGAGAAAGCCGTCGCTGCTGTATATGGACCTTCCAAAGCATCAGCAGTACGAAGTGTATACCAACGCAGCCAGGCTGCGGGTGCGCGACCCTAAAGTGGCGGTTCCATTTTACAAAATGTTCTTCAACATGATAGTCCTCTGTGAACGTGAGTTCCCGAAGCTCAACCTCACACGGTATTGGCTATGCTCGAAGGAGCATCTCAAGCTGACAGCAGGGTTCGTTCCTCTTCCCGATCCGCGGTCAGATGAAGCATGGGAGATGACGCGTCTCTTGCGTACAGGGTTTGTGGAGTTGCAGCACCACCATGGAACGGAAGATCACCCAGACTTCACATACCACTCAGGCAACACGACGCCCCTGGGGTTCGCTCATCTCGGCTTTCTTGTCAAAGATGTGAATGTATGTTGGTGTGGGTTTTTTGTAAATTTTTGCTAAAAAAAGGAGTGGTCTATTCAGGGTTTAACGGAGGGGACGAAACCAATAAATCGTCAATAATCATTTTATGTGTGTACGGACCAAGACCCGCCACCCCCAATGATACATTGAGTTAATATCAGTGCACAAAGTGCAGATATTGAACAGATAATACACGTGGCTCAGTGTGAAATACCTCTGTACCGTCGATACGTTAACATACAAAACACACAGGAAATCGTTGCGAAATGTGTCGAGTACGGTATATACGTTCTGAAGAACGTCGGCGAAGGGGCGCTCCCGCAGACAGCGTGGATCATGGATCCGGACGGCTATTGGATCGAGGTATGCTGGCGTTGTTTTTATGATCAAGATTACGCAAACGAGGCTTGGGTTCATATTTCAAGCTTTTTTTTTTTTACGAACTCTGGGACAGTAATGTATATAGGGGTGGTGGTGGTGCAGTAAAGGGGGTAATATGTGGGAAACCCCCTTTTTTTGATTTTTCGCGTGGTTGTGTGCAGGGTTTTATATAGCCAGCACCCACCAAAACGGTGGTTTTGTGTGAGGCAGTCATTGTTTTTGTGTGTGGAAAACTAGTGTCCTATCCAGGAATCCAGATTTCAAGATCGGGGTCAGCTTGTTTTTTCGCCCAAAAATTCAGCACTGCTGACAAAAAAAGACATCGGGAGCTGTATATTTTTTTGCGGAGCAAAAAAAAATAAGATAAAATGGCGCCGCAGGCGAAAAAATTTCATGGTACGGTGTAAAAATCTAGCTTTTTACACCACTAGTCACTCAAGAACCCCTTTTTGCGGAATCCCGACTCGTTTTTTAGGATTCTTGACGACCGTGCTCTTCATGGTGGGGTCGCGTTGCTCTGGAGTCCCTTCGGGACCCCTCTCAGAGCCCTGTAAGGTAAGGTAAAAATTGCAAAAAAATCCCGAAATTCTATAGTTTTTTTTTTTTTTCCCGGTTTTTTGTGGGATTTGGTCCCACATACAGATACCTATATGGCTCAGTCCATAAACCCCCCCCCCCCCCCCCCCTAGGGGGTCCGACTCCTAATAGACTTGTGTATAAAATTTCGTACAAAAAACTCATTATTAAACTTCTGGTCATTTCCAAGGCAACTGCGGGTGAAAAACACCCTCAGAGTGGGTCACAGGGGGCCTGTGGGCCGAAAAACGACCCAGAAGCCACCCCAGAATACAAAAAAATGGAAAAAAATAGTGAAAAAACGGCTTTTTTCAGGTTTTGGCCATATTGGGCAAAATAGCGATTTTTCAAGAAAAACCCAAAAAAACGGTTATTTTTTGACATCACAAAACCTCCTTTGGCACAAATATACCCCAAAAGTGGCCCGTGAGTCCATTCCAACCTGTTTTGGACATATTTGACACTTTTGGAAGTGTTTTTTTGGTGTTTTTACGTCAAAAAAAATACCCTGGCAATACCCTGACCGCGCTCCGGCAGCATTCCGGCATGCTGTTTGACCCATATAGGGGTCAAGAAATGGCCAAAAACCCCCGAAAAAGGACCCTGGGAGCCCAGATAGTTCCAAATTTCCACCACATCCCCACCCAAACACTGCAAAAACACGACAGAAAATCGTCTTAAAAAACACACTTTTTTCAAAAAGGTCGTCAGGCATGCTCCATAATGACCTTTTTGAAAAAAGTGTGTTTTTTAAGACGATTTTCTGTCGTGTTTTTGCGGTGTTTGGGTGGGGATGTGGTGGATATTTGGAACTATCTGGGTTCCCGGAGTGCTTTTTCGGGGGTTTTTGGCCATTTCTTGACCCCTATATGGGTCAAACAGCATGCCGGAATGCTGCCGGAGCGCGGTCAGGGTATTGCCAGGGTATTTTTTTTGACGTAAAAACACCAAAAAAACACTTCCAAAAGTGTCAAATATGTCCAAAACAGGTTGGAATGGACTCACGGGCCACTTTTGGGGTATATTTGTGCCAAAGGAGGTTTTGTGATGTCAAAAAATAGCCGTTTTTTTGGGTTTTTCTTGAAAAATCGCTATCGTCAGACAGGCTCCATAATGACCTTTTTGAAAAAAGTGTGTTTTTTAAGACGATTTTCTGTCGTGTTTTTGCAGTGTTTGGGTGGGGATGTGGTGGAAATTTGGAACTATCTGGGCTCCCAGGGTCCTTTTTCGGGGGTTTTTGGCCATTTCTTGACCCCTATATGGGTCAAACAGCATGCCGGAATGCTGCCGGAGCGCGGTCAGGGTATTGCCAGGGTATTTTTTTTGACGTAAAAACACCAAAAAAACACTTCCAAAAGTGTCAAATATGTCCAAAACAGGTTGGAATGGACTCACGGGCCACTTTTGGGGTATATTTGTGCCAAAGGAGGTTTTGTGATGTCAAAAAATAACCGTTTTTTTGGGTTTTTCTTGAAAAATCGCTATTTTGCCCAATATGGCCAAAACCTGAAAAAAGCCGTTTTTTCACTATTTTTTTCCATTTTTTTGTATTCTGGGGTGGCTTCTGGGTCGTTTTTCGGCCCACAGGCCCCCTGTGACCCACTCTGAGGGTGTTTTTCACCCGCAGTTGCCTTGGAAATGACCAGAAGTTTAATAATGAGTTTTTTGTACGGTAATTTTACTCACAGTCGGACCCCCTACCCCCCCCCCCCCTGAAAGGTAACCTCAGCAACTATTTGGATATTATCAAATATGTACTAGGACGTTCTGTTCGATTTTTGTTTTAATGAATCCAGAGTAAAGTTTCTGAATTCATTAAAACAAAAATCGAGCAAAAAGACCGAGTACATATTTGATGGATCACCCCCGAGAGGTAAATAAGTTACCGGTAACCCGAATTACCGGTAATTCCTTAAGGATTCCTTAAGAAACACGGAAAAAAGCAAAAAAACATCAAAAGAGGGGGCACTTTAATTTATCATTTGTAAACCCTTCCCACTTTACGCGTTGTTCATTTTTGTCTTTTTTATTCTCAAAAAAATCGGTTCATCCAATCGTGCCGGTTGCCGAGAGGCAGGCCAGGGTCCTCCTCTTCTGCAATCTCAGGTGCCTTTTTCGTTTGTGGTCTTTTCAGAAGAAATTGTGTAAGCCACCTCCACAAATTCTTGCGGATGGGAGAGCATGGAAGCAAGCACAGTTTTTTCTGTATTCCTTTGCCAAGAAAAAAGAGCAGTGAACAAGTTGCACTCTACACGGGTTATAGTGTATTGTGTTGGGTCCTTCAACTTCAACGCAATGCCAGTTGTATGAGCAATGTTGGACAGGTGTAAGGCAACATCATCTACTGTAACAAGCTCCGTAACGACGATATCCTCCAAATGTCTGGACACGACTCCAAAATGGAAGTCCCGCCCGTCTTTCCCGTGTTTTTCACAAAAATAGTTAACAGTAACGGGTTTTGTACAAAACTTGAAAAGGAGAAAATGCAAAAGTTCTTTGGACTGGAAGTGCCTCCCGACATCAGCCCACACAATTACGAAAACGAAAAGGCACCTGAGATTGCAGAAGAGGAGGACCCTGGCCTGCCTCTCGGCAACCGGCACGATTGGATGAACCGATTTTTTTGAGAATAAAAAAGACAAAAATGAACAACGCGTAAAGTGGGAAGGGTTTACAAATGATAAATTAAAGTGCCCCCTCTTTTGATGTTTTTTTGCTTTTTTCCGTGTTTCTTAAGGAATCCTTAAGGAATTACCGGTAATTCGGGTTACCGGTAACTTATTTACCTCTCGGGGGTGATCCATCAAATATGTACTCGGTCTTTTTGCTCGATTTTTGTTTTAATGAATTCAGAAACTTTACTCTGGATTCATTAAAACAAAAATCGAACAGAACGTCCTAGTACATATTTGATAATATCCAAATAGTTGCTGAGGTTACCTTTCAGGAGGGGGGGACCCCGGGGGGGGGGGGGGTAGGGGATATCAAAGGGGTGTCACATTTGACGTTTTTCAAATTAGTGAAAATCGCCTATCAGAAAGTGCCAAAACCGCCTCCAACCACCCCACACCCCCCAGAAAACCTGTTCCTGCCCCGAAACTACCCATAGGGGGGTCTTCTGGGCCGTAAAATGCAATTCTAAAAAAGTGGTCACACTTCTGTACCTGGGCACCCCCACAGAACCCCCTTCAGAATACGAGAAAATAAAGTTCGACAACGCCACGGTCGGAGAGGGTTGGAAAGCAGGCTGAGGCACACGCGACACTTGTGCTGGTGTTCTTCGGGGGAGAACTGTGCAGAAAGCGCCGGGGCGGCATCCTGCATGGCTGCACAGAGGTTGAAGAGAAGGGCGGGTCTAGGGGTGCGACTCCACTGTTTATAGGTGGGAACCATTGTCGTAATAACCTCTTACGGCATTTTTGGCCATTTCCAGGCCACCTCCGGTCGGAAAACCCCCCAGAAATGGGTAAGAAACACCCTGTGACCCGAAAATTCATGATAAGAGCGACTCATAATATGATAAAATGCAAAAAAGTAGTGAAAAAGTGGCATTTTGACGGTTTTGGCCATGTTGGGTAAAATGGCCATTTTTGGTGAAAAAAATCAAAAAAACAGCAAAATTTCGACATCATGACAGCTGCTTGGGCACAAAACTGCCCCAAAAATGTCCTGTGCGTCCATTCCAACCTGTTTTGGACACTTTAGGTACTTTTTTTGGCCGTTTTTTGGTGTTTTTGTGGTAAAAAACGTCCTATGATAGTCCTATACTAATCGCAAGACACCGTTTGTCCCTTCTGGACCAATATGTGGGCCAAAAAATGGGTGAAACCCCCGAAAAAGCACTCCGGGAGCCCAGATAGTTCCAAATTTCCCCGCCAACTCACAAAACCACCTCAAAAACATGCCAGGAAAACATTTTTAAAAACTATAGGGAGTCGCACCCCCTATGGTGAGGGGTGCCCAGGTACAGAAGTGTGACCACTTTTTTAGAATTGCATTTTACGGCCCAGAAGACCCCCCTATGGGTAGTTTCGGGGCAGGAACAGGTTTTCTGGGGGGTGTGGGGTGGTTGGAGGCGGTTTCGGCACTTTCTGATAGGCGGTTTTCACTTATTTTGAAAAACGTCAAATGTGACACTTTTAAATAGGCCTTTGATATCCCCTAAGGGGGGGGGGGGGGTAGAGGGTCGCATTGGCTAACGTTTTTATGTAATTTTTATTATTTTTTCGCTGGTGGACCATTTCAGTGGTGACCCACACCCTGTGCCACCCCAAAAATGGGTTTCCGGGGGTTTTTGGGGGTTTTGCGGCAAAAAACGTGAAAAAACGTAAAAAAAATGCGTTTTTATTGGTGTTTTCATGATTTTGTACTGTATACAGCCTATGATTGGAGGAATTTGACATATTTGACTAAATAATTCAAACCAAGATCGGTTCGAAGGGTCCAAAAGGGTGCAGCTCGTCGAAATCAGGCCCACAGGACCCCCAGGAGTACGATTTCCACCGGAGAGTGACCCCAAGAGGCCTCTGGCATCCCTAATTTGGCATTTTCTGCCTCCCCCCACAGCCGTGCATTTCGAGCCCCAGCTGAAGCACTTCATCAGGACACGCCATACACACGCCCCTGATCTGCTCCCCATCCACGAACCTCCTCACGAACTCAGCAGCATCCTCAGACGCTTTTTGTGAGGGGGAGGTCGTTTTTTTATTTGTTACGCCTGGCAGGGTAGGAGAAGGTGGGCAGTGAGGGGGGAGGGGGGAGGGGGGTGTTTGAGGCGCATACGCACGGGTTCAGGGGGTCATGTTCAACTCAATATTTCAAACCAAGATCGGTTCGAAGGGTCCAAAAGGGTGCAGCTGGCCGAAATCAGGCCCACAGGACCCCCAGGAGTACGATTTCCACAGGAGAGTGACCCCAAGAGTCCTCTGGCGGCCCTAAATTGGCATTTTTTAGCCCAAAACCGCCCCTGCCCCCCCATCTGGGGGGGAGGGCAATTTTTCACTCCTTTTCCCCATTTCTAGTGCTTCTAAGTCCTCCAAAGGGTAAAAAACTGGTTCCATTGGGTCCGCAGACCATTTTTGGGGGGGGTATGTACCCAAATTTGCATCATACCCTACTTTATGTGATGGCCAGGGGAAAAGTCCTGGACTGGACAAGGGGTGGACAAGGGGTGGACAAGCACTTTTTTTGACTCAAAAACTCAAAAAAAATCATTTGCAAGTGGTACAGAAGCCTGTTGGTCGTTGAAATCAGGTCCACAGGACCCCTGGGACCCGATTTGCACCGGAGAGTCACCAAAATAGACCTCTGGTGATCCAAAAAAATCAATTTTTTTTGCTAAAAAACCACTTTTGCCCATTTTGGGGTAAAAGTCCATTTTTCACTAATTTTCCCCATTTTGGGTATTTCTGAGCCCACCAAAGTGTAAAAAAATGGTTTCATTGGATCCTCCGAACATTTTTGGGGTGGGTATGTGTCTAGTTTTCCACGGGAAACGAGTATCTATGTGACAAAAAATTTTTATTTCACTTTTTGTGAGGACAATGCGACCCCCGGGGGGGGGGGGTTTATGGACTGAGCCATATACATCACTGCTCTGGGAAATGACATCCCCGACAAACTTGTGGAAACCCATGCAGCTGCGCGATACCAAATCTGATCAAGGTGACTAAGCACGAGAGGCTTCGGGTCATCTTATAAACTTTTTTTTACTACACTGCACCGAGTGAATGTTCTTAGTGATGTTGTACGTATCGCATAGGAAAAGCGATTTTTTATCCACATACAGTAGGACGTACCCATACATGCTTACGATTGCCTACGATACTACACTGTTACACTACACACAGCTCTCACCCTCTCGAATGAAGGATATCATCATCCGAGAAGACACCGAAGATGCCAGACAGCAGCAAAGAATAGTATAGTGTGTGTATGTGTGTGGGAAAACGCATGCACACACACATCCGAGAACGAAAAATTTTTGCTTTGCTGCGAGGTCAAAAAAAAGAAAAGGGAAAAAAGAAGCATTCTTCTGTGAAAGAGGCGTTCCTTTCACAAAACAGAGGCAGCGAAGCTGAGGGTAAAAAAAAAATGAACCCTAAAAAAAGCAGTAGCCATAACGAATAGTACACTTTTTTTACTTTGTTCTCTTTTATTTTTTTTCTTCCTTCCTCCTTGTAGTGTTCTGGAATTGAAGGTGCTATGGACGGCAATGAGCTGCACCTTCTAAGAGCATGACCCAACCCACCAAAACAGACATCCCAACAAATGTCGCAGAAGCTTGCTTCTTTTCCCGGTTGTTGTTGTTTTTTTATACACTTCCCTAATGCTTTCAAATTTTATTTGAAAGTATATGAATTTGTTCTTTTCCCCGTTCTGTTCTATTTTGAGTACCTATCAGAGGTTAACCTCGAAGGTGGATATTGCACTGCATGGCCGAGGTCCACCCCGGTACACCTGGATCATGCAAGGTACACTGTACACAGAGGGCTGCATTTCAACATAACCACACATTTTCACATACACACAACACAACCCCTCAGGTCCT
This sequence comes from Rhynchopus sp. YZ270_cl-10, assembly GCA_964035575.1. Lineage (NCBI taxonomy): Eukaryota > Euglenozoa > Diplonemea > Diplonemida > Diplonemidae > Rhynchopus > Rhynchopus sp. YZ270_cl-10. Next base: position 1,360,712 of record OZ037863.1, read on the forward strand.
CCCACACACATGCCCACCCTGGTATACGACAATGGGTCATATGATATCCGGTTAGGGTTCTGCGATGAGGAGCACCCACAGATACATCGGGCACGTATCCAGGGCAAATGCCCGACGGAGCAGGGGGTCGTGACGAACTGGGAGCTGCAGGAAGCACTGTGGGCGGAGACGCTGGCAGAGCACGGACACCACCACGACGACGCACCTCCACACTTTACGTCGGTCCTCCTCAGCGAGCATACGTTGAACGCCCAGTGCAGCAGGGAACGCACTGCGCAGGTAGTTCTCGAGAGTTTGGGTGCTGAATCGCTGTGTCTGAAGCCGAAGGAGGAGTTAAGCATGTACGCATCTGGGCACACCTCTGGCGTCTCTGTGGAGATAGGCCACGCACTCACATCCGTCTCTGTGATCTATGCAGGCGAAACCATGCGGCACCTCTACGCCTGCAGCCACATCGGCTGCACAGACGCAGACCTTGCATGCATCGCGGCGCACCCAAGCCTCCCACACCGCTTCGATACGTCCCCCCTCTTCATCCGCGAGAACAGCTACTGTGCGCTGGTATGTCACCTTCCCCCCTTCCCATTGGAATGCACTTCCCCCATAGGACATTGCCGAAGAGATGCGGCTGTGGCATGCAGACCCTGCGGCATTTGAGCGTACAGTGACCCTCCCTGATGGGCGCAGTGTTGTCCTCGGGAAAGAGCGCTTCGAAGCACCCGAAGTACTGTTACAGCATGAAATGCGTGGTGCCGGGCTGTACGGTGGGGGTGCGATACCGTTGGGTGCGTACGTCGCACGACTCCTCAAAGAACGTACACCATGTGAGCTGCGTGACACCTTTGCATCAAACGTGGTGCTCTCAGGTGGTGGCGCCTTCTACGCAGGGCTTCCCCAACGCCTGCAGATGGACCTCAAAGAGGAAGGTGGCGGTGCTGTCGTGCACACAGCAAATGACCGACACAGTACGTGGCGAGGTGGGTGCGTCTATGCGAAGGCACGGCAGCATGCCGGCCTCACAAAGGAAGAGTGGGAAGAGACCGGGCAGGTTCCTCGGATGTTTTAGTGGTGGTGGTGGTGGCGGTAGGCAGCTTCAGCATCAAACGAGAGTGTCCTCCCCGAAGTCCTCGGCTTTGCTCTCTCCTCAAACTATAGCATTGTCGTGGGCAGATGGATCCCCTCCCCTTCCCCCTCCCCCTCCGTCTTGATGTTCGACGCCATCTTCGCTGTCTCCACCCTTAGCATGTCTACACCTCAAAGGAGGTGTGGCCTACCCCCTATCCCTGCTTGCGTGACGGTGTCGTCAGCATATGAGTGGTGTGGTCGGGAAGGTGTCGTGCCTTATGCCTCAACGCTGGGGGTGGTGTGCGTTCGGAATGCGTGTCAAAAGAGGTGTTTCAGGGGGGGCTGTCGGAGACACGTTTTTTTTGTTAGTTTTGTGATCGTTTGGTGCTTGTTCTTCTAGAAGATGGTAATCTCCCCCTTTCCCCACTTTTCAACACCCGTGTGTGGTTCATTCAAATACTTTTTTTTTTCATGGAAGATGTGTTACACACGCGAGGGAAGATTCATATTTTCTCTCTTTTTTTTTCGCTGTGCTTCGTATTACTTATTGTGTTGAATTGTGATGTATTTGGTTACCTAAAACTATCAAATCGTGAAAGTTTTCACCTTAACTTACACCGCACTTACACCAAACTATTTCGACAGATACCTCACCCTCCCCAGGTTGGCAGCTAAGACCATGGTAACACGCCCTTTGCAGTCGTACCGTCTCTCGCAGGCGCGCTGTGCGAACCCAGCCCTCAAGACGCTGCGTGCGAACAGCGTACCCCTTGAGCTGCCCCTGAGCGACTTCCTCGTGCGCAACGGCCTGGTGCACTACTGCGACGTGTTCCAGCAGCACGGCATCACGCTTGCCGTCCTCGCACAGCTCAGCGACGCACACTACCAGGCCATGGGTGTGCCCCCATCCGTCCAGTTCTACGTCAAACAACAGCTTCAGTGTGAAAAAGGACAGTTCTCGGATTGGTGAAAAGATAGAGCGAGAAGAACCTCATAGTGGCAAGAAGGGGGTTCAGAGGTGCATACATTTGCACACAAAAGGGCGATGGGGTGGGGAAGAAGGGACGGAAGGGGACAGAAAGAAGTTGTGCGTGTTTGCCTTCCGGCAGCACAAATGAGGAAATCGTCTTCACCTACACGGTGACTCTGTCAGGTCATGCCAGGTTGATTAGTGGGTCTGGGCAAGCTAAATTCACCCGATATTTTTGTCCCTGTATTACCACCAGTTATGTGGCAAATATCAGTCGTGGGAAGAAGCCTTTTACATGTCGATGGAACACAACAGATACCTGCACACCCCGAAACTGCTGTTACCACAGCACGATACGGGGAGGTGCGTTTTTTTTGTGTCGTTTTTTTTCTTTCTCACTCTCATTTTTTTTCCTTGCGAAAATCGGTTTTTGTTCTCCTTTTTTGGTGCAAAGCTTTTGAAGCGACTGCATCTTTTTTTGTATATTTTCAAACACACATATGGCCTCATGATTCTCCCTCTTGTTAGCTCATCATCACTATCATCATCATCTTCTGCCTCCACGAGACTAACCCGTCGTCCAGATGCCAGAAAGAGCGCCAAAATCTTGCTTGACCCACGGCAAAGTGTGATGCGCCTCGTGCACGAAGCTGCTAGCTCCTTCGGAGACCTGCTGCAGCAGAAGGCGACGGCCACCGTTGTGATGGACGTCTGCATGAAGCACAGACTCACAAGACAAGATGTGGGTCATGCTTGCTTGACATGAATACTTTGTCTCAGTACTGGCCACATCCATCATATGCGGTTACCTGAACTGCATCTGCACTCTCCTTCACGACGGAGTCTGCTTGCAAGGCCCTGTTTCTCATTTCACATGACAGGTTTACGTTCCCTCACCACCTCTAACTTACAGATGCCGATCTTCGTGAAGTCGTTCGGAAGGAAGACAATCCGTCTCGAAGTAGAACCACGTGACACCGTCCTTGCTGTGAAGGAGCAGATCAAGGACAAGTATAGCATCCCGATAGACCAGCAGCGTCTCATCTTCGCAGGGCAGCAGCTTGAGGACGGTCACACCCTTGCAGACTGCAACATTCAGGAGGACAGCACTGTGCGATTAGTGTTCTCTCCACCGCCACAGGTATGACCACCACCAAAAGACCAACACACACAACGAACTGTGCACACTTTTGCTCTGCACACCCTGATGGGAGCACCCTGACCTCGTGTGGCACTGTGGGGACACTGCTTCTGTGCTCGAGACACAGCAGACCCTGACCCGGTCCGTCGGTTGTGCCACACACCACATGTGGAGACGCTCCCTTCCTGCCTGCTTGCAAGGCCCTGTTTCTCATTTCACATGACAGGTTTACGTTCACTCACCACCTCTAACTTACAGATGCCGATCTTCGTGAAGTCGTTCGGAAGGAAGACAATCCGTCTCGAAGTAGAACCACGTGACACCGTCCTTGATGTGAAGGAGCAGATCAAGGACAAGTATAGCATACCGATAGACCAGCAGCGTCTTACCGTGGGAGACAACGAGCTTGAGGACGGACACACCCTTGCAGACTGCAACATTCAGAAGGACAGCACTGTGCGCTTGATGGTGCGCGAGGACAACGAACGCAAGAGGGAGAGGAAAAAGCTGTGGAAAAATTTGGGGAGACCAGTAACAATACACAAGCCGGACAAGGTGCAGCTGGAGATTGAAGCGGTGTTACAACGCAAACTGCATGATGCGTTCCTTGCGAATGAGCTGAAGGAAGCAGAGAGAAAGAATAAGGAAGAGGTCAAAAAGGCAAATCGCAAGCACAGGGACCAATGCAACGAAGCTGAGAGCGCCTTGGAACGTCGCAAACAGCAGCTGGAGGCTGGCCTGCGTCAGCACGAGGAAAATCTCAAGGGCTTGCAGGCACAGCTGGAGAAGGAATGTGAACAGAAGAAGGCGGAGTTGGAGAAAAAGCACGGCTCTCAGGCGCGAGAAGCGGAGCTTGCGGAATTAAGGAAAAAACATGATGCGTCCCTTGCGAACATGGAGAGGAAGCTGGAGGAAGCAGAGAGGAAGAATAAGGAAGAGATCGAAGAGGCAAATCGCAAGCACAGAGACCAATGCAACGAAGCTGAGAGCGCCTTAGAACGTCGCAAACAGCAGCTGGAGGCCGGCCTGCGTCAGCACGAGGAAAATCTCAAGGGCTTGCAGGCACAGCTGGAGAAGGAATGTGAACAGAAGAAGGCAGAGTTGGAGAGGAACGTCGCTGCAGCAGTGAAAGGAAACGCGGACAAGATGGAGGCTGAGAAGGATGCACACGCAGCTGCACTGCAGACACATCACGAAGATCTCCTCTCGCAACGTGTGCAGTGCAATTCCTGCGGGGTCGGGGACGGCGACGGCGACAGTGCTGAGGACCGACTCGTGAGACGCGACGCAGCCTTCTGTGGATGTGAGAAGAACAGACATTGGATGCACCGCGACTGCTTTGAAACCATGGTGGTGTCACAGTTGAACGAACCACGGCCAGATCTGAACGGCGAAGTTGCGTGCATGGAGTGCGAGGGAATATGCGAGAACCCCTGCGTCATCCCCAGAGGCCTGATCGAACGTTTCACCTCAAAAGAAGTCAATAATCAGTACAACAAACAGCGCGATGCTGCACTCTTTGCACAAGGGCAGCGTGAAGAGGAGGAACGGGCAAAACAAATGCAGGAATCTGAGAACGCAATTGACAAGCTGGTGAGGACTCTGAGCGACGAGATGAACAACAAGTGTCCCCGCTGCAAACAGGTGTTCTACGACTACGATGGTTGCAGTGCTCTGGTCTGTCGTAACACAGAGTGCAAAGCTGGGTTCTGTGCCTTCTGCTTCAAGGACTGTAAGGAAGAAGGGAACGATGCCCACCAACACGTTGCACTCTGTGAAGAAAACCCAGAGAAGGGGGAGATTTTCGTCTCTAAAGAGAAGATTTTGTTGTTTTACGAGCAGCGCAAGAGACGCCTTGTACATGATCGCATGCGCGAACATCTCCAGGAAGTGTGGAGGCGTCTGTTTGCCGAAGAGTATCCGTTGGAGAGCAGCTAATTTCTTGCAAACATTGAACCCAAAGAGGGGCGCAGACACCAAACATAAAAACGTTGGTAGGCCCCACTGTCGGCACAGCATCATGCTGCGGGCAAGCCATTAGGTTTCCTTTTGCACCTTCTTTTAGGTAGCGACATAAGGACGTGGCGTTTGTTGAACAGTGACAAAGCATACGAGGCTTGGGTTCACCTTGTCAACTTTTTTCTTTCTTTCCAACCATTGCGGATGTAGTGTTGTGTATTGCACCTGTGATTCTCTTGTTCAGTCTCGGGTTCACTGAGGCGCACCTGTGGTGCTCTGTACCTTAACGTAAATCATGACTTCTGGTCATGTGTGTGTTTGCAGACCTCTGTTGTTTGCTGTGCATTTTTCAGATACGTCGAAGAACTTCGCTTGTGAAGTGAGTAGCGTACCAACAAAGAATGAACAGTGTTTTTGTATTTATTTTACTTCCTTTGCCTCACTCCGTATCTCTTCTGACTAACACTGCCCCCAGTTATACAAAGGTGTTTGTGTCCCCTGTATCTCTGCACGTGATTCTGCCTTGCGCTTCCCTCCGAGTGTCGCTGCCAAAAGGCTTCTTTGTGTCGGGTTTGCATTTCTGTTTTCATTCAGTGTTTGCAACAAACCTTGTGAGAGATTCACAATGCTCTGGCGCCGCAAACTTGTCCCTGTCCATACTTCGCGCTGTACAGGTGGTTGATGTGCCCGTCAGACACACAACATACAAAAGGATCTTTGCGTCCCACGTTTTTATGTAGGTTTATTTTGAAAACGTGTTTGCAAGAAACCTTGCGCCTCGAGCACGTTCCCACCCTACCACTTCCTAGGTCACGACAGAGTAAACTATTTTTGAACAAGATAAAACAATAAGCTCGCGTTTTGGCATGCACTCCTTCGCTCCACAGACACAGGTATGCCACCACCATCACATGTGGCGTGCTGAAGCACAGTCACATCCACTCTTTTCTTTTTCACATCTGATGCTGTCAGACTGCGTTTGTCGTATTTTCCACACATTCCACACCCACAGGACAAACAGAAGATAGACGTGCAAGTGGACGACTCCTCACGTGTGCTTTCCGTGGAACTTGACTTCACGAGAGGCACAACCCTCTTCGACTTTAAAAAGCTTGTTGCTGCAAAGGAGGGTGTGCGCACAGAACATGTGCATCTCACCATTGGGGGAAAGAAGTACCCAGACACAAAGAAGCTTTTTCTGCTGGCACATCTGGACTTTGTGCTGAATCTGTCTAAGGTAATGTTGTTTTTGTTATTGACACCTCCTCACGTTGTGAGCTGCACTATTTGCCCCATTTTTGTCATCCAACTCACCTCCGCTTTGGAACGTGAGAAGCTGGCCACAACCATCATATGCGGTTACCTGAACTGCATCTGCACTCTCCTTCACGACGGAGTCTGCTTGCAAGGCCCTGTTTCTCATTTCACATGACAGGTTTACGTTCCCTCACCACCTCTAACTTACAGATGCCGATCTTCGTAAAGTCGTTGGGAGGGAAGACAATCCGTCTCGAAGTAGAACCACGTGACACTGTCCTTGCTGTGAAGGAGCAGATCAAGGACAAAGGGGGCATCCCCATACACCGGCAGTGTCTTGTTGTGGGAGACGACGAGCTTGAGGACGGACACACCCTTGCAGACTGCAACATTCAGAAGGACAGCACTGTGCACTTGGTGGTGTTCGCTCCACCGCCACGGGTATGCCCACCACCACAAGAACATGTACGGGGGAAATATGGCCGCAAGGATCATTTGGATCCTCGCTCCCCCGTTGGTATATGATGCGTAACAATTCTAAAGTACACACCTACCCTAGCCACTTCCTCAGTGGCACAAACTGTTCGAGATGGTCACAGGCGCACTGATTTTCCGAAAGTTGGAATCTCAGACAAAACGTCGTCATACCGCCATAAGCACAGGCTTGGCAATACCTGACAGTAGGCAGGGGGGAGTTATAGCTGGCTGTATTATAGAATCCTGATTTATAATACAATAATACATATAATACAGATATAATACAGTTATAATACAGTTATAATACACAGTAGGGGGTTTACAGTAGGGGGTTTCAGGTGAAAACCAACGCTAAAAAAAACGTAAAACGGGAGGGTTCTACAGGCAAAACAGGCGTTTTGGCCAAAAACCCGGTTTTTCAGACAGGTAACCGGGTTTGCGGCTTGGGAAACGCGCCAGCGCGGTGTGAGAACATGCGTAGGGGTTTGTAACCACTCGTTGCGTTGGTTGCGTTGCGTTCGCTACGTTGCGTTCGTTGCATACAGATCGTTACGTACACATCGGTTACGTTGTGTTGCATGCGTTGCGTTCGTTGTGTAGAGATCGTTACGTACAGAGCGCAACTTGCAGAGCGGTTGCGTTTCGTTGGTGTGTTCGGTTGGTTACGTTCCTTGCGTTCCGATCGTTACGTGCACACCGGTTCCGTTGTGTTGGATGAGTTGCGTTCGTTGCGTACAGATCGCAACGAATTGAGCGGTTGTGTTTGGTTGGTTGCGTTCGTTGCGTTCCCATCGTTGCGCACACATCGGTTGCGTTGTGTTGGTTGTGTTTGTTCGCGGGAATCTGTTCGTTTCTTTTCAGATCTTTGCATACATCAACCACGATCAATAGGGCGTGTTAAGGATTAGCAAACTAAATTCTCAACACGCGTAAAAATTGAGCCCAAAATCGCCACCCCACACTCCCCTTACTGTATAACCTACCAAGCTGTATTATATGTATTATAAACTGAAAATTTATAATACGCTTAAAATACAATAATACATAATACAATAATACAGTTATAATACAATACAGCCAGCTATAGGGGGAGTAGTTTGTGGCTAAACTTTGAAAGTGCGGCCTTGATTTGATTAGCACGAATTACCTTCGGGAAACTGATATCAACCACACCACACACTTTGTACAGGAAATTCAGATCTTCGTGAAAGATGTACAGAAGAGGACATTTGTCCTGGATGTTTCCCTCAATGACACTATCCTAGATGTGAAGCAGATGTGCGAGGAGAAGACTGGCTCTGAACCAGACCAGCAGCAGATCATCTTCGCAGGGAAGCAGCTTCAGGATGAACGCATCCTTGCAGACTGCAACATTCAGAAGGAGAGCACACTGCACTTGGTGGTGAAAGAGCGGTGACACAGGGGTGGCGTCAAAACAAAAAAACGCGGACAATGTAGTTCTTCCCAAACTCTACACCCCTGTTATAACAAGCTAAGATGATAACAAGGGGTCTAGTTAATTTTAGGGGCGTTCTTACAACTAGTTAATATATGGGTCCGTCCGGAAACCCTCCTGGTAAGATTCATCCTTTTGGGGGTTTTTTGAGGTTTTTCTGCTCAAAACACCCAAACAACCCAATTTTTTGATACCCGCCATACACCTACCACCCCAGAGGGCATATTTTGATCATTTATTTTGTTTATTTCCGCTCCCCCCCTTTTTACTTATATTTTTTTACGTATTTTTGGACATTTCATAAACGTGGCAATGACAGCAGTGAAGTTCACTTTTTTGTCGAGAAACACGGTAAGAATGGGTGCGACGCACACTTGGTGTCGTTTCGAACCATCTCTCTGATGATTCTTGTTGTCAGGAGATCCTTACCGTAGGGGTCATTGTCGGTGCCCTGCGCGAGCTTCCCCACACAGAGGCCTTTGTCATCTCATTCCCTCGTACTCATACGTATCAGTGCACCCTTCTTTCCATCAATCTCTTTTCTTCTGTGTACTGCTACCCGAGCAACAGTCGTGTCATTTCAGCGTGTACTCTGACATGGAGGGAACCTCCACATCCAAGGTGACCCGCAAAGCAAAAGTCCCTGGCATTGATCCAGTAGATTTGACAGAGGTCAGGCAGGATTAAGAGAAAGAGAGAAGAGATCCAGAAGAACGACAATAAAAGGCTGAAAATCTGATTAAAAAGCGAAAATATAGCCTCAGACCCCCCCAAAAACCTATTTTCATATCAGAATATCACCTAGATGCACTTTTTGTGGGGGACATCATCAAAAAAACCCAAAAATACCCAAAAGGATGAATCTTACCAGAGGGGTTTCCGGACGAGTCCATATCAAGATAGCTCTTGTTATGTAACTAGTGAAAGGAACTACAACAAGGTGTTAGTTAGTTATGTTCTTTTCATTTGTGGGCATAACGAGGTTGCTGTGCAAAAAATGCGGATATTGTACGCGTTTTGCTTTTACTTCTCAGGGACATGACACATTGTGACATATCTTGGGAAATCTTTGAGTATACGCGAAGACGATTTTCGTGCTCCTTGAACTATTTTCGAGAGGAATTATTAAGACCCGAAACTGGAAAACGTGTGGGTCAAGTTGGCCTCAGACAGGCGTTTTTTTTGTGGGTGTTTTTTTCCCCCCCCCACGCACGTGCCATTTTTTTCAAACGCGCGTTCGAAAAAATAAAACTGGAATGCCCTACTTTTCGCACGCACGTTCCAGTTTTTCAAATGCGCGTTTTATTTTTATTTTTGGGTTTTTTTCTTGTTTTTACGTGCGCGTTTTCCGATTTTTGATTTGAGCGTTTGGATGTGGGGGGAACAAACACCCACCCACCCGAGCCTTTCCTTGTTTGTTTGTTTGTTTGTTTGTTTTGTTTATTTCGTTGTGGCGTGTCTCGTTGTGAAAAAATAAACTCACTATCCCCCTGTGCTGCCCTCAGGTCGCTGATCGTTCAGCGAATTCAATCGAATTCTATAGAATCCCTTGAGTTTTCTATAATCCCTAACCTACGAATTCGCCTTCGGGGTATGCCTTGGGGAGGGGCGGGGGGGGAGGGGGGTTTGGTTGTTCCCGCAGCGTGCCTCAGGGTCCTTAGGGTCCTGGGGGATGCGTTCAATGATAATCACGTCGTATAGAAGAGCTCAAGAATGTAGGTTTTATTATTTTTGTATACAACAGACGAAGCGGTACGTGTACATGAACAAGATAAAACAAAAAGCTTGCGTTTCTTTTATCGAACAGATTTTATTCTCCGCCCCGTACCCAAAACATAAACACCACTGTGAATCAGGAAAAAATATTTTCCCTTTTCTTTTTTCTTCCACACACGCTTGTTTTTGTGCTTCGTTCATTTTTTATTACAGGGGGGTAGCTTAATAAAAGGGGCGCCGCTCTTATTCGGCGTGCCCAATCGCAAAGTATTGGGTTTTCCGAGCTTTCGGGGTCAACTTGGGGGGCCCTGTACAAACCTTAAGGGGGGTCCAAAAAAATTTTTCCCACCAATTTTTGCCCACAAAAAAGTCATTTCTCAGCGCAAAGTGACCCCATCACAACACCCACCCACAGACTCCCGAGAATCGAAAAAAAAAATTTTTTTTTTCCGATTTTTGTGGGCAAAAATCGGTCGAAAATTTTTCCAGGCCCCCAACAACCAGTACCTCCCTTAAGACTTTGTACAGGAGGGGGTGCCCCTCTTATTGGCCAGAGTTCGCCAGATCCCAGGGTGCCGCTCTTATTACCCCTGCCGCTCTTATTCGGCATGCCGCTCTTATTAAGCCCCCCCCCTGTAAAAAAGCTTGTTTCGAGTGCGAAACGTTTCTCCATGTATTGCACGGGAAACAACATGACAAACAGGTGCAGGGTGGTTCCGTGCTTACCATAGAACCTGGCACCTTGTGTGTCTCCCAAAAACCAAAAAAGCGTTGTGTGTGAAGTTTTGAAGGAAGGAAAAATAAAATTGAACGATTTTTTTTTTTTGGATATTTGTTCCCGCAGCGTGCCTCTAGGTCCTTTGGGTGGAGGATGCGTTCAATCACTTTGATAGAAAATGTTTCATGAATGTAGGTTTCATTTTTTGTATTCAACCTACGAAGCAGTACACGGTTTGTAAGGAAATAAATACAGACCAAAATGATTGGGCTCTTTCGCATCGAATGATTGAAATATGTGTGCCTGTGTGTGTTAGGAAATAAATACCTATTACAAATCAAACCGTTCTATTGCAGTGTCCTCTGGGGGTGCGGAAGCGTTCTAACTTTTCAATCTCTCCCTCATTTTTCTCGCGATCTTTCCTACCCTCCCGTTGTAATCAACAGAGTGTGTGTGTTAATACTATGTAGCCTCTCCTAAGAAGTGTTGTAGTTTTGAATGAACACCGTCTTCTGAGAAGTGTATTAAAGTAGCAAATGGGGAGGCGCTTCTGCATAACATACTGCCAGCTAGGTGAAGACCTACGAACGTGGCGTTTGTTTAAGAGTGACAAAGCATACGAGGCTTGGGTTCATCTTGTCAACCTTTTCTTTCTTTCCGACCATTGCGGATGTAGTGTTGTGTATTGCACCTGTGATTCTCTTGTTCAGTCTCGGGTTCACTGAGGCGCACCTGTGGTGCTCTGTACCTTAACGTAAATCATGACTTCTGGTCATGTGTGTGTTTGCAGACCTCTGTTGTTTGCTGTGCATTTTTCAGATATGTCGAAGAACTTCGCATGTGAATTGAGTAGCGTACCAACAAAGAATGAACAGTGTTTTTGTATTTATTTTACTTCCTTTCCCTCACTCCGTATCTCTTCTGACTAACACTACCCCCAGTTATACAAAGGTGTTTGTGTCCCCTGTATCTCTGCACGTGATTCTGCCTCGCGCTCCTCCGAGTGTCGCTGCCAAAAGGCTTCTTTGTGTCGGGTTTGCATTTCTATTTTCATTCAGTGTTGACCACGAGCCTTGTTCCTGAGCATGTTCCCACACTACCACTTCCTAGGCAACACTTCAACAATCACCCCTTTTTGGGTGTGAACACAAGATCACATGGGCACCATTTTCCCATAAACATTTTGCAACTTTTCCCCTTCTTAGTATCAATGTGCTGCGTAAGTCTGTACGTCAAGATGTCTTTGCTTTGGCAGGACCGGCACCAGGTTGCCAACGGAAGCGCCAAGGTACGGCACTTTAATGCGAAGACTGTTCACACTTTCAAGGGTTTCACATTATTCTTGCACAGAAAACGTCGTGTCGCTGTGTCGTACACAACACTACACAACACTACACAACACTACACACCACCATGGCAGCGTCGGCACCACCCATGCCTGCAGGTGGTATGCACGCCATCGCTCCACAGACACAGGTATGCCACCACCACCACATGACGTGCTGCCCACGACCTGCATCTCACTGCACTCGTGTGTGCTGAGCCAGGTCGGTTCTTGTCACTGCCATGTGTGGACAACAGTGTGCAGGAAGCACAGTCACATCTGATGCTGTCAGACTGCGTTTGTCATATTTTCCACACATTCCACACCCACAGGCCAAACAGAAGATAGACGTGCAAGTGGACGACTCCTCACGTGTGCTTTCAGTGGAACTTGACTTCACGAGAGACACATGCCTCTTCGACTTTAAAAAGCTGGTTGCTGCAAAGGAGGGTGTGCGCACAGAACAGGTGCATCTCACCATTGGGGGCAAGGAGTACCCAGACACAAAGAAGCTTTTTCTGTTGGCACATCTGGACTTTGTGCTGAAGCTTGCTACGGTAATGTTGTTTTTGTTATTGACACCTCCTCACGTTGTGAGCTGCACTATTTGCCCCATTTTTGTCATCCAACTCACCTCCGCTTTGGAACGTGAGAAGCTGGCCACAACCATCATATGCGGTTACCTGAACTGCATCTGCACTCTCCTTCACGACGGAGTCTGCTTGCAAGGCCCTGTTTCTCATTTCACATGACAGGTTTACGTTCCCTCACCACCTCTAACTTACAGATGCCGATCTTCGTGAAGTCGTTGACAGGGAAGACAATCCGTCTCGAAGTTGAACCACGTGGCACCGTCCTTGATGTGAAGGAGCAGATCAAAGACAAGGAAGGCATCCCGATAGCCGAGCAGTGTCTTACTGTGGGAGACGACGAGCTTGAGGACGGACACACCCTTGCAGACTGCAACATTCAGAAGGAGAGCACTGTGCACTTGGTGGTGTTCGCTCCACCGCCACAGGTATGCTCACCACAACAAGATCAACACACACAACGAACTGTGCACACTTTTGCTCTGCACACCCTGATGGGAGCACCCTGACCTCGTGTGGCACTGTGTGGACACTGCTTCCGTGCTCGAGACACAGCAGACCCTGACCCGGTCCGTCGGTTGTGCCACACACCACATGTGGAGACGCTCCCTTCCTGCCTGCGAGCATGCATCTCTGCACTCTCAAAACGTCGTCATACTGCCATAAGCACAGGCTTGGCAATATCTGACAGTAGGCAGGGGGGAGTAGTTTGTGGCTAAACTTTGTAAGTGCGGCCTTGATTTGATTAGCACGAATTACCTTCGGGAAACTGATATCAACCACACCACACACTTTGTACAGGGAATGCAGATCTTCGTTATGAACGAGGAGGGAAGGACATTCACCCTTGAGGTTACTTCGGGAGACACTATCGAGAACGTGAAGGCAATGATCCAAGTCAAAGAGGGCGTCCCACCCAACCGGCAGCGTCTGATCTTCGAAGGGAAAAATCTTGAGGACGGACGCACCCTTGCAGACTACGACATTCAGAAGGACAGCGGACTGCACTGGGTGGTGTTGGATCCACCTCCGCCGGTATGTCACCGCCACAAGACCGACACACACCACACAAAGGGCCATACTACGCAAGAATGACCCTCACTAGGCATCAACAGCACTCACCGTCCTGGGCTGGACGTTAAATAGTATCCGGGGGAAATTACACCTAGTGTAACGCCTCCTGAAGTTCTGTGACGGTTTACCTGAGGACGGAAAGTAGGGGCAGCAGCTCCGGAATGCCAAGACTAGAGCCCTTGGCATGATTACCTTCGGGAAACTGATATCAACCACACCACTCACCTTGTACAGAGCATGCGGATCTTCGTAGTGATCTTGGATGGGAAGACATTCACCCTTGAGGTTACTTCGGATGACACTATCGAGAACGTGAAGCAGCAGATCAAGGACAAGGAGGGCTTGCGAACCAGGTGTCTTGTCTTCGCAGGGCAGCAGCTTGAGGACGGACACACCCTTGCAGACTGCAACATTCAGGAGGGCAGCACACTGCATTTGGTGCTGAGTCACTCTGGACAGACACAGGTATGCCCACCACAAGAGCAACACACACAACGTACTGTGCACACTTTTACTCTTCACACCCTGATGGGAGCACCCTGACCTCGTGTGGCACTGTGTGGACACTGCTTCTGTGCTTGAGACACAGCAGACCCTGACCCGGTCCGTCGGTTGTGCCACACACCACATGTGGAGACGCTCCCTTCCTGCCTGCGAGCATGCATCTCTGCACTCTCCTCGGCTGCCTCCCACAAGGCTGTTTGTCTTCTTGCTTGGCAGATGCACACCACACCACACCTTGTACAGGGCATGCAGATCTTCGTCAAGACGTTAGATGCGAGGACACTCAGCCTGGATGTTTCCCCCAATGATACTGTCGCTGATGTGAAGCTGAAGATACAGGACAAGGACGGAATGACGCCAGCTTGTCAGCAGCGTCTCATCTGGGCAGGGAGGCAGCTTGAGGACGGACGCACCCTTGGAGACTACCCCATTAAGATGGGGAGCACACTGAATATTCTGCTTAACTGTCGCGGTGACTAGGATTAGTTGTAGTTCTGAATGAACACCGTCTTCTGAGAAGACGTGTATTTAAAGTACCGACCCTCCCCCTTGAAATTGTCCCCCCTGGGAGAAAAAGTGAGGGGGGTATAATATCACGTACGGCAAAATGGGGGGACAATTTCTCGTACTGTAGGGGGTGGCCGTTTTGGTGTGCGATATAACATACTGCCAGCTAGGTGAAGACCTACGAACGTGGCGTTTGTTTAAGAGTGACAAAGCATACGAGGCTTGGGTTCATCTTGTCAACCTTTTCTTTCTTTCCGACCATTGCGGATGTAGTGTTGTGTATTGCACCTGTGATTCTCTTGTTCAGTCTCGGGTTCACTGAGGCGCACCTGTGGTGCTCTGTACCTTAACGTAAATCATGACTTCTGGTCATGTGTGTGTTTGCAGACCTCTGTTGTTTGCTGTGCATTTTTCAGATACGTCGAAGAACTTCGCTTGTGAAGTGAGTAGCGTACCAACTAACAAAGGATGAACAGTGTTTTTGTATTTATTTTACTTCCTTTGCCTCACTCCGTATCTCTCCTGACCAACACTACCCCCAGTTATACAAAAGTCCTGGTGTCACAGAAATATTTCTGTGCGTGATTCTGCCTTGTGCGCTCCTCCGAGTGTCGCTGCCAAAAGGCTTCTTTGTGTCGGGTTTGCATTTCTATGTTCATTCAGTGTTGACAACACACCTTGTGCCTGTCCTTGAGCATGTTCCCACCCAACCACTTCCTAGGCAAGGTTGCCCTGAGTGCGCATGCATGAAAGAAGTAGTGTACTGCACATTTCTCAGACATTTGTACCACGGAGTCTGACAGCAGTCAATCTTTTGTTGACACAATTCAAGGGTTTCGCATTATTCTTGCACAGAAAACGTCGTGTCGCTGTGTCGTACACAACACTACACTACACGACCCTACACTACACACCACCATGGCAGCGTCGGCACCGCCCATGCCTGCAGGTGGTATGCACGCCATCGCTCCACAGACACAGGTATGCCACCACCACCACAACTACCACGTGTGCACCACAGTGTGCAGGAAGCACAGTCACATCTGATGCTGTCAGACTGCGTTTATCGTATTTTCCACACATTCCACAGTTCCCTCACCTCTAACTTACAGATGCCGATCTTCGTGAAGTCGTTGACAGGGAAGACAATCCGTCTCGAAGTAGAACCACGTGACACCATCCTTGATGTGAAGGAGCAGATCAAGGACAAGGGGGGCATCCCGATACACCAGCAGTGTCTTGCCGTGGGAGACGACGAGCTTGAGGACGGACACACCCTTGCAGACTGCAACATTCAGGAGGACAGCACTGTTCACTTGGTGGTGTTCTCTCCACAGACACAGGTATGCCCACCACAAGAGCAACACACAACGAGCTCTGCACACTTTTGCTCTGCACACCCTGATGGGAGTACCCTGACCTCGTGTGGCACTGTGTGGACACTGCTTCTGTGCTTGAGACACAGCTGACCCTGACCCGGTCCGTCGGTTGTGCCACACACCACATGTGGAGACGCTCCCTTCCTGCCTGCGAGCATGCATCTCTGCACTCTCCTCGGCTGCCTCCCCCAAGGCTGTTTGTCTTCTTGCTTGGCAGATGCACACCACACCACACACCTCGTACAGACGATGCAGATCTTCGTCATGAACTTCACTGGCGTGAAAATTACCCTGGATGTTTCCCCCAATGACACTGTCGCTGATGTGAAGCTGAAGATGCACGACAGTGACGGCACGCCACCTTGTCAACAACGTGTCATCTACGCAGGGAAGGAGCTTGAGGAGGACGGACACACCCTTGCAGACTACAACATTCAGAAGAACAGCACACTGCATTTAGTGCTTAAATGTCGCGGTGACTAAGAAGTGTTGTAGTTTTGAATGAACACCGTCTTCTGAGAAGACGTGTATTTGACGGAGCAAATGGGGAGGCGCTTCTGCATAACGGCACCCCGCAAGAGCAGCACAGCAACCTCTAGAGAAGCGCACGGTAATTAAAGTACTGTTCCTGAAACAGTTGTACGTTGTTGTTCTGCTCGCAGTGGTGCAGTGCAGTCAGCTAGGTAGCGACATAAGAACGTGGCGTTTGTTTAAGAGTGACAAAGCCGCGAGGCTTGGGTTCATCTTGTCAACTTTTTCTTTCTTTTCAACCATTGCGGATGTAGTGTTGTGTATTGCACCTATGATCCTCTTGTTCAGTCTTGGGTTCACCGAGTCTCTTTACCTAAACAGAACAGATCTAGCATGCTTTCCTACCCCCTACACACTTATGAACACCGTGATCTTGGCCCCACAAGACACCTCACTGCATGAACCACCACCACCACCACCACCTCAAGCACACTCCACACCCAACCACCTCTGCAGCCCACCCACCCTCAATGCACCCTACTGCAGTGGACGCTGTCACCATTCTGAAGCAGGCACGCTACGAATGCAATGGCGAGAAGGTCAGGCTTGACCCCAAAGCACTGCAGCGGGCCCTCTCTGGGGTGCACACTCTCGACCGTGCACACGCCACGCCGCCTGCCACCTCCTCCTCCTCCTCCACCACGGAAGTCACAATCCTGCAAGGCACCTCATTCGAAGGAGCAGCGCACCTCCACACCCGATCACACAAAGTCGCTGTCCTCGACTTTGCGTCTGACTCCAACCCTGGAGGTGGCTGGCGTTCGAAGCAACAGGGCACCCAAGAAGAAAGCCTCTGCCGATGCTCGAACCTGGGCATCTGCTTGGAGACGTACTATGAGAAGGTGGGTGCTGCGAAGTACATGCCACGCCCACACGGGGTGGTCGTGGTGCCAGAGGTCGTGGTGTGGCATACGGGCAAAGCGTGGCTGGATCGGCCGATGTGGGTGGCGGTGCTTGCAAGCGCACTGCGTGGTGGGGACGCAGACAAGGAAGACTTCTGCCGCAAGCGTGTGCGGGACATTCTGCACGCGGCAGCAAGCGTGCAGTGCCGTGCTCTCGTCCTCGGTGCATGGGGTTGTGGTGCCTTCGGAAACGACGCAGAAAACCTTGCCCGTGCATTCCGTCTGGAGCTCCGTAAACTGCCAGGTCTGTTCGATGCAGTGGTCTTCGCGATACCCAACAAGAAGGAGCATCCGAACATAAAGGCCTTCCACAAGGAGTTTCCTGATGCGGTGTCGCTGTAGCCTGGAGGGGGTAGGTTGGTTGGTTCGTTGTGTTTTGTCGGAGGCATGTGTGCATATCTTACAGAAATCTCTGAGTTTTTCGCCAGGATTCATTCCATATTTGAGATTTTTTTGTATTTTGGTTGTCCAATGACTCAATCTTGGGTAAAAAGAAACAAAAGAAGAAGGGGTTTTTGTTTGAACGGCAAATGAATGTGGTATTCCTTTCCTTCAGCCACTGTTCTAGCATTCGGCAAAAATCCCCCTATTTTTTTTCTCAAGTATTTGTTTTTGTTTTGAAAACGACGTTATTTTTCACTTCACTATTTCACTGTCATTGTTGTGTTTTGCAGTGCCTCGTACCTCCTCAGTGCAGCAGTTGGGAGTGTGATACTTTCCTGATGCACAGCACAGTACACATTTGGCGCTTCTTATCGATGCTCTTTTCCAGTCTTTTCCTGCGTACGCAGATGAACAGTTAGATGTTTGCACCTCCAACTACTCTTCTGTTGTGTCGACCTGCACGCACTCTTGGGATCTCTTCTGCAACCCTGCAAAAAGCAAGGTTCTCGGGGAAGAAACACATTTTTGTTTTCCCTTTTATTTCCCTAATTCTCTGCTTTTTTGTTTCAATCCACGAGTCTATAATACAGTATACATGCACTGTGCTGCTCTGCAGCTTCCAATATTATTCTCTTCTCTTTTGCCTCTTTAGCATACGTTCTGTTTTCTCTTCTCAAATAATTACAAAGAACATACCACCACCTCTGTTCTGCTCAATTCTTCTACACCCCTGCCTTGTCAAGAGACGAATATATTCCCCCCACGAACAAAGGACGCACGGTGTTTTTGTATTTATTTTACTTCCTTTGCCTACTCCGTATCTCTCACAAGCACTGCCCCCAGTTGTACAAATAATCCTGGTGTCCCAGAAATATCTCTGTACGTGATTCTGCCTTGCGTTCTGCTACGAGTCTCGCTGCCAAAAGGCTTCTTTGTGTAGTGAATGCAGTTCTATTTTTATAAAGTGTTTGTAACAAACCTTGTGCCTGTCCTTGAGCATGTTCCCACCCTACCTTCCCAGGTAAGGTTGCCCTGAGTGCTCACGAAAGAAGTAGTGTCCTGCACCTTCCTCAGACATTTGTACCAGGGAGTCTGACAGCAGTCAATCTTTTGTTGACACTTTCAAGCGTTTTACATTATTCTTGCACAGAAAACGTCGTGTCGCAGTGTCGTACACAACACTACACTATAGAGCCATATTCTTCGCAGGAATTACCTTCACTAGGCATCACTACACTACACACCACGATGGCAGCGTCGGCACCACCCATGCCTGCAGGTGGTATGCACGCCATCGCTCCACAGACACAGGTATGCCACCACCACCACATGACGTGCTGCCCACGACCTGCATCTCACTGCACTCGGGTGTGTGCTGAGCCAGGTCGGTTCTTGTCACTGCCATGTGTGGACAAGAGTGTGCAGGAAGCACAGTCACATCTGATGCTGTCAGACTGCGTTTGTCGTATTTTCCACACATTCCACACCCACAGGACAAACAGAAGATAGCCGTGCAAGTGGACGACTCCTCATATGTGCTTTCAGTGGAACTTGACGTCACGAGAGACACATGCCTCTTCGACTTTAAAAAGCTGGTTGCTGCAAAGGAGGGTGTGCGCACAGAACAGGTGCATCTCACCATTGGGGGCAAGGAGTACCCAGACACAAAGAAGTTTGCGCTTGTGGCACATCTGGACTTTGTGCTGAAGCTTATTAAGGTAATGTTCGTTTTGTTATTGACACCTCCTCACGTTGTGAGCTGCACTATTTGCCCCATTTTTGTCATCCAACTCACCTCCGCTTTGGAACGTGAGAAGCTGGCCACAACCATCATATGCGGTTACCTGAACTGCATCTGCACTCTCCTTCACGACGGAGTCTGCTTGCAAGGCCCTGTTTCTCATTTCACATGACAGGTTTACGTTCCCTCACCACCTCTCACTTACAGATGCCGATCTTCGTGAAGTCGTTCGGAAGGAAGACAATCCGTCTCGAAGTAGAACCACGTGACACCATCCTTGCTGTGAAGGAGCAGATCAAGGACAAGGAGGGCTTTCCACCAGTGCTCCAGCGTCTCATCTTCGCAGGGAGGCAGCTTGAGGACGGACACACCCTTGCAGACTGCAACATTCAGAAGGACGGTACCGTGTACTTGGTGGTGCTCTCTCCACAGCGACAGGTATGCCCACCACCACAAGAGCAACACACAACATACTGTGCACACTTTTGCTCTGCACACCCTGATGGGAGCACCCTGACCTCGTGTGGCACTGTGTGGACACTGCTTCCGTGCTCGAGACACAGCAGACCCTGACCCGGTCCGTCGGTTGTGCCACACACCACATGTGGAGACGCTCCCTTCCTGCCTGCGAGCATGCATCTCTGCACTCTCCTTGTCTGCCTCCCACAAGGCTGTTTGTCTTCTTGCTTGGCAGATGCACACCACACCACACAGCCTGTACACAGCATGCAGATCGTCATCATGACCTTGGATAGGAAGACAATCAGCCTTGAGCTTTCCCCCAATGACACAATCAAGAACGTGAAGGCGATGATCCAGGACAAGCGGGGCTTTCCACCAGAACAGCAGCGTCTCATCTACGCAGGGAGGCAGCTTGAGGACGGACGAATCCTTGCAGACTACAACATTCAGAAGGACAGCACTGTGCACTTGGTGGTGGTTTCTCCACCGCCACGGGTATGCCCACCACCACAAGAAACACACACAACGAACTGTGCACACTTTTGCTCTGCACACCCTGATGGGAGCACCCTGACCTCGTGTGGCACTGTGTGGACACTGCTTCTGTGCTTGAGACACAGCAGACCCTGACCCGGTCCGTCGGTTGTGCCACACACCACATGTGGAGACGCTCCCTTCCTGCCTGCGAGCATGCATCTCTGCACTCTCCTCGGCTGCCTCCCACAAGGCTGTTTGTCTTCTTGCTTGGCAGATGCACACCACACCACACACCTTGCACAGGGAATGGAGATCTTTGTCAGGACCTTGACTGGGAATATAATCACCATTGATATTTCCCAGAATGAAACTGTCGAGGAACTGAAGGCAATGATCCAGGAAAAGTGTAGTATCCCAGCCGACCAGCAGCGTCTCATCTACGCAGGGAAGCAGCTTGAGGACGGACGCTTCCTTGCATACTACAACATTCAGAAGGAGAGCATGCTGCACTTGGTGAGGAGCTGAGATGTCACGGTGACTAAGAAGTGTTGTAGTTTTGAATGAACACCGTCTTCTGAGAAGACGTGTATTTGACGGAGCAAATGGGGAGGCGCTTCTGCATAACGGCACCCGCAAGAGCAGAACACGTCAGTCAGGTGACGAGATCAGGACGCGGCACCTTTTTGTAGCCTCTTCTTCCAACACAGAGAATTAATATCCTTTCCACATGTCGTACTTATGAGGTACACCATGTGATGCAAGAAGCACGTTTGGTCTCATGTGTGTCATTTACGCGTTTCTGTTTTTGTGTGATGTGTGTGCACGAGAGGCACATTCATCATGCACGTTTTCTTTCTCTTTCTTTCCTATCTTGTCACACATTTTCTAGTCCCTCTTTCCTGCACAGAGAACTCATCTCCTTTCCACATGTTGTACTTGTGAGGTACAGCATGTGACACGAAGGTCTCGACACACAGTTGTAAAGGACAACGTGCAACGCTTGACCAATCACCCCTTTTTGTGTGTCAACACAATATACCAAGCTCATCTGGACCCCCATTTTCCCGTTTCACGATACTTCTTGTCAACGTTTTGTGTTTGTTACTGTGCTTTTCATGTCGTGTTAAGTGTCGTCGTTGTGTGCCAGGTGTACCCCTAAACCAGGTGTCAGGGCTTTCTACAACTCTGCAATGCAAGATTCTCGTTGACGGGGAAGAACACCCACCACTTCCTAGGTAAGCTTGCCCTGAGTGCGCATGCACGCGAGAAGTAGTGTGCTGCAGCTTCCTCAGACATTTGTACTAGGGAGTCTGACAGCAGTCAATCTTTTGTTGAGCGTTTTACATTCTTCTGGCACAGAAAACGTCGTGTCGCAGTGTCGTACACTACACTACACTATAGAGCCATATTCTTCGCAGGAATTACCTTCACTAGGCATCACTACACTACACACCACGATGGCAGCGTCGGCACCACCCATGCCTGCAGGTGGTATGCACGCCATCGCTCCACAGACACAGGTATGCCACCACCACCACATGACGTGCTGCCCACGACCTGCATCTCACTGCACTCGGGTGTGTGCTGAGCCAGGTCGGTTCTTGTCACTGCCATGTGTGGACAAGAGTGTGCAGGAAGCACAGTCACATCTGATGCTGTCAGACTGCGTTTGTCGTATTTTCCACACATTCCACACCCACAGGACAAACAGAAGATAGCCGTGCAAGTGGACGACTCCTCATATGTGCTTTCAGTGGAACTTCACTTCACGAGAGACACATGCCTCTTCGACTTTAAAAAGCTGGTTGCTGCAAAGGAGGGTGTGCGCACAGAACAGGTGCATCTCACCATTGGGGGCAAGGAGTACCCAGACACAAAGAAGCTTGTGCTTGTGGCACATCTGGACTTTGTGCTGAAGCTTGCTACGGTAATGTTGTTTTTGTTATTGACACCTCCTCACGTTGTGAGCTGCACTATTTGCCCCATTTTTGTCATCCAACTCACCTCCGCTTTGGAACGTGAGAAGCTGGCCACAACCATCATATGCGGTTACCTGAACTGCATCTGCACTCTCCTTCACGACGGAGTCTGCTTGCAAGGCCCTGTTTCTCATTTCACATGACAGGTTTACGTTCCCTCACCACCTCTCACTTACAGATGCCGATCTTCGTGAAGTCGTTGGGAGGGAAGACAATCCGTCTCGAAGTAGAACCACGTGACACCGTCCTTGATGTGAAGGAGCAGATCAAGGACAAGGAGGGCATCCCGATAGACCTGCAGTTTCTTGTCGTGGGAGACGACGAGCTTGAGGACGGACACACCCTTGCAGACTGCAACATTCAGAAGGACAGCACTGTGCACTTGGTGGTGCTCTCTCCACCGCCACAGGTATGCCCACCAACACACAACGAGCTCTGCACACTTTTGCTCTGCACACCCTGATGGGAGCACCCTGACCTCGTGTGGCACTGTGTGGACACTGCTTCTGTGCTTGAGACACAGCAGACCCTGACCCGGTCCGTCGGTTGTGCCACACACCACATGTGGAGACGCTCCCTTCCTGCCTGCGAGCATGCATCTCTGCACTCTCCTTGTCTGCCTCCCACAAGGCTGTTTGTCTTCTTGCTTGGCAGGTGCACACCACACACCTTGTACAGAGGATGCGGATCTTCGTCAAGACCACGACTGCTGAAAGGACAATCACCCTTGAGATTTCCCCCAATGACACTGTCGAGAACGTGAAGGCGAAGATCCAGCTCAAAGAGGGCTTCCCCTCCGAGCAGCAGCGCCTCATCTTCGGCAGGAATCATAAGCTTGAGGATGGACACACTCTTGCATACTACAACATTCAGAAGAACAGCAGACTGCACTTGGTGGTGTTCTCTATGCCACAGGTATGCCACCACCACAAGACCAACACACACACAACGCACTGTGCACACTTTTGCTCTGCACACCCTGATGGGAGCACCCTGACCTCGTGTGGCACTGTGTGGACACTGCTTCTGTGCTCGAGACACAGCAGACCCTGACCCGGTCCGTCGGTTGTGCCACACACCACATGTGGAGACGCTCCCTTCCTGCCTGCGAGCATGCATCTCTGCACTCTCCTCGGCTGCCTCCCACAAGGCTGTTTGTCTTCTTGCTTGGCAGATGCACCACCACACCACACCACAGCTTGTGAACGGAAGACAGATCGTAGTAAGGGAATTGACTGGGACACCGAGTATTCTGGATGTTTCCCTAAATGACACTGTCGAGCACGTGAAAGCGATTATGCAAGACAAGGCGGGCATCCCACCTGACCAGCAGCGTCTGATCTTTGCAGGGGAGCAGCTTGAGGACAGACGCACCCTTCGAGACTACAACATTGAGATGGGGAGCACAGTGGATTTGGTACTGAGACTGCGCGGTGACTGAGAAGTGTTGTAGTTTTGAATGAACACCGTCTTCTGAGAAGACGTGTATTTAAAGTGGCAAATGGGGAGCTTCTGCATCACTGCACCCCGCAAGAGCAGAACACGTCAGTTAGGTGACTACATAAGGACGTGGCACCTCTTCTTCCTGCACAGAGAACTCGTCTCCCTTCCACATGTTGTATTTATGAGATACTGCCTGTGATGCAAGAAGCACGTTTGGTCTCATGTGTGTCGTTTCTGTTTTTGAAGATGTGTGTGCACGTTTTCTTTATCTTGTTTTCCCACCTTTTCACTCATTTTCTAGCCTCTTTTCCTGCACAGAGAACTCGTCACCTTTCGACATGTTGTACTTATGAAGTACGGTGTCCCGGGCTTTCTACAGCTCTGCAATGCAAGATTCTCATTGACGGGGAAGAACACCCCCCTTTTATTTCCCTAACAATCTACTTCTCTTTTTCTCTTCAATCTCGAGTCAGTAATACATGCATGCACTCTGCTGCCTCTCAGCTTCCAACGTTTTATTCTTCTTCCCCAACTTAACACAGGCCGGCTTAGTGTCTTCTCACAACCTCTTCTCTGTTGCATCTTTCGCATTCTGCTTCTCTTCCCACCAATTCGAATACTGCTCCCCATTATGCTCATTTCCTCCACACCCCTGCATCAATAGACGAATGTCTTTAAATCACCTTCCAGTACCTTACGACAGAAAGAACAATGGGTTGGGAATGGCGTGTGTTCTCCCAAGGTGCGCCCGCATCAGAGGTAGGGTACGTCGAGGAGCGCACCGATGTGTACCGTGTTGGGGTGGGCAGAGGATACGGCGTCAAGCAGCGTGGTGGTTATGGCAGCACACTTGAACTGAAGACGCTGGTGGACGAGCGTGGCGGTGCAGAGAAGTGGACGAAATGCAGGGTCGAAGAGACGAGGCTTGCGGGACACATTCCTGGTTACGATGCAACACGTGTACATCTTGTACGCGTTGCTAAGAGACGCTTCTACACGACATTGTCCGCAGTGCGTGGTGGTGGTGGTAGTGAGGATAGTGGTGCAGGCAGGACACCCATCGAGGTCGTGAACATCACCCTGGACCCACCCCCTCCCACCTCCGCGACCTGGGTGTCGTACTGTGTGGAAGGTGGCGACGTGTCGCATGGCGCTTCCCTCAAGGAGGTCTTCCCGCACGGAGTGGTCGGCGGGTACCCCACGTGGCTGGAGCAGCTGTATGCACGGTGAGGCGAGCGTTTCCGCCAAAAAGAGTGTGGCGTTGTGAAACAGACAAACGGGCCAGCATGTCTTTCCCCCTGCCCTATTAGTCTGCAGGGTTGCCCCCTATTGCGAGAGGAGCTACAGAAGTTACCAATGCGGGCTGTTTTTTTTCCAAAGGTTGTGTGGCAACTCTGTGGTGACCGTGCTTTGCAGTCATGCTTTGTTCCGCCATAATGGAACAAAACCATTGTCTAAGTGTACCACCCCGCATATGGAAGACTCCTCCACAATACAGTTGTTCGATAGTTGACAGCAGCATTTCGAGACAGTTTGGCAGAGGTGGAGACAAATGCCTGCATCCCGCCTTGAAGTGCCATCAAATTCACGTTCTTTTTCTTTCTAGCCTTCCAGAGATAACGTTTTTGTCCACTTATTGATTTGAATGAGGCAACGAAGCAGCGAGGTTCAGGTCCTCTTACTATCCTTTCCATTGAACGATGTTTTCTTTTTGTTACTGTGAGTAGACGTCCCCTCTTCGTGTGGCAAAGCAAACGCGAGGCTAAGTGATTATTCTAACCAGTTGTCCTTGTTATTGAGGGCTGTTTTCTCGCTCTCGCGTGTTGTGTCTCCGAAGACACGTTGTGTTCTTGATTTTTTGTGATATTCATTATGCCAGCAGTCCAATTCTTAGTCGACTTCGATGCTATACTTACCTTTTGATTACCTATACAATGTTTGTCTGTTGACGGTGCCCATGCCGTCACGGTGGTGGCGTATGCAACCATAGGTGCTTACACACTTATTCTATGAGGCGTGCTCTGCGTAGCAGCTTTTCTTCAAATACATAATCAAGTGTTCCACCGACAAAGGTTCGCTTCAAATGCCGTGGTGCTACGGGAGTTGCGTCTAATCACGGTCGCCAATGTTTCAGGTGCGTGTGTGTGTGTGGCGTAGGTTCATGTGACAACCTCTTTTTTTAAATCCATCACACACCCTCATAGTTTTAACACCCTCCCCCCTCCACCTGATTTGGGCAAGATGAAAGTGTCGTTGCGGAACCTGAACATCCTGCTTGCGCTGGTCTGCATTGTGATCACAGCCGTGGTGTGCATGGTGATGAGCATCACGAGTGCCGACGCTGCACTGTCCGACACAAACACGCTTGTTGAGAACACTGCTGACGAATGCTTTGGCACTGGGGGCTCATCCTTGCGGCGGGCACTGGAGGGCTACTTTACATCTGTGCAGGAGGGAGCGTCGCAGATCATTGTCAACCTTCTTAGTACACATCGACTTGTGACACAGAAGTTTCTTGCTGAGATGGGTGGATACCCACCAGAAGTATCTGAGTCGTGGGATTTCCTGAACGGCAAGGCCTCTGCAATGGTGAACGAGTTACGTTTTTTCAACAACATTGGGACAACTGGCATCGCTGTCATTGGACGCAAGGGTCAGACTATAGTAGTATTCGAAGACTGGCGCACAATGTCGAACCCTACAGGTGCCTACCACAACTACTTCAAGACGTCCAACAACGGCAGCGACTATGACGCTGAGGCAGGTGCACCGGCAAGCGCTCGACACATCATAGGTGGTGTCGACCCGTACACAGGTGAGTATGCTGCACCAGAGAACTCGACCTACAGATCGCGTGATGGTCACCAGAACGGGTGCTACCGTGACTCCATTGCGTTTGACACGAACGGTGCACAGCCTTCACCTCGCTGCATCTCGTGGGCCTTCGACCGAACCGCCAAGATGTGGGGGTTATCTGCGTTTACTAAGGTGTTTGGCGAGGCTGGCGTTCGGTGGACTGGTCTGTTCTCAATACCGCCCTATGTCGTTCTCCTCTCGTTCGGCGTATGGTCACACAAGACAGCAAACGGCGAGAAGCTCGGTATGGTCCTCAACAGTTTTGAGATGCGTGCCATCTCACGTCAGCTTGCCCGAATCAAACTTGGAAATGGAGGGCCCACGTCAAAGGGAAGGCTGTACACGTGTTCGAATAAGAACTGGATGTACGATGCGACGGGCAACCCGTCCTTCGACCAGCAGCACTTGCTGACAGGAGTTTCGCACGGAGAGTATGTGTTTTAGTTTGTTGTGTTTTTTTCTTTTGTGAGCCTCGCTTAGAGTATGTTGCGGATTGGACTCTAGTACATTAGCCCTAAAAAGCTAAAAGCATAGTGTAAACTAGTTTATATTTATAGATATATTCTACTGCTACACTATTGTTGTTTACTCATAATTACAAAGGAGTTAACAGAAAGTCGAAGCAAACAATACATCTGTCCTGTGAACTTCGCACTACACCCCACCCCCTCCCTACCTCTTTGAAACAGTCAAAAAAGAAATCAAAATAAAATAGGGAAATATTCATATTGGAACCGAAACTTTGGGGAACCGGTCATTTCGGAACCGGGAACCGGGGAACCGGGAACCGGTTCCCGGGAACCATACGGGGGGAACCAGGGAACCGGTTCCCGGGGACTGGTTCCCTGGTTCCCGTGTGGTTCCCCTGTGGTTCCCCGTTACTGGGTACTGGGTACTGGGTACTGGGTACTGGGTACTGGGTACTGGGTACTGGGTACTGGGTACTGGGTACTGGGTACTGGGTACTGGGTACTGGGTACTGGGTACTGGGTACTGGGTACTGGGTACTGGGTACTGGGTACTGGGTACTGGGTACTGGGTACTGGGTACTGGGTACTGGGTACTGGGTACTGGGTACTGGGTACTGGGTACTGGGTACTGGGTACTGGGTACTGGGTACTGGGTACTGGGTACTGGGTACTGGGTACTGGGTACTGGGTACTGGGTACTGGGTACTGGGTACTGGGTACTGGGTACTGGGTACTGGGTACTGGGTACTGGGTACTGGGTACTGGGTACTGGGTACTGGGTACTGGGTACTGGGTACTGGGTACTGGGTACTGGGTACTGGGTACTGGGTACTGGGTACTGGGTACTGGGTACTGGGTACTGGGTACTGGGTACTGGGTACTGGGTACTGGGTACTGGGTACTGGGTACTGGGTACTGGGTACTGGGTACTGGGTACTGGGTACTGGGTACTGGGTACTGGGTACTGGGTACTGGGTACTGGGTACTGGGTACTGGGTACTGGGTACTGGGTACTGGGTACTGGGTACTGGGTACTGGGTACTGGGTACTGGGTACTGGGTACTGGGTACTGGGTACTGGGTACTGGGTACTGGGTACTGGGTACTGGGTACTGGGTACTGGGTACTGGGTACTGGGTACTGGCCCAGAGAAGGCACCTTGACAGCTTACAGGTTACGGTGAAGATAAGGTATGTAAATGTGTTTAACTTTCAGTTACTTGTGTAGATTCAACAAGCCGTCCAGTGGTTTGCGGTATTTTTTTAGTGTCTGTTTTAGTGTGAGTTTTGAAAAGGTGTTGATAGTACAACGCTTTCGTCCGCCGTGTTTCACCACTTTTTTCATTAACCTAACTACTTCTACGTTTGTACACCATAACTTAATCACACCCCACAATTATACAGGATCGTGAAATATGACTGTATCTGCGATTGCGATGAAAGAAGCTTCGCCTCGTCCGACATTCAACAACTCAAAATTCAACGGGTGTTCACCCGCATCAGTCTATTCTGGTTTGCGGGTGAAATACCTGGGGGTGGAAGGGTGGGGGAACATTTTGTCAGTCACTGCTATAGCCATTAACCCAGGGAGCATAGCTGGTGCAAGAAATTCGACTTTGGAAACCTTCCGGAAAGTCTGTCCTCTGCTCGCGGAGGACTAGGCACAAGAAAATATTGCATTCCCCCAGAAAACCAGTGCACAATTCACACTCCTTGTGGGTGGTCTTGTTGTCTTTTCGTCATAGTAATTTTGGCCCAGGCATGTTCTTGAAGCATGACAATTTAGTGTGTATGGGGCAGGGTGTTGTTTTGTTCATAACATCTAAGTCAATCGCGGGTGGTGGTTTGTGTAGCGTGAGGCACTCTTTTTAGCAAACTTCCTGCGGCTGCTAAAGTGTTATTTCTTCGGATTTAACAACGTACAGCGTAACATAGTGGTTTCGCCTGGTCGACACAACCTTTGATAGATATGGGATAACCAACCCCCTTCGACCCCTCGTGGGTTCACTGAACAAGCCCCAGTGGTAGTTAAACGCGATTGACATTTACATTCCTAGAGATGAAAGAACAAGATAACACTTCTGTACCCGCGCATCAAAATTGTGGAAAACTTTGCACCCCAAACACCCTCAACAACGCCCGCCAAAAGGCGCCCCTTGTTGCTGGGAGTTGGTTCTCATGTTTGATACCTGCACAGCGGGCATTCCTCTGAGTCCAGCGCATGTTTGGCCTGTCTGCGGCGTTGTACTTCAGGTGCACGAAGACAGGGTCTGGTGGTAAATTTTGCGTAGTGTCGCATTCCCTCATGTGTGGGTCACTCACACTGGGAATTTGGGTACCTGGGTACAGGAAATTTGTTGTGGAAGACATCAACCACCATGCATTGAGGAGGGTAAGACAGTGGTCGCAGTTTCTACCTGATAGCATTACAACATTTAACTTCTCCACGGGGGTCTTGGGCCGTTCACTCGGTTCTACCTTGACTACCGGAAGATATTCTTGAGGCCTTTTTGGTCTCTAGAATATCCGGTCTTCCCGAACGGAGGCACACTTTGTGTGTTACTACGACCTGGCAATTTCCAGCAGTAGGTTAAGTAATCTTTCTTGTAAATTGTTGGATCATTATCTCCTCAGTGCATGAATGCCCCACGTGACTGGACACTTTTGTGTTTGTCATGTGGAGCTGTGGTTGCTCTTTCACGACTTTTTTCCTTGTACACCAGTGTGCCGGTACCTACCTGGGTACCTGGGGAACCAGGGAACCGGTTCCCCGGTTCCCCCCGTACGGTTCCCGGGAACCACAGGGGGAACCACACGGGAACCAGGGAACCGGTTCCCGGGAACCGGTTCCCTGGTTCCCCCCGTATGGTTCCCGGGAACCGGTTCCCGGTTCCCCGGTTCCCGGTTCCGAAATGACCGGTTCCCCAAAGTTCCGGTTCCAACACGGTGGCCAGTTTGATGTGGGACAGCGTCAAAAGTGGACGATAATACTGGTTCAGAATTGCTGTCCCACGGGACAGCATATGCTGTCCCGTGGGATAGCGTCGGGATAGCGTCGGGACAGCGTCTGCTCCCGGTGGCTATTGCCTCCCAGGGAAAGGGACTCTCGAATTTTTTTTTTTGCCCCTACATAGGGCTAATTTCGACGATTTGAGGCCATTAAAAGCAAAATTTGGCACTTTTGAGCATCTAGGGGGGTCTAAAACGCGGTTTCGCGAACCCGAAATTTTGTGATTTTTACCGAGGTCCTCGGAGGACAAGTCGGTTTTTGAAAAAATCTCAAAAACAAAAAAAAAAATTTTCGGGAAAATTTCGACCCTGAGTTGGGTTTTTGGGCACCAAAAAGTGCAAAAAAACGCAAAAATCGGGTGTTGTGACGCTTGCGTGTCCAAAGATGCAAAAAACCCCAAAAAATTTGATGTTTTGACCATCTGTGGGCACCTAAAACGCATTTCTCTATAAGGTCAGTGTAACCACACCCTACAAAGTGGTGTGTCTGGGTATTTAATTAATTGCGAATCGCTGGACACCCCCTTAAAAAAGAGAGCGTAGTGTGCATCCTCGGGTGTCTACACTACACTACGATTTCTAAAGCTACAGTTTCCCCACTCTACCTTTTTTGAAATGAAGGCAGTCTCTTACCTGTAACCTCCAAAACCCTTATTAGCATGTAGCCGTGCATGGTGTATAACAAGTACAACACTTTAATGCGGACTACCCCTTTTAAGGTTCTTTTCTTCCTAAAAGTTGCTCTCAAGGGTTGAGGACGAATGACGTAGTACAGGCTTCGGCCAGACCCGAATTCTCCCACCTGGTGGGTTTACTCGGCGATTGTCGACACAACAAAAAATCCCAAAGGACTTTGTTGGTCGCCTTACTCATTTGGATCACAACGGTATGTATATGCTACTCATTACAATGTTAGCCACTTCTATTGCCAGACACCGGGGCAAATAGTAAGTGCAAAAAAACTGCTTTTTGGAAACCAGGAAAACATGGTGGACACTCCACTCCACGTGCGGACATGTTTGGCACTTCTGCATGCGTGCAGTATCCAAATGTGTCCCCGTGGGACCAAAGTGATAAAGATGTGTCCACTGTGTACAGGGAAAAAACTTTGCGCTCCCCCGGACAGTGCACAATTCAACACTCCTTGTGGGTGGTCTTGTTGCCTTTTGGAACAACAACATTTTTTTTTCACGTTGTTGCATTTTGGCCAGGCATGCTCTTGAAAGCATGACAATTTGATTGCGTATGGACAAAGCAAAGAACCAAGTATGAATTCTGAGTTGAAGTCTGAGAGATGTTGTGGGAAGGGGAGTTCGCTGCGTTTCAACGATGACCTCGTTGTTCTTCATAGGCTCGTCTTAACCGACCACATAAATAAAATTGTGCCGGCCTCGAAGGAATTCTAAGCACGCCCGCGTGGTAGCTAAACACGACTCTCTCTCAATTCAACAAAGAAGGAATACTTGGTAATTTGTGGAGCACCCGTGCATGAAAATTGTAAAACTTTGCGCCCCACGTTGCCCCAGAACACGGCTTCCTTGTAACCGGTTCTGGCCCAACGTGGACTGCCTGTTCACCCTTTCCCGGGTGGCTGGTGGTTTTTGGCATAATTTTCGGGCTCCGGCCCCAGCCCCCATTATTAAGATTGGGCGCCCCTATCCGAACTGGGCACCTGGGTACCTGGGTGGCCAGACGCTCTCCCTGGGATAGCGTACGCTATCCCGCGGGATAGCGTCTGGGACAGCATACGCTATCCCAGACGCTATCCCAAACGGGATAGCGTACGCTATCCCAAATAACGTCAAATTTTGACGCTGTCCCACTCAAACTGTCCACCGTGAATATGAATATTTCCCAATAAAAAATAAAAAAACAGCAGAAAAAGAGACATAAAAAAATGATATAATAACAAGGGAGAGCAAGTAGGTTATTTAAAGTAGGTTGATGTCACCGAAACCCCAATTAAAAAAATGTGTCCGTTTATGGTGTCAACGTTAAAGATTACCAGAAGCAGCTCAGTGCATTCTGAAAAAAATAAGCGAGCGATTCTAGGCTATCATACATTCCATGGTTCTCCGTATAGAAAAGCCTGTTTGTGGAGCCACTTTAAAGTGATAAAAAATCCGCCAAAAAAATGTTGCGACCCCGGAATTTTTTCAGATCGATCCGGAAATTCACTGCCGCCCATTTTCGGGGGTCAACAATTCACGACTTGAGTCGTAAATGGAACTGTCCGTGGACACATGGATTTTATAAAAATTTTCCCCCGATTTTTTTTTCGATTTTTATTTATTTGGAAAGATCGGGTACGAAAACGTTCAATTCCGGGGTCGCACGATTTTTTTTATGCCTCTGTGGCTGGTTAGGTGATTTTTGGCTGTGGTACCCCCTTTGGGAACATTTCTATGCAGGTTTCTTAAGGACTTCCTTAGGAAAACCTCCTCTTTGGGTCGCAACACAGTGGCGTTTGTAAATTGATTTCTTTTTGGATAAAGTTTTCGGTTTTTGTTTCCTTGGATTTATCTTTTACAAATCCTTCAATTCCGACACATTTTTTATCCCGGAAACACACTCCACGGTATGCAACTTTTGGTGGAGCCAACCCTTTTTTTCACGTTTCTATGCAGGTTTCTTAAGGACTTCCTTAAGAAAACCTCCTATTTGGGTCACCACACAGTGGCATCTCTAAGTTGGATTTTTTTTGAAGAAAGTTTTCGATTTTTTTTTCTTTGGATTTATTTTTTACAAATCTTTCAATTCCGACCATTTTTTTAGCCCGGAAACACACTCCACGGCACGCAACTTTTGGTGGAGCCGACCCCCTTTTATGCACTGAAATCCCTATACGTTACTGTATAAAGACCCATGGTCCATGATGGAGCCACTTTAAATTGACTTCTACTCCACGAAAGTGGTCGATTTTTTTTATGGTGAAAAGCGGGGAGCTCGGAAATTCACTGCCGCTGGTTTTCAGGGAGAAAAAATTACATGTCACACACCCACCTCACCGAGAGCCAAAACAGAAATACGCTCACCTCGATATTTTTTTTGGAAAAAAAATTTTTTTTTCTGGATTTTTATTTCTTTGGATCCGGCCGATTCGAAACGTTCAATTGCGGGGTCGGACGATCAAAAATATGCATCTCACATTTCTGAGTGCAAAATATGAAAAAGTATACGGAGAACCATGGAATGTATGATATATGTTCATGAAGCCACTGAATCTAGATAAAGGTCCTATTTCAAAGAATTCCCACAAACAAACACCACTTTTAATTTTACTTTTTTTTCAACAAACCATTTCCCGAAACAAAAAACTGAAGATACCGGCGACATATCATTGCTGACACATCATCTGCGTGATGACGTGTCACTTCCTCTGCTTCACACCACACACCACTCAACAGAGCCTTAGTTCTGATTGACCCTTCAACGTCAACAACCGCCCCACTGCACGCTGTGAACGCAACAGACGAGATCATCCGGTCCACCGCCCGACACATTAACGCCACCAACGGGCGCTACGAGGCCATGGCGAACAAGACCATTCATGAGTACACGATCTCCGTGAACGGGACTGAGGAGCAGTTCTTCTTGCGGTGTGTGCCCCACCCACCCCAACATACATCTTTCGGGCGACTTTGGCTCATTTCCACTTAAACACTCATCACACCACAACACACCACAGATGCCAAAGAATCAACGACGGCTACGGTGTGGACTGGTGGCTGGTGATCACCCTTGACCGAGAGTACATGCTTGGCGACATTGACCGGAGCACACTTGCTGCACAGGAGCGCATCCGTGACGAGGTTGACAGTGTGGACGAGGACCTTGTGCGTTCTCGCATCATCCTTGTTGTGACTGTTGTGGTGGCAAGTGTGCTGCTGATGCTGCTGGCACTGATGCTGGTCCTCCGCATTGTCGCACCTTTGGTACAGCTGCAGGAGGAGATGGCACGTGTGGCTGTGATGAACCTGTCGCAGGTGGACGAGACACGTGCCATCAGCAACATCGAGGAGGTGGGACACATGCAGACGTCGTTCCTGCAGATGCTTCACAACCTGAAGGAGTACCGCAACTACATGCCTGCCTCTGTGCTTGTTGATGATGTGGCGGACACGCAGAGCGGCTCAGACGAGGACAAATCATCGTCGGCAGCAAGTACTTTCAGCCGCATCAGCGAGTCGTCGCGCCACTCTGGTGAAGTCAAGCACACGTTCCTGACAACACAGAAGCTGGATCTGAAGAAGGTGGCCTTTTCGGTGGTCAACGTGTGTAACTTCTTCCAAAAGTCACGTGAGCATTCCAGTCGTGAGATGCAGTCATACCACACAGAATACCTGAGCACGGTGTTGCGTATCACACACGGATTCAGCGGTGTGAACGACGGCTTCTTAGGCGACCGTGTGATGACGCACTGGAACGGTGCACGCCACTGCACCTCACCGAAGCTGCAGGCAGCAAAGTTCTCGCGTCGTGTGTACGCTGACGAGGCATTGCAGGAACGGAAGTGGACACTCTCGATGGCCTTTGTGTTTGGAGAGGTGCGTTGCGGGAACATGGGCTGCCAGGGCATGAAGAAGTTCACCTTCCTTGGTGGGTGTGTGCCGTGGCTGCATGTTCTCGAGAGATTCAACAAAGAGCACGGTACGACCATTCTGCACGATGACGTCATGAACCTTGCTGTTGATAATTACTTCTACTCGAAGACTGTTGCCACTGTGTCGTACCCAAAGTTCCAGGAAACCTTGATCATCAGTGAGCTACGTGAGGAGACGACTGCCGATAACGAGGAGTGGATGTATCAGCTAGAGAAGTGCGACTCTTCGAACCCCTACAAAGACTACAACACTGCCATGACACACCTCTTCGCAGCACAGTGGGACGAATGTGAAGCTGCGGCAAGCAAGCTGTGTGACGCTGACAGAGAAGACATGGAGAAGCGCTGCAGCACAGCTAAGGCGGTGTGTGAGACGGAGTACCGAGTACGCGCTGTGTTTAGTGCTGAAAGCCTTTGATTCCGCAGCGAAAGTACTTGCACCCTTTGATAGCATGACGCTGACAGAGAGGGTTTGATGCAGCGCTGGAGCAGGGCAAAGACGGTGTGCGTGACTGAGTACAGGCCCCAAACTGTTATTCCTATTTTGAACCTTTGAGTGTCTCCACCAGCCACAATGTGCTTACCTCCGGTGTGAAGACATCATCTCTAATTTTATGTCGACACGCCAGTGTAATTCTGGGTGGCCATTCGGGAACGAGAAGTAGTATCCACCGTTTAACATACTTGGACCGCCCGAAATATATTTCGGGCACTTCGGGTGATTTCGGGCGAATTAGGGGCGGATTTCGGGCGTTTTTGTGCGCCCGAAATCGCCCGAAATGCAGATTTCGGGCGATTTCGGGCGCTTTTTCCTTAAGTGAAAATCGACTAGGTAGGGTTCCACTCATTTTTCGTGAAAAAAATTTTATCTTTGGAAATATTTGATGTCAAATCTGTCAAAATAAGCAAGAATTGAAAACTTTTGGACACCTGAATGCACTTTGGAGGCCCGTGAGAATCACCACCAAATCACGGGTTTTCTGACTATCCTTTGCTTATTCCCACCCAAAACACACTATGGACCGGGTTTTCACTATTTTTTCGTATTTCAGGGTGATTTTTTGTGAATTTTCGGGTCACAGGTCCTAGGGGGGGGGCAAAAAGCCTGTTTTAGTGAAATTTTTTGAGTTACGATATCACAGAGGCTCGAAACACAAAATCTCTGGCGAATATGGATTTTTTGGGGCTCAGGAGGGTGGTTTACCTGGTCACAGGCCTCCAAATGCGCCCAGAAACATGAAAAATATGAAAAATTGACTGATTTTTTGGGGTTTTCGCACTTTTCGCACTTTTGGGAAAACAGCGTTTTTTCACCTTTTTTTTGAAAAAAATATCAAAAAAACGGACATCAGATAGTGAACAAATACCCAAAATCACCCCAAAAGTATCGAATCTTTTCAAATACACCTGTTTTTCACACTTTAGACGCTCTGTTCGGGGCCAAAACCTCATTTTTAGGTCAAAAAATCGTCCTGTTATCGTCCTGTTTACCGCGCGCGCACCATTCCTCAAACCCGTTGGGCCACTTTCTGACCACTGCTGGGTGGTCTGACCACCCAGAGCACCCCCATTTACCAACCTCCTACCACATTTTCACCGAATTTCAGACCCAAAACTCTCCCTGTACCCCCAGAAATGACCCCAAAAAACACAGAAAAATTCACTTTTGCAACAGTCACGGCTATTGCAAGCACCCGGACAGCGTTTTTTCACCCTTTTTTTGAAAAAGTAGTGCTCGGCTGCGGTCCTCGGTCGTGAACGTCATTGGGAGTGTCGGGAGTGCTCAGTTTGGGTGTGTGTGCCGTGTCGTTCCCTCCCCTCAACCTGCCCGCGGGCCCTGCCAGTGTCCAGCAAGCCATGCGCGGCGAGGATCATTGCGCGCGCGCACGAGATGATTGACCCCAAGAGCATTAACTTGGTGAAGGTACAGCGTGAAGCTCGCGTGACCAGCCAAGTGGAGACTGCAAAGGCGCGGAGGGCACAGACGCAACGCAACATGAGACAGGCATCATCAGACGTCCAGGGACAAGAGAGCGGCTACTCCACCACACATTCAGCCCTCCCTACTCCGGTCGCGTCCTCGGTGCCCCCTGTCGCACAAGCAGTTGCCCGTCCCGGCGCCTCTGCGCAGACACACCCTGGTTCGGACGGGGCAACACAACCTCAGACCGGTACGGAGAGTGGCTTCTCAAACACCCACTCAGCCCTCCCCGTATCTTCTTCCTCTGAGGCAGTTCCCTCTTCCGTCCACCCGAGAGAGCAGCCGCCCGCCGCATCGCAGGGCAGCGAGTTCTCTATGGACCTCATCGACGAATCAGAACTCGCAGTCCCCATGTCTGACGCCACTTCGGCCCCCAGCACGTACACGCAATCGGAGAGTGGCTCTCAACCCGCACCTACAGCCCTCCCGACCAACGTGCCGTTCTATGCCGGTATGGCGCCCTGCCCAGGATTCAACAACATGGGGTGTCCAGCGACCGCCGAGGCGTGGAAGGACACGTTCTACCCGAACACGCTTCAGCACCAGTCGCTGGCAGCGGGAGGGGATTGGCAGTCGGTGGATGACGCCCTCACCTGCCTCTACCTGTGGAAAGAAGCGAAGAAGCCGTCGATGAGCTCCGACGAGGTGGAAGAGGCTTACACCCTCTACAACCGTCTGCGGGGCCTAAAGCGGAGCAGGAACTCGCGGCCGTCCCAGAGCACTTGAGTTTTTCTTTTTCATTCTTTACTTTTGTTTGGCTTTTAGCCTCCCCCCTCCCCCTTTGCCTATTGGTTTTATTTTATTTTATTTTTAGAATTAGAGTGTACAGCTAGGTAGGACCAGACGTCGTTAACAGCTATGAACCAAAGAGGTTCTCAGTGTCGTCGGCCAAGCCCCTTCACCAAAAAAGACTACAACAAGAAAACAAACACACAGAAAAAAAAGTAAAAGAATGCCCTTCCTCAGTCCGGAAGTATCACCTCAACCGGTCACACCTGCCGTAAAATAGAGAGAGGTTACAGAATACAGATTATTAAAAGGAAAAACAAAAAAAAATAATAGTGGAGCACACTCTAGGGTGGCTACACTAATACAACCAAGTTTTCAAAAAAAAAAAAAAAAAAAAAAATATCAAAAAACGGACATCAGATAGTGAACAAATACCCAAAATCACCCCGAAAGTATCGAATCTTTTCAAATACATCTGTTTTTCACACTCTAGACGCTCTGTTCGGGGCCAAAATCTCATTTTTAGGTCAAAAAATCGTCTTTCCCGAAGTGCGAAAACCCCGAAAAACCAGTCAATTTTTCATATTTTTCATGTTTCCGGGCGCATTTGGAGGCCTGTGACCAGGTAAACCACCCTCCTGAGCCCCAAAAAATCCATATTCGCCAGAGATTTCGTGTTTGGAGCCTCTGTGGTATCATAACTCAAAAAATTTCACTCAAAAACGGCTTTTTGCCTCCCCCTAGGTCACAGGTGGTTCTGACCCATTCTGGGGGTGTTTCGGGCCTGGAGTTGCTCAGGAGATGCCCAAAAACTTGAAAAAATGGCATTTTTACGTTTTTTTTACGTTTTTAGTGGTATTTTCGTGTAAATTGTTAGGGAAATCGGTTTTATACGTGGCTGCTAACAGAGCTGCACTCATTTTAGTTGGGTTCTACTAGGAATTTTTGCTCGAATTTTTTTTTTGCAAACAACGCAGTGTAACGCAGCGTAACGCAGTGTAACGGAGTGGTTGTTAGGAAATAATACAAACTGTAAGGATCGGACCTTTTTGGAATCGAAGGATGAAATTTGTGTGTATAATTCGATAGTCTTGTATTTGTTTCCTCTCTCTCTTTTCTCCCCAACCTCTGCTCCCCGACTCCAATTCAACCAACACTCACAGACGGGGCCAAAACAAACTCTGCGTTTCAAATAAATAATTAGAAAAAAAAAAAAAAATGGTTGAAGCGAAATTCTTCTCCATTTTTTATTTTTACTTCTAGATGTGACTAGGCAAGTGAGGCTTGGGATCATCTTTCAATACTTCTTCCTATTTTAGCGCACCTTTCGCCGCTTGAAGTCGTCCTGTGAGGTCTTAAGTTTACACATATTAGCGACTATTCTGTACTGTCGTCCTTATCCTTTATACTAGCAACCTGCGACCCTCGGGCGCATTGTTGTCTACAACAACTTCACATTACGTTGCAACTGTGTCTATCTTTTCTCGAGCACGGTTTGCAGCGCTTAAGACTAACAGGTGCAGTCTGATAAACGAAAAGGTTACGAGTTGAGTTTAGTGCCATACGTCGCCCCGCAGCTTTGTCTTACTGTCATGACCATGCCTATTAAAATCCTCCAAGGCAGACACAAGAGTAACGACAAAAGGTGCTTACCTCCGGTGTGAATACATCCTCTCAAATTTTTTCTGTCGACACGCCAGTGGAATTAGCTGGGTGGCCATTCAGGAATGAGAAGTAGTATCCACCGTTTAAAGTGCGATCGAAATAATTTATTGTTACACTGGAGGCACGGCACTTTTGTGGAATTTTGTGGAATTTTGTGGAATTTCAAA
The DNA here is from genome assembly GCA_964035575.1 of Rhynchopus sp. YZ270_cl-10. NCBI lineage: Eukaryota > Euglenozoa > Diplonemea > Diplonemida > Diplonemidae > Rhynchopus > Rhynchopus sp. YZ270_cl-10. Next base: position 1,400,246 of record OZ037863.1, read on the forward strand.
AACTCGACTTCTACTTTTTCCCCTTATAAAAAATTCCACAAAATTCCACAAAATTCCACAAAATTCCACAAAAGTGCCGTGCCTCTTTCAAGAAAAAAAAATTTTTTTTTTCGACATCACAAAATTTTTCCCACAAAAAAAAAATTTTTTTTTTTTGCACATGTCTGCACCAAAAATGCAACTAAAGCCAGAATTTTGATGTTTTGAGCATCTAGAATTTATTCCACGGCTATTTTGTGTATAAAATACCCACCCTGTACAGTTTGTATGGGCCAGCGCCTTGTCAAAAAAAATCTCAAAAAAAAAAAAAAATTTTTTTTTTTCACAAGTGTTTTTGAGGCCTGCTCACTACACCCTAGGTACCCTTCTGAGACCAAAAAGTCAAAAAAAGCATGAATTGGGCTGTTTTGAGCATCTAGAGTTTATTCCCCAGCCATTTTCTGTACCGCCAGTGCACTTTGTATGGGCCAGCGCCTTGTCAAAAAATCGAAAAATCTCAAAAAAAAAATTTTTTTTTTTCGGGAAAATTTCGACCACTGAGGTGGGTCTTTGGGCACCAAAAAATGCAAAAAAAATGCAAAAATCGGGTGTTTTGACCATCTGTGGTTACACAAAACACACTTCTGTGTACAAGCCTACACCAATACAGTGGTAATACAAGCGATTTTTGACCAAAAAAAAAATTTTTTTTTCGCCCAAAATCGGGCGTGGTACGTCATAAAATGGCCCAAAAAATCCAAGGAAAACCTTCGATTGGGCAAATTATGAAAAAAAATTTCAAGTCAAATTTTCAACCAAAATACGGTCATTTTGTTCACACAGTGATTCTACGTCATGCTAGCTTCCTGTGCAGAACTCCAGCAATTCACCAATGCCGGCATCTATCTTTCCATTATCGTCATTGCACTTCGTGTGTTACCAAAGAAGGCAGGTCTCGCTCCGGCCTTGGAACCCAAGCACATCGTCCTCGGGGGTACCAAGCCAGCAGACATCTTCTTCCCCATCGGCATAGGTGACGGTAGAGCCAGGGCGGTAGACTGTGTGGTTGCGAACCCCCTGGCCTCTTCGCATGTACAGGGGGCGGCGCGAGCGGTGGGGCACGCAGCGGTCAAGCATCAGTCCTGGAAGCGCGATAAGCACGGCAAAGCTTGCAGGACAGCACACATTTCCTTCTCCGCTTTTGCGGCCGAGGTCTTTGGGGGGCTGGGGCCGGAAGCAGCCACGCTGTGGCGGCACCTGAACAAGATTGCCGCGGAGCGTGCGGACGGGGATAAGGTCTTGGCCTCGGCCAAATGGAATGAGCGTCTGGCCGTGTGTGTACAGCGGGAGGTGGGTGCCACGCTGTTGAAGCGGGGGGCCTTGTGTTTCGGCCTTGGGGGTGATCGTGATGCAGTGCCGGCTGATACTGTCGAACGTACCCCAGACTACTACGTCACACCTGACGACGCCCCAGACGATCGCTTCCCTACATACGTGGACGACCACCTGTACCGGCTCGCTGAGCAAGACTGTGAGATTGTTGAGGAACCAACCCCTGATCCACGAAGTGCGGCTGATGTTGATGAGGCTACTGCGGCGATGGAGAGGTGGTTACAGCGGCAGGCGCGCAAGAACCCTGTTCATCAGTCTTCCGTCGTCGTGGAAGTAGCTCCCTGCGAGGACCCAGCTGCGGCCTATGAGAAGCTGCATGAGGGTGACTCCCCTCCTGCCCTAGCGGTGCAGCTGTCCGCCGTCGGATGCTCCACTCCCGCGAACTTCCGCTACACCGTGGGTGACTGCTGTTTCGACGCTATGGCACACTTGAGCGGGAAGAACGCGGGGTCCCTGAGGCAGGTTGCGGTTGCACAGGTAGTCCAAGACGCGGACCTGGCGGCACGGGCTGAACCGAATGTCGCCGTGTGGTCGCGGCGGATGCTCATCGCTGGGTGTGATCGATCGGATACCTGGGCTGCCTCCGACGCCGCGCCTGCCGTCGCTCACTTGTGTGTCCCGCGTGGCAATGCTGGACTACCCTCAGGACGGAACGAGAGAGGATTTCGGGAAATGTGAGGTGTGCGGGTCTGCTGTCCTCGGCAGTGAGCAGCACTGGCAGTGCGGGGAGTGCGTGGCTTGGGCGTGCCGGCAGTGTCGTCCCCTCAGCTGCTCTTCCTGCCCACGGGCTCCAGCGGTTGTCAGCTTACCGAGTTCCTCAGGTGTCACTGCGCGCACACATCCAGCAGCGGACCCCAAGAGTAATGACTTGTTGCAGGAGCAGCGGGATAAACGCGTGGCCACGAGTGGGGCTACCATCAAGAAGAACAGGGACCAGCTTCGTGCCCGGTTGCGTAAGGCTCCGACGGATGCCATGGATGTAGAGAGTGGCTATTCAAACACCACCCCAGCCCTCTCTACCTCCTCCGCGCCCCAGGTCGTGCAGACCCCTGTCCAACCTGGCACTTCGTCGCAGGCGCACTCTGCATCGGACGAGTCTCAGCAGCATCAGACAAATACGGAGAGTGGCTATTACAACACCCACGCAGCCCTCCCCGTACCCGCGTCTGATGTGGCTGTTCCCTCATCCACCAGCACGAGAGAGCAGCCTCACGCTGTTCCGCAGGTCGCTACGTCGCAGGCGCAGCCATCAAGGACCCATACGGAGAGTGGCTATTCAAACACCACCCCAGCCCTCCCCGTATACACGTCCTCTGAGGCAGCTCACTCTCACGCTGACACGAGTGAGCAGCCACACGTCGCCTCGCAAGACAGTGCGTACTCCGCGGACCTCCTTGGCGGGTCCCAGCACGCAGTTCCCTTGCCTGGCGCAACCTCGGTCCCCAGCACAGACACACCATCGGAGAGTGGCTACCAATCCGCACCACCAGCCCTCCCGAACCCTGTGCCGGTATGGAATGACATAGCGCCCTGCCCCGGGTTTGACTTGCCTATTCCAGAGACCGCTGATGAGTGGGAGGGGTTGTTCTATCCCACTACCACTCATTTCAGCTCCCAAGGCGGGGACTCTATGACGGCGGCGGAGGCTTTCGAGTACTGTGGGCGGTGGAGGACTGCAGTGAGGCCGATGTTGAGTCAGGAGGAGCTGAGGAAGGCGTCGACGCTGTGCAATCGCCTGAGGAGTCTTGTGCAGACGCGCCTTCGCTCCGCCGCATAGACTTTAGAGACTTCTTTTTACTTTTTCTCCCCTCTCCCCCCCCCTTCTTCCCTTTCTCCTTCTTTTTTGGCTATTTTTATTTCGTTCACATAGCCCAGATTCGGACCTGTTTTCAGGCCGACCGTGTACAGCCGGGTAGAGCTAGACAACGCCAACAGCTGTGGCCCAAGGAGGTCCTCAGTGTTGTCTGCCAATCCCCTTAACCCAACAAAAGACTACAAAATAAAAACAATCTAGACAAAGCCGCCCCCATCCCCGTCCAGGCAAAATAAAAAAAGTAAAAGAATGCCCTTCCTCAGTCCGGAAGTATCACCTCAAAAAAAAAAAAAAAAAAAAAAAAAAAAAGCATGAATTGGGCTGTTTTGAGCATCTAGAGTTTATTCCCCAGCCATTTTCTGTACCACCAGTGCACTTTGTATGGGCCAGCGCCTTGTCAAAAAATCGAAAAATCTCAAAAAAAAAAAATTTTTTTTTCGGGAAAATTTCGACCACTGAGGTGGGTCTTTGGGCACCAAAAAATGCAAAAAAATGCAAAAATCGGGTGTTTTGACCATCTGTGGTTACACAAAACACACTTCTGTGTACAAGCCTACACCAATACAGTGGTAATACAAGCGATTTTTGACCAAAAAAAAATTTTTTTTTTCGCCCAAAATCGGGCGTGGTACGTCATAAAATGGCCCAAAAAATCCAAGGAAAACCTTCGATTGGGCAAATTATGAAAAAAAATTTCAAGTCAAATTTTCAACCAAAATACGGTCATTTTGTTCACACAGTGATTCTACGTCATGCTAGCTTCCTGTGCAGAACTCCAGCAATTCACCAATGCCGGCATCTATCTTTCCATTATCGCCATTGCACTTCGTGTGTTACCAACGTGCTCAAGAAATGGCGTGCTGTCACACTCCAACCAGAGTATCGAACCCGTACGTACATAACGGAGATCCACGAGCCCACCCAAAGGCGGAGGGTCTAGCCGAAGGCGGACGAGCTAGCCCAATCCGGACGAGCGAGCCTCAATCTAGACGAGCGAGCCTCATAAAGCACACCAGCTCCAATCTGACGGGGAACTTCGAGCCTCTAAGCCCAGAGAAAGAACCTGGCCACCGGAGGGCCCTAACGGCCCGACGAGGAGGCGCCCCATAGGGCGCTGGGGCCAAGGGACTTAAGTCGCCCTAACGCTTCGCTAAGTACCTGGAAAAATCCCTAAGGAAAAAAGTGGAAAAAAAGTGTCTCAAAATTGACATCTATTTTTTGACCTTTTTGCTGGGTAGGTTTGGGTCGGTCCGACCTGACCCTACTGAGTCGGTTTAAGTCGGATTGGTAGCCTTGTCCCCTATCATCTCCCCTCTTCCCCCTTTTAATACAAGGGCAGTCTCGTGACTATGTAACCTACAAAACCACCATTTAAGCACCTCAGTATCATACCCCATCTAAGCACCCTCAACCCTCATCCACACAGATTCGCCTCCTTAAACCTGCAAACCTGCAAACCTTCTAACACCTCAGAGGGCAAGGCCCGCAAACCCTTATTCCAATGGAAAAATTTTTCAAAAATTTTCTATACTTCCTATGACTGGACCCAACTCCCCTCACTATTTTTCCCTAAAAAAACGCAAAAAACGCCCAAAAAATTCTGCCAAAAATATCAAAAATATCAAAAATGCGCATTTTTGCCGTGCCTCCACTGGGCTTGATTTTTGATTACACATCAACGCTCAGTGTTACCAGTGCAGGTCACTGTTGTACACTACATTACACCCTTAGGCCTTTTCTTTACTGGCAATAAGATAACCGCAGCTTTACAGCGCAATTTTATATTTTTTCGACGCACTTTTAGACTTTAATAACATATGAGGTGGCCTTTCCTCCGTCGACACCCACGCTGCACACGATGGCTGGGTGGCCATTCGGGGACGTGAGCCACTGTGCGGTCGGATGGCGTACTGATGTTGCTTTAAATTTATTGTAGTGCTCAGTGCGACCGAGTGGTGCACATTGGCAACATATATTACACCGTTATGCCTATTCTTTTCTGGCAACTTAATACAGCTTACAGCACACAGTAACAGCTAAATGACGCACACCTTCCTGTAGTTAAAAGCTTTCCTTACTCTATGTCCTTCGGCCTTTGTGCTCTTGATAGTACGAGGTTAAGTACGGGATCGAGAGGGAATAAGCTACAGTTGTGTTGAATTGAATTGGAGCAGGGGATGCGTTCAATGAAATCATTTGTGTAGAAAAGTTTCGAGGATGTAGGTTTTATTATTTCTGTGAACAAATTTTGTGGCAATCTTTCAAATAAAGCGTAAGATTTTTACACTGGTGGCATGCTTCCCAGCACACATAAGATACTCCAATGCACTAATTTTGCGCCCGAATTCGCCCGAATCTGCCCGAAATCGCCCGAAATGTGCCCGAATTCGCCCGAAATACGTATAAATTCCCTTTAAAACGCCCGAAATATATTTCGGGCACATTTCGGGCGCTCGGGACCCGCGCCCGAAAAATTCGCCCGAATTCGCCCGAAATATATTTCGGGCGGTCCAAGTATGGTTTAAAGTGCGATCGAAATAATTATTGTTACACTGGGCTTGATTTTTGATTACACATCAACGCTCAGTGTTGCCAGTGCAGGTCACTGTTGTACATTACATTACACCATTAGGCCTATTCTTCACTGGCAATAAGATAACCGCAGCTTTACAGCGCAATTAATATTTTTCGACGCACTTTATCTTAGTAGTACGAGAATTAAATACGAAAACAAGAGAAAATAAACTACAATTATATTGAATTGAATTGGAGTAGGGGATGCGTTCAATGAAATCATTTGTGTAGAAAGGTTTCGAGGATGTAGGTTATATTATTTTTAAAGTACCTGCCCTCCTAAGTAAGAGAAAACCGAATGGAGTGGGAACGCTAGTGAGAGCGCAGCGGAAACGATAGTGGGAACGCAACGAGCTTTTTTCTCCCCGGTATCACATATGATACTGATTTCCATGGATACACATGAAAAGGAGTTCCGTGCTATTCACAGAACTCGATAGGCGATTGAGCTTATCTAACAACAACCAAAACAAAAGAAAGTACAAAGAAGAGAATAAAAAATGCAGGAAAAATAGACAAAGAGAAAAACAAAGAGATTTTGACAAAGTGAACAATAAAACCCGTGCATAATAAGTCCGACCCCCATTACCCGTGCATAAGTCCGACGAAGTCCGGACTTATGCACGGGTAATGGGGGTCAAGAATAAAACATTACCTACTCCCGTCGGGGGGGAGTAGGTAATGTTTTATTCTTCACCACGCACAAAATATCACGCGCAGAGAAACACTAGTTTTTTCACACAGCGCGTCCGTTGTTTGTTTTTTCAGTCATACCACACAGAATACCTGGGTGCGGTGTTGGGCATCACACACGGATTCAACGGTGTGAACGACGGCTTCTCAGGCGACCGTGTGATGACGCACTGGAACGGTGCACGCCACTGCACCTCACCGAAGCTGCAGGCAGCAAAGTTCTCGCGTCGTGTGCGTTGCAGGAACGGAAGTGGACACTCTCGATGGCCTTTGTGTTTGGAGAGGTGCGTTGCGGAAACATGGGCTGCCAGGGCATGAAGAAGTTCACCTTCCTTGGTGGGTGTGTGCCGTGGCTGCATGTTCTCGAGAGATTCAACAAAGAGCACGGCACGACCATTCTGTACGATGACGTTGGATATGCTTCTGTTGAGAATTCCTTCTACTCGAAGACTGTTGCCACTGTGCCGCAACGCCTCAAGCGCAGGCGTCCCAGTGGTTGTGGCAGCGTTTTCGCATACCTGCAGAAGAGCAGAGTGTAGATTATTTCTACAGGGCGGTGGTCAGGAGTGTGGGTCCCCCCATAACCACAGCACACCCGTTTTTTTTCCGATAGCAATTACTTGTTTTTAAATCCATCACACACCCTCATAGTTTGAACACCCTCCCCCCTCCACCTGATTTGGGTAAGATGAAAGTGTCGTTGCGGAACCTGAACATCCTGCTTGCGCTGGTCTGCATTGTGATCACAGCCGTGGTGTGCATGGTGATGAGCATCACGAGTGCCGACGCTGCACTGTCCGACACAAACACGCTTGTTGAGAACACTGCTGACGAATGCTTTGGCACTGGGGGCTCATCCTTGCGGCGGGCGCTGGAGGACTACTTTACGTCTGTGCAGGAGGGAGCGTCGCAGATCATTGTCAACCTTCTTAGTACACATCGACTTATGACACAGAAGTTTCTTGCTGAGATGGGTGGATACCCACCAGAAGTATCTGAGTCGTGGGATTTCCTGAACGGCAAGGCCTCTGCAATGGTGAACGAGTTACGTTTTTTCAACAACATTGGGACAAGTGGCATCGGTGTCATTGGGCGCAAGGGTCAGACTATAGTAGTATTCGAAGACTGGCGCACAATGTCGAACCCTACAGGTGCCTACCACAACTACTTCAAGACGTCCAACAACGGCAGCGACTATGACGCTGAGGCAGGTGCACCGGCAAGCGCTCGACACATCATAGGTGGTGTCGACCCGTACACAGGTGAGTATGCTGCACCAGAGAACTCGACCTACAGATCGCGTGATGGTCACCAGAACGGGTGCGAACGTGAGTCCATCGCGTTTGACACGAACGGTGCACAGCCTTCGCCTCGCTGTACCGTGTCGGCCTTCGACCGAACCACCAAGGTGTGGGGGTTATCTGCGTTCACTAAGGTGTTTGGCGAGGCTGGCGTGCGGTGGACACATCTGTTCTCAATGCCACCCTATGTCGTTCTCATCTCGTTCGGCGTATGGTCACACAAGACAGCAACCGGCGAGAAGCTCGGTATGGTCTTCAACGGTTTTGAGATGCGTTCCATCACCCGTCAGTTGAGACAAATCAAACTTGGAAATGGAGGGCCCACGTCAAAGGGAAGGCTGTACACGTGTGCGAATAAGAACTGGATGTACGATGCGACGGGTATCCCGTCCTTCGACCAGCAGCACTTTCTGACAGGAGTTTCGCACGGAGAGTATGTGTTTTAGTTTGTTGTGTTTTTCCTTTTGTGAAGACCATGTGAGGAGGGGTCGGTATTGTGTCTCACGTTGTGTAGTTCGCGGAGCTTGGTTGCCATCTTGACATGTATCATTGCTGACACATCATCTGCGTGATGACGTGTCACTTCCTCTGCTTCACACCACACCACTCAACAGAGCCTTAGTTCTGATTGACCCTTCAACGTCAAAGACCGTCCCACTGCACGCTGTGAACGCAACAGACGAGATCATCCGGTCCACCGCCCGACACATTAACGCCACCAACGGGCGCTACGAGGCCATGGCGAACAAGACCATTCATGAGTACACGATCTCCGTGAACGGGACTGAGGAGCAGTTCTTCTTGCGGTGTGTGCCCCACCCACCCCAACATACATCTTTCGGGCGACTTTGGCTCATTTCCACTTAAACACTCATCACAACACAACACAACACAGATGCCAAAGAATCAACGACGGCTACGGTGTGGACTGGTGGCTGGTGATCACCCTCGACCGAGAGTACGTTCTTGGCGACATTGACCGGAGCACACTTGCTGCACAGGAGCGCATCCGTGACGAGGTTGACAGTGTGGACGAGGACCTTGTGCGTTCTCGCATCATCCTTGTTGTGACTGTTGTGGTGGCAAGTGTGCTGCTGATGCTGCTGGCACTGATGCTGGTCCTCCGCATTGTCGCACCTTTGGTACAGCTGCAGGAGGAGATGGCACGTGTGGCTGTGATGAACCTGTCGCAAGTGGATGTGACACGTGCCATCAGCAACATCGAGGAGGTGGGACACATGCAGACGTCATTCCTGCAGATGCTTCACAACCTGAAGGAGTACCGCAACTACATGCCTGCCTCTGTGCTTGTTGATGATGTGGCGGACACGCAGAGCGGCTCAGACGAGGACAAATCATCGTCGGCAGCAGCTACTTTCAGCCGCATCAGCGAGTCGTCGCGCCACTCTGGTGAAGTCAAGCACACGTTCCTGACAACACAGAAGCTGGATCTGAAGAAGGTGGCCTTTTCGGTGGTCAACGTGTGTAACTTCTTCCAAAAGTCACGTGAGCATTCCAGTCGTGAGATGCAGTCATACCACACAGAATACCTGAGCACGGTGTTGGGCATCACACACGGATTCAGCGGTGTGAACGACGGCTTCTTAGGCGACCGTGTGATGACGCACTGGAACGGTGCACGCCACTGCACCTCACCGAAGCTGCAGGCAGCAAACTTCTCGCGTCGTGTGTACGCTGACGAGGCATTGCAGGAACGGAAGTGGACACTCTCGATGGCCTTTGTGTTTGGAGAGGTGCGTTGCGGGAACATGGGCTGCCAGGGCATGAAGAAGTTCACCTTCCTTGGTGGGTGTGTGCCGTGGCTGCATGTTCTCGAGAGATTCAACAAAGAACACGGTACGACCATTCTGCACGATGACGCTGGACATGCTTCTGTTGAGAATTCCTTCTACTCGAAGACTGTTGCCACTGTGTCGTACCCAAAGTTCCGTGAAACCTTGATCATCAGTGAGCTGCGTGAGGAGATGAATGCCGATAACGAGGAGTGGATGTATCAGATACAGAAGTGCGACTCTTCGAACCCCTACAAAGACTACAACACTGCCATGACACACCTCTTCGCAGCACAGTGGGACGAATGTGAAGTTGCGGCAAGCAAGCTGTGTGACGCTGACAGAGAAGACATGGAGAAGCGCTGCAGCACAGCTAAGGCGGTGTGTGAGACGGAGTACCGAGTACGCGCTGTGTTTAGTGCTGAAAGCCTTTGATTCCGCAGCGAAAGTACTTGCAACCTTTTGATAGCATGACGCTTGGGTGCTTACTCGCGTGTCGCGGTTTACTGTGCATCGAACCTATTTGCTCTTGTTGTGTATCTCTCCTCCTGCATGCTCATGTTAGTCATTAAGACACTGAGCGAAAGATTTGACAACAGGAAACAAGCTATATGACTAAGTAGTGCTTGTTTCGCGTGACACAAGTACGCTGACTGCCCAACAGATGGGGAGCAAGAAGGGGCCAAATGACGAGCCGGATACATTGGTGTGCGTGCTAGTCTTCTACACAGGGCAGGCCTACAGGATGAGGGGTATTCCTATTACTTTTCCGTAGATCATGTGTTCAAATGGTGGTGTGTGTGTGTCAGCAGGGTCTGTAATTGTAGTATTTACATACTATTGCAATGACCTTACATAAGACTCGTCTTGCCCCTTTGTTTGGGACTGTGTCTCACTTCTCCCCGTACTTTCATGTTTTCAACTTCTCTTTTTTTCTTACCCTCCAAAATCCCATTCCTGGTACTCCAGAAATAAAAAATACCAAGTACACAACAACTACGCACTAAGTACGCAACAAGTACGCAATATAGGGTATTACTGTATTTTTTTTTTTCGTGCACAAAGTGCGCAACAAGTACGCAGCATGTACGCAACAAGTACGCGGCATGTACGCAACAAGTACGCAAAATGGGGTTTTCAGGAGCACCAATTCCGTACAAAAATGGAAGTGCTTTCAGGAACTGTGAAAAGAGAATTTCCCTCATTGTCGCACTTTGGCATTTTTTTAAAGCGGCCTCTCCCACACCCCAAGAAGTAGCAAAGGGAAGGGGCGCCCTATTTTTCTGAACAAATATCCTCACGGTCTCAATTTTTGTCACTCACATGTCGCCCTCTTCAGTAGATTGATCGATGTTTGTCAGGCACCCGTCTGCACGTAGGTGTGGTACGCGCCTTCAGCTTCTTATCTTCAGTTTCAAATATCGCTGTTGTTTCCTTTGGCAGCACCCTCACCCTCTCAGGTTCCAGCCCGTTGCTGCTTCTCGCGTGCCGTGTGCAGTTGCCAGCTTCCCAAACACCTCCTTATTCCACTGCTGGTTCGTCGGTTCGATCGGTCCAGCGTTTCCAAGTTCGTGACGTCATGTGACAAACTTTTTTTAAATCCATCACACACCCTCATAGTTTGAACACCCTCCCCCCTCCACCTGATTTGGGTAAGATGAAAGTGTCGTTGCGGAACCTGAACATCCTGCTTGCGCTGGCCTGCATTGTGATCACAGCCGTGGTGTGCATGGTGATGAGCATCACGAGTGCCGACGCTGCACTGTCCGACACAAACACGCTTGTTGAGAACACTGCTGACGAATGCTTTGGCACTGGGGACGCGTCCTTGCGGCGGGCGCTGGAGGACTACCTGACGTCTGTGCAGGAGGGAGCGTCGCAGATCATTGTCAACTTTCTTGACACACATCGTCTGCTGACAGAGAAGATTGTTGCTGAGATGGGTGCATTCCCTCCACACGTGTCTGAGTCGTGGGCTTTCTTACGTGACAAGCGTTCCGCACTGGTGAATGAGTACCGTATTTTCAACAAGATTGGGATGACTGGTGTCGGTGTCATTGGGCGCAAGGGTCAGGCTTGTCTCATTTACGAAGACTGGCGCACGATCTCGAACCCTCCCGATGGCTACCACCACCACTATATGGGTAACAACAACGGCAGCGACTATGACGCTGAGGCAGGTGCACCAACAGAGGAGCGCACTATCATCGGCACTGTTGACCCGTTCACAGGTGAGTTTCGTGCACCTGAGAACTCGACCTACAGATCAACGGACGGAACACATCAACCCGGGTGCACGCACGATGAGATCGCGTTCGACACGAACGGTGCACAGCCTGTGCCTCGCTGCAACATTTGGGGCTACGACCAACGCCAAGGTATCTACGGGCTCTCTGCATTCTCAGGTGTGCGTGGTGAGGCTGGTGTGCGGTGGTCTCACCTCTTTGAAACCCCACCCTACATTGTACTGTTCATGTTCGGCACGTGGTCACACGAGACAGCAAACGGTGTGCAACTCGGGTTTGTCTTCAACGGTCTTGACGTGCGTGCCATCTCACGTCAGCTTGCCCGAATCAAACTTGGAAATGGAGGGCCCACGTCAAAGGGAAGGCTGTACACGTGTGCGAATAAGAACTGGATGTACGATGCGACGGGTATCCCGTCCTTCGACCAGCAGCACTTTCTGACAGCAGTTTCGCACGGAGAGTATGTGTTTTAGTTTGTTTTTGTTTTTCGGTGACATGACACTTGTGACATATCGTAGGAAATCTTTTAGTATGCGCGAAGACGATTCTTGTGCTCCTCATTCTCCCCACACTATGTCAATACAACAGGTTAGACCGTTTGGTCTGGGAGGGTTTGGGGTTTCTTCTTTCTCTCAGTTCAATCTTGAACAATTTCGAGAGGAGTTTTATTTATTTTTCAAAAAAAAAAAAAAAAAAAAAAAGAAAGAAAGTTTAGAAGGGAGTAGGTTTCATCGTCAGAAGAACCCACCCTATTCAAACCCAAACCTTTGTATTGTAGTGTGATCTGGGGTGAGGAAGCGTTCCAACTTTTCAACCTCTTCCCCAATTTACCTTTCACGCCTTTTTTACCCTCCCCCGTTTTAGAATCAACAGAGAGTGTACGTTAAGATTTTTGTTCTTGTTAAGACCATGGTGTGGTCGGTATTGCGTCACATGTTGAGTCTTTTGCGCAGCTTGGAATGATATCACTGCCTCTGCTTCACACCACACACCACTCAACAGAGCCACAGTCGTCATTGACCCATCAACAGAACACACTGTCCCACTGCACGCTGTGAACGCAACAGACGAGATCATCCGGTCCACCGCCCGACACATTAATGCCACCAACGGGCGCTACGAGGCCATGGCGAACAAGACCATTCATGAGTACACGATCTCCGTGAACGGGACTGAGGAGCAGTTCTTCTTGCGGTGTGTGCCCCACCCACCCCAACATACATCTTTCGGGCGACTTTGGCTCATTTCCACTTAAACACTCATCACAACACAACACAACACAGATGCCAAAGAATCAACGACGGCTACGGTGTGGACTGGTGGCTGGTGATCACCCTCGACCGAGAGTACATGCTTGGCGCCATTGACCGGAGCACACTTGCTGCACAGGAGCGCATCCGTGACGAGGTTGACAGTGTGGACGAGGACCTTGTGCGTTCTCGCATCATCCTTGTTGTGACTGTTGTGGTGGCAAGTGTGCTGCTGATGCTGCTGGCACTGATGCTGGTCCTCCGCATTGTCGCACCTTTGGTACAGCTGCAGGAGGAGATGGCACGTGTGGCTGTGATGAACCTGTCGCAAGTGGATGTGACACGTGCCATCAGCAACATCGAGGAGGTGGGACACATGCAGACGTCGTTCCTGCAGATGCTTCACAACCTGAAGGAGTACCGCAACTACATGCCTGCCTCTGTGCTTGTTGATGATGACGCACAGAGCGTCTTAGACGATGGTGATGTGTCGACAATGGATAATCGCACGGTAACTTGCACAGGCGCTAGCGTGTCGTCGCAGCAATCTGGTGGTGAAGTCAAGCACACGTTAATGGTAGCACAGAAGCTGGATCACAAGAAGGTGGCCTTTTCAGTGGTCAACGTGTGTAAATTTTTCCAAAAGTCACGTGTGTTGTCGAGTCGTGAGATGCAGATACAGCACACAGAATACCTGGGTGCGGTGTTGGGCATCACACACGAAACCAACGGTGTGAACGACGGCTTCTCAGGCGACCGTGTCATGACGCACTGGAACGGTGCACGCCACTGCACCTCACCGAAGCTGCAGGCAGCAAAGTTCTCGCGTCGTGTGCACTCTGACGAGGCATTGCTGAAACGGAAGTGGACACTCTCGATGGCCTTTGTGTTTGGAGAGGTGCGTTGCGGGAACATGGGCTGCCAGGGCATGAAGAAGTTCACCTTCCTTGGTGGGTGTGTGCCGTGGCTGCATGTTCTCGAGAGATTCAACAAAGAGCACGGTACGACCATTCTGCACGATAACGTCATGAACCTTGCTGTTGAGAATTCCTTCTACTCGAAAACTGTTGCCACTGTGTCGTACCCAAAGTTCCAGGAAACCTTGATCATCAGTGAGCTGCGTGAGGAGATGAGTGCCGATAACGAGGAGTGGATGTACCACATGCAGAAGTGCGACTCGTCGAACCCCTACAAAGACTACAACACTGCCATGACACACCTCTTCTCAGCACAGTGGGGCGAATGTGAAGCTGCGGCAAGCAAGCTGTGTGACGCTGACAGAGAAGACATGGAGAAGCGCTGCAGCACAGCTAAGGCGGTGTGTGAGACGGAGTACCGAGTACGCGCTGTGTTTAGTGCTGAAAGCCTTTGATTCCGCAGCGAAAGTACTTGCACCCTTTGATAGCATGGCGCTGACAGAGAGGGTTTGATGCAGCGCTGGAGCAGGGCAAAGACGGCGTGCGTGACTGAGTACAGGCCCCAAACTGTTATTCCTATTTTGAACCTTTGAGTGTCTCACCACCAGCCACAATGTGCTGCATTGAATTTATCATTTTGGTGACTTTACTGGGGGGTCCGAATGTAAGAAAGGGTATCTTATATTCAACTTTATTCAACATAAATTACTAAAAGAGTGCCTGTGGTCGAACATAAGAAAGGGTTGGGAAATGGGGTTTTTCATTTCTTTCTGAATATAAGAAAGGGTAGCTTATATTTAGCTTTTAGCTTTATCTAAAGACTCTGCACAGATTATACACATATAACGTTCAACTTCGCACATGTCCTGATTGCATGACACATGGTGAGCAACAGCAAACGTCAGTAGGTCCTGTGCCTGTGCCAAAAAAGCGAAACAGCAACACGCGGCTTGTGAGCGTCAGGACTTTTTCTTTCAGGATCTGATCTAATTTAGGTGGTTATTCCTAAACAAACGTGCGACGATGCTTGTGGGCGTTATCGCAAGTATTTTTGAGGTATGACTTTCGATACACAATGACGACCATGTGGCCACGACGTAACCACTCGTCTCCAGTGAAGGTGATGATGTAGCATCCACGTTGGTCAGTACCCATTCCCAGGAGGTGATGGGACAGCACAAAGTGTACACTGTGTCAGTACCCAGTACTGCATACAAAGCAAATTGTAGTTCTTTTTTCAATACTTCTTTGTCGTTATGTCCACTCTGTGTTCTTTTACAAGCTCACAGGATGGAAGCAATATCTTTCTGTTTTTTTTTGAAGCAATTTAAAGTCAGGCCCTTAGGGTGGTCGGGGGGGTAGCCGCCAACTGCTGGTCCAAACCCGGTTTGCTGGTCAATGCAAAAAACAGGTGAAAATCACACAGTGGTAAAAAAAGACTCCCTGCCAATGCAGGGAGGTGACGCGCTTTCTCCCCTCTGATGCACAAAATCGTGAAAGGCGGATGGGAGAGGGTGAACCACAAGCCGTAGTGGGTGTCAGCCTTCTTATCAGTAACCTCAGTACACCTATAAAAGAAGCGGCGGTCATGGTACGCAACATTTCAAAAAAATTCCCTCAAAATGGCACATTTTTACTGCCAAACTATGTCATGGGAAGGGTGGATTGGCAAGAATGCGCCGCAGGCGCACGGTACGCTACTTTTTTTATTTCGCCATGCTGCATGCTTCCTTTTCCTTCGGCGTTTGACCAAGTGAGTCGCGTTCTGGTCTCCCACGGTGTACCCTTGAGCCCCCAGGGTCTCTGCATCCGTGACACACCCGACTCTTGTGGCGGGATTCTCAAAAAAAAATCTATTGTTTTTATTTTATTTTTTACCCGGACCAGCAATACCTAGGGTTGCTGGTCCGCTGACCAGCAAAAAGTACCACCCTAAGGGCCTGTTTAAAGTACAGGGTTTCCGCCAGGATTTGGGGTTTCAGGAATTGGGGGGGACCATCAAAAAGACCCCCCAAAAAATTTTTTTCTCCCCGCAAAAGCGGTCGTCGCGCGCTTCGCGCGCGCCTCCGGCGAAGGGTGCACCAGGTTTGATAGCAGCCATGTCAAGCTTCACAGCTGTGTTGTCTGGTAGAGGTGGTTCGTTTGGAGGTCGGGGGTGGAAGTTAACAAGGTAAGGGGTCTTGTGAGAGTGGAGGGTGATGGTGTTTGCTTTTTCTATTGTATGGTGCTACAGTCATTACAGTGCTGCAGTGGGAACAGGTAATAACTACCCGTCGCTTGCACCGAAGCCTCCTTAGAAAAAGGGGCAATGCACGGAAGTATCGATGGAAGTACCGTGGTGTCTCTTATTTTCGAACAAAAATACGACCCAAATTCGAGAACGAAAGTTATAATATGTACGAACATTTTTATTTGTGCGAATATTAATATTTTCTCTAACTTTAGTACCAAAAAAAGGAAGAGGAACGGAAATGTGGGAGGGGTGGGGTCCCTTTTTTTTTTGTTGTTGACTTTTCCAGGCTCTCCGCTAGGATTTCCGATTTTGAAAATGTTCTGTTGATGGTCCACGTGGTGGGGTACATGCTTGCGCCGCAGGCGCACGGTACGCAACTTTTCAACTTACCTTCCTTCACCCCCCCTGTAAGGGCAACCGTAGGTGAAGTAAGGTATAGTATTGAAATCGATGTGGGGGGGGAGTAAAGGGTCAATTTTACAAAACCAGATTTTGAGGAAAATTTTAGCCGAAAATGGGCCCCACGTATAAGCAACCGGGCTCATATTTCTCAAAAATTAAGTGGTCAAAAAATTGTCCAATTTTCGAGATTGACCCCACCACTGCACGGATGCAAATAAGGACCCTTTTTAATTTGTTCTCTTGAAATGTATAATTTCATGTTTTCGCGAAAAAAATTACAACTGATCCCTACAAGGGTTGAAGGAAGGTGGTTGAAAACAACAGTAACAACAAGGACAAGTAATTGCTAAGGAAAAACGGGTGTGATGTGGAAAACTCCGCGCGATTTTCGAAACCACCGTAGTATCCTGGCGATTTGCTGGAGGTGCTGATGTGCCTGGTGTGATCGATGTGTTGTAGTCTGTGCATTCTGTGTTCCCTCCGCACTGCTCCAACGACGACGACAATGTGGGGAGCCTGTGGACAAAACGAGCTGGAACACGCCGAGCCTGCCGAGCTGACGTCAAACAACGCTATCGAGCAGATGGTGCTGGACGAAGAGGACAGCCCCCCTTCTTTAACGTTTCAGATGCTGGCGTCCCAGTGGGTCTGGCAGCTTACGAAGAGCGTTAGCATACCTGCAGAAGAGCAGAATGCTGGGCGTGTTGTAGATTATTTCTACAGGATGGAGTTCCACATCACACCCCGTTTTTTTTCCGATAGCAATTACTTGTTTTTTTTTCAACGCCCGATTTCAGGGTATTAGGGTGAAAATCCAAAATTCCGGAAAAAACTGGTTTTTCTGGTTTTCTCTCCTGGGTGGCGAAAACTAGTGTTTCCGGCGAAAACCTCCACCGTTGACGGACACAGTCACCTTTTTCGGGGTTTTCGGGGGTGGGGTCAGTGTCTTATCCAGGAATCCAGATTTCAAGTTGGGGAGGTCAGCTTGTTTTTTGCTCAAAATATTTTTCAGCCCTGTCTACCCTGGGTCAGCGCTGCTGAATGACCCAGGGTAGACATTGGGAACATAGGGACTGTATAAAATGGCGCCGCAGGCGAAAATTTTTGAGGGTACGGTGTAAAAATCTAGCTTTTTACACCACAGAGCCACTCAACGAACCCTTTTTTGCGGAGCAAAAAATGAAAAATGGCGCCGCAGGCAAAAAAAATTCAAGGAACATCCATTTCTCAAAGGCACTCCCGTGGTTCAACCACGGTTCTACCAGGCGGGGAAAAAATGCGGGGGGAAAAATCGAGTCCGCCCTAATCTGGGGACGAGTGTCGGTTTTTTTTTCCCCTCCAGATTTCTCTGTTTTTTTTTTTTTTTTTGAAAACCAGTTTTTTTAACCACCCTAATACCCTGCCCGATTTTGACTTTTTTGGGACGTTTGAGCACTCACCTCTCCATATCTTCTTCTCCTGAGCTTTTTTGACAGGTAGAACGGGTCTGAACCACTCAGCAGAACTTTTTTTTTTCTTTTTTTTTTCCCCATTTTCAAAAAGTTCTGTTGACAATCAACAGAACTTTAGTACCTAGCGGAGAGCCTGGACTTTTCCTTGCTGGGAGGGGGGGTGGAAGATGGGGGAGACCCATTCAAGACGATGAGGTTTGAAGGGAAACGTTTGCATGTGGTGCAAGCATAAAACGGCAGTACGATGACGGACCTCACCATCAAAGGAGGTTGTACACACATCTTAGTCACGTAAATCTTTGCCAACGGGGTGCAAAATTATGGGGGAAAAACGAACAAAGAAAAGCTTTGTTCCCTATTCTCTCTTCACATCTTACAACAACAACAACAACAACAACAAAACTTTTCTCTCTTCACTCCAAACAATACAAGCAACGTTGCAAAAATAAAAAGGGTGCCACAACGTTGTAAAAAAGGGGGGGAAATCCTTCACTCCTGACCTCCGCCTTCTGTAAGGTCAATGAGCATCTCATCATCTTCATCATCATGTTCATCTGCATCAATCACAGCTGCTTCGTCAACGTTAACAGGATGCTCCTCGTTGTGCCCCTCAAGTGCTTTCCTCCATGATGCAGTGATTACTTCCGGTGTTACCTTCGCAAGTGCATCGGCTACCCAAGAGTGGTGCTTGTCCTTCAAGGTGGTCCACTTTGTCGGGGTGCAGAACTCACTTGGGGGATGCCCCCCAGCGCTGTGGCGGAACATCTCCGCCGTGAGCCACTCGCGGTAGCTGTTTCGCAGCTGCCGCTTCAGCACCATGTTGACGTGTTGGTCGTTTGGCTGCAGTATGTCCGTACAACCAGCCGGTATATATTTCATAAAGATGGGAGATGGGATCAAGTCACCGAGCATATCCCTGAAGGAGTCGGAAACGTGAGGTGGGAATGTGTCCAAAAGTACAAGCACTGCAGCGTTTTCCATGTTTGGCTTTGACCTCACCCCCTGAATGTAAGGTAGAAGTGACTCTTTTGCCCAAAGAGCCAGGGTGTGTTCATTTGCCCAGTGGCTGCTCGTCTGTGCATACACGCATTCGGGGTTGCGCTGAACCGGAACAGATCTGAGAAGGCCCTGCCTCCCGGCGTAGATCAGCTGTGTTTTTAACAAGGCTCCACTACACGTTGTTGTAATTTGTCCAGTGATGGCTTTCTTATTTGTGTTGCCAGATATGACAACACGCTGAGTGCCGCGAATCGCTCTCGTTTTTTTCTGTGTCGGCTGCACAGGTAGGGAAGTCTGATCCATGTTCAGAAGTAGCTCGGGTTGGATGTCATTCTCACGCGTGATTTCTGCAATCTCTTCCAAAAATTGTGCTGCCGCCGCGTGCTGCTCTGCTGTGTGGGTTTGAGTGGAAGTTGGCACTCTCACGGACAAATTGTTACGCCTGCAGAAGTTTGCTGCCCATTGGCAGGAGAAGGTGAGCGATCCACCAAATTGCACGAGGTCAGTACGTCTCAGAGGGTTTTGCCGGAGTACGTTGGTCGCAGTTGCACTCACCACATTTGTGTCCACAGCGCCCCCTCCTGCCATCATGCCGGTCACAACCTCCAACACATGTATCTCCTCCTCAGCGGTCAGCAGACCCGGCCTCCCAGCTCGAGCAACCCCAGCAGTCCTCAGTCTCCTGGCCATTGAAGAATACGTGGTTTTGGGGATCAGGAGGCCGTTGTTCCGGCTCATGTACAGCATCACCTTCGTCCGCAGCGGAAGTCCCCTCTCGATGGGGCTCGCCTCTATCGCCTCCACTAGGTCCGCCCTGTGCGACCCATATGGACCCCGGGTAGGAGCTCTCGGCATGTTTTTTTTTTTGTTTTTTTTTTTTTGGAAACCTGTGGGGATGATTGCTTTCTCTCTTTGTAATTTGAACCATGTCAGATAAAAATTAATATTCGCACAAAATAAAAAATGTTCGCACAATAATTATTAACCAAAACCGTTCACGTATGGCAAATGATAATATATTATGCGCTATTATGAGATCTCATAATACATGTGATATTATGCGCTATTATGTGCTATTATGCGCTATTATGTGCTATTATGCGCTATTATGCGCCAATTATGCGGCGTTATGCGCTCATTATGTGCCGTACCCCCCACCCCCCCACCCAAAAAAAGTCGCTCAGAAGTGGTCAAAAGTGCCCAAAACCGGGCGGAATTCGATTTTGGGGTACAAATGGGCCTATGGTGTGGTTTTTATTGACTTCAGGGGGGTTTCTTTGATTTATTACCTACTTCACGTTTTTTGACGGCTTAAGATACCTTGGGTGGGAAAACCTTTGGTACCAGGTGCTTGACACTTTTTGAAACATGGTTCTAAGTTCCACCAAGTCCCTCTAAACACCCCGAAACCGCCTGGGTACCCCTCGGGATAGGTTCTGGGGTGAAAATATGTGGCTTTGGGGGCTTTTCTGGCCCCTGGCTCACACTGAGGCGTGATGAATGTGTGAGTTGCTCTATCTACGAGGGGTGGGCAGGTACAAGTTGTATGTACATTTTTGAAAAAAGCAGATACGGGGCTTCTTGAGGCTCAAAACTGCTCAAAACCGGGCGCAGATGGATTTTTGGACATCTGAGGGTGGTATTTTCTGGTTTGGGGCATTGGGGTAGGGCACATAATGAGCACATAATGAGCACATAATGAGCACATAATAGCGCATAATCATTATGCGCTATTATGTGCTATTATGCGCTATTATGCGCTATTATGCATTATGCGATTATTATGAGCGCGCATAATAGCGCATAATGATCTCATAATTTATTATGAGATCTCATATTAAATTATCATTTGCCATACGTGAAAACCTTAGGAGGGTGTTCAAATTTCCCGTTTTTCCCTTTTCTCCCGTTTTTCCCTTTGTCTTTGCCATTTTTTTTTTCAAAAAAAAAAAATTTTTTTTTTGACAAGGCAATTTTCCATGGATGTAGAAAGTACTTCACGTACTTTTTTTTTTTTAAAAAAAGTAAAAAAGTACGTGACGAAAAATGAAAAAAAAAAGTACTTTTTTTTTTTTGAAAAAAAAAAAGTACTTTTTTACCATAGATGGTAGTCGGCCCGAGTCGGGCCGAGTTTTTGGAAAATCTGGGAGTCGGGCCGACTTTTATTTATTTTTTTTTTTTTTTCAAAAGTCGGGCCGACTCGGGCCGAGTCGAAAAAAATTTTTTTTTTAAAAAAAAAGTCGGCCCGAGTCAGTGTTTCCCACGGTGAGATTTTGGGGTGAGAAATCTCACAAAAAAAAAAAAAAAAAAAAAGTGAGGTGAGAAACAGAGCTCGCGCTAAAGTCCATCCCTCATCCCGGGATTTTTGGGGGTTTTGGTAGGAACGTTTTTTTTTTGCAGTACGGGGATTTCATTAAGAAACCAGAAGTTCTAATATTGTTGAGTAAGACCACCACATAGTGGACTTGCATATACATGTGACCCCGCCGTGGAACGCAATTGGCTCGGAAAGTCAAAAGAAAGAGGAGAAAAAAGGAAAGGAAAAAAAAAAAAGTTGGTTACCGTGCGCCTGCGGCGCTGCCTGTTCCCTTCCAGTTTCTACAGGCAAACACTTGCCCCCTTTACCTTACACTTACGGGTTTTGACCAAAACCAAGAACTTGTCCATTTCGGCAAATTGACCCCACCACAGAACGGACGAATTCCGGAAATGCAAATGCCGGTGTTTTCGCGCATTTTCATGTTGCAAGACGTCAGGATCAGGGAGAGAAAATCTGGTTGTGGGATTTACCCTTGGCCCTCTTTACCCTACATGGATTTTGACCAAAACCAAAAAATTGGCCATTTCGGCAAAGTGACCCCACCACAGCGCGGACGGATTCCGGAAATTCCAATCGCGGTATATTTTGAGGCTGAAAACCCACTGATTTTCAGGAGAAAAATTGCTTCCAAATCTCGGAATTTTCCGAATTTTCCTGAAAATGACCCTTGTTTACGAGTATGGGTTCATATTTTGCGAAAATTTAAGTCACTAAAATTTTGTCCATTTTTCCGTATATACCCCACCACAAGCCGGGATTGGCCCGGAAATGCCACAAAACGGGGTTTCCGGGCCTCCCCAGCTAACCTTTTCAAGGAACGTTTTTCCGTACCCGAAATCCATTTTTCCCCCATTTTTTCCCATAATTAGCGCGACCACTGGTGAGAAATCTCACCTGCAGGAAAAAAAAAAAAAAAAAAAATCATGGTTGAACCACGGGAGTACCATGGGGAACTGGGTTGCTGACCGCACCATCCAGGCTGTAACTCAATTTTTTTTGCCTGCGGCGCCATTTTCCCTTTTTTGCTCCGCAAAAAAGGGTTAGGTGTGTGACTATGTGCTGTAAAAAAGATAGATTTTTACACTGTACCCTAATTTTTTTTCGCCTGCGGCGCCATTTGTTTGATTTTTTTTGCTCCGCAAAAATCCCTATGTTCCCAATGTCCCTGGTCAGCAGTGCTGAGAAATTTTGGGCACAAAAACAAGCAGTGACATTTATGTCAACAATTTTTAGAAATGTTGCGTACCGTGGCTTCGCTTGGGTGTCATGCCTGCCATGACTGCTGTTTATTTTGTAAATGTACTGAGGTTACTGATAATTCGTGTACCACGTGTGCCTGGTGCAAATATCAATGAAGTGCCGAACTCCGAGAAATTCTCACATTCCGCCGGAGGCCCCCAACTTGAGCTAAGGTGGGACACGGGCGTGCGAAGCGCGCCCGGGCTCGCCACATCTATACAAAAACCCGCAAAACCGCAAAATCTCACCTATTTTCAGAGTTAGGTGAGATGCTGGGAAACACTGGCCCGAGTCGAAAAAAAAACTCGGCCCGAGTCAGCCCGAGTCGGGCCGAGTCGGCCCGACTCGGGTCCCGTCGGCCCCCCCACAGTAAAATCTTTTCCAAAAAAAAAAAAAACCAAAAAAAAACAAAAAAAAAAAAAAAAACCCCCAAAAAAAAAAACCAAAAAAAATTCGACTCGGCCCGACTCGGGCCGACTTTTTTTTGAGTCGGGCCGAGTTTTTTCGACTCGGCCCGACTCGGGCCGACCCTGAAAAAAATATTTTTGAAAAAAAAAATAACGAAAAGTGGTCGGCCCGACTCGGCCCGACTACCATCTATGTTTTACCCATTTGGGTGTGGGTTCATATTTCGTGAAAATTTTAGTCACTAAAATTTTGTCCATTTTTCTGTATATCCCCCACCACAGAATGGGCGGATTCCGGAAATGCAAATGCGGGTGTTTTCGGGCATTTTTATGGCCGAAAACGCTCCAATATTTTCACGTACGTTGATTTTCACGTGAAAAAAAAAGTACTTTTTATTTTTCAAAAAAAAAAAAGTACTTTTTTTCGTTTTTTTTTCGAAATCACGTAAATCACGTAAAATATTTTTTCAAAAAACGTCACGTACGTGAAGTATCACGTAACCCGATTTTTGAAAAAAATTACTTTTTTTTCGTCACGTACTTTCTACATCCATGATTTTCAGGTGAAAAAAAAATTTTTTTTTTCGAAAAATTTTTGGCCCCCTGGGGTGGGTCTTGGGGCACCGAAAAATGCCAAAAAACGCAAAAATCGGCTGTTTTGACCATCTGTGGTTACACCATATACACGTCTCTGAACAAGCCTATACTATACCCAAAAGTGGCTAGGCAAGGCCGTGTTTGACCAAAAAAAAATTTTTTTTTTTTCACGAAAACCGAGTTTTCGTCACCTGTGGGTGGTCGTAGGATCGAAATTTGTGAAAAATTTTCACTTTTTTTTTTTGACCCAAAAATTTTTTTTTCGACAAGGCACATAGATGGTAGTCTGGCAGAGTCTGGCAGACTTTTCAAAAAATCTGGAGTCTGCCAGACTCTGCCAGACTTTTTTTTCTCGCCAGACTTTTCGCCAGACTTTTTTTTAGTCTGGCAGAGTCTGGCAGACTAAAAAAAAGTCTGGCGAAAAGTCTGGCGAGAAAAAAAAGTCTGGTGAAAAGTCTGGCGAGAGAAAAAAAAAGTCTGGCAAAGTCTGGCAAAGTCTGGCAGACTCCAGATTTTTGAAAAGTCTGCCAGACTTTGGGGTGGCATCAAACAAAAAACGCGGACAATGTCCGCGTTTTTGGGGGGGGAGGGGGGGGGTCTGAAATTCCAGAAAACGCGGACATTTTGGGGTTTTTTTTTCCTCGAAATTTTTTTTCTTCACCGGGGTTGTACACGATTTTGACCAAAATTTATAAAAACTCGTCCATTTCGGCAAATTGACCCCACCACAGAACCGGCGGATTCAGGAAATGCAAATGCCGGTGTTTTCGGGCAAAATAAAAAAAAATACAAGATGCCCGCGTTTTTTTGCAAAATGTACACGAATGGGGGGCCCTTAAACCCCTGCTACCATGTGCTTCTACAGGCAAATACTTGGACCCCTTTACCTTACACTGACGGGTTTTGACCAAAATCAAGAACTTGTCCATTTTGGCAAATTGACCCCACCACAGAACGGACGGATTCCGGAAATGCAAATGCCGGTGTTTTTGCACATTTTCATGGTTTCAGCATCAGAGAGAGAAAATCTGGGTTGTGGGATTTACCTTGGCCCCTTTACCTTACACTCATTTTGACCAAAACCAAGAACTTGGCCATTTCGGCAAATTGACCCCACCACAGCGCGGACAGATCCCGGAAATGCCAATGGCGGCATGTTTTGGGGCTGAAAAATTTTCACCTGAAAATTTTTTTCAGCAGCATTTTTTGTCCGAAAATGGGCCCCACGTATTAGTGACCGGGCTCATATTTTCAAAAATTTAAGTGGTCAAAAAATTGTCCAATTTTCGAGATTGACCCCACCACTTTCTGGACGGATTCCGGAAATGCCAAAAAACTGTGTTTTGGGTCACGAATTTGCACCCCGTCACCCAAAAACCAGCAAAAAATAGGGGAAAAAAAAACAAAAAATGTCCGCGTTTTGGGGGGGGGAGGGGGGGGGTCTGAAATTCCCCAAAAACGCGGACATTGTCCGCGTTTTTTGTTTTGATGCCACCCCTTTGCCAGACTTTTTTTTTCCTCGCCAGACTTTTCGCCAGACTTTTTTTTTTCTCGCCAGACTTTTCGCCAGACTTTTTTTTTCTCGCCAGACTTTTCGCCAGACTTTTTTTTTTCTCGCCAGACTTTTTTTTTTAGTCTGCCAGACTTTTTTTTTTGCTTTTTAAAGTCTGGGAAGTTCCAAAAAAAAGTCTGCCAGACTCTGCCAGACTACCATCTATGAAGGCAACGGGAAAAATGACTAAGGGAAAACAAACTTTCGGTCTGCGTGCGCGTCCTGCGTGCCTGGGTTTTTTTGAGATTTTCAAAAAAAAAGTTTTTTCAAAAAAAAGTTTTTTCTGCGGAAAGGCGAATACCGACACCCCTGCTACCCCCGTCTCCCCCAAAAAAATTTCCCCATGGAGAGCAATCGGCTCGAGCAATCAAAAGAAGGCAGAGAAAAGGGAAAAGAAGAAAAGAAAAAAGTTGGGTACCGTGCGCCTGCGGCGCTACCTGTTCCCTACCCTCCTTTATTTTTAAACATGATGTACTTATTTATGTACAGTGTTCATTTTCTTTTGAGTACGACTCCACACCCCTTCTCCCTCACGTATAAAGATCAATTAGGATACCATGGGGCACACCTGCCGCAGAGAATAATGAGCTGCTGAACCGTCTCCACCCTCGCTGTGTGAGGGCACCCCCTCCGAGGACATAACCGTCCTGGTTTTTCGTTTTCACTCTTCTCTGTGGTCACTGAACCCCCACCGCCATCACTACAATACCATAGCTTTCTTCAGTACATTAGTGTTTCCAGTAAAACACTACAATTTCATGCCAAGTTGGGTTTTCAGACTGAAAATGACCCTTGTTGAGTACGGGTTCATACTTTGTGACAATTTGAGTCACTGAAATTTTGTCCATTTTTCCCCCACCATAAGCCGGGATTGGTTCGGAAATGCGGTATCCTTACTAAAACCAGAGGAATCTCGTAGTTCCATAGTAAGGGTACTTCAGTGTATTTTTGTACACACATGTGACCCCACCGTGGAGAGCAATCGGCTCGCGCAATCAAAAGAAAGCAGAAAAAAGGGGGAAAGAAGAAAAGGAAAAAGTTGGGTACCGTGCGCCTGCGGCGCTACCTGTTCGCAGTCAAAAACACCATAATTTGATCTGAAGTTGGGTTTTCAGTCCTGAAAATGACCCTTGTTTACGAGTATGGGTTCATATTTTGTAAAAAATTAAGTCACTAAAATTGTGTCCATGTTTCCGTATATCCCCCACCACAGAACGGGATTGGCTCGGAAATGCCACAAAACACTGTTTTCACCCCCTTATACACAGCTGTTTGAGGTGCGTTTTTTTGGTCCCAAAACACGATTTTTCAGATTTTTCCCCCAAAAGTTAGCGCGAAGCCTGTTCTCACTCCAGGAAAGAAGGACAATTTGAAAAAAACTTTTTTTTAAAACAAACTTTTTTTTGCCTGCCTGCCTGGGTTTTTCTGGGGGACGTCCCGACGCGCACGCAGACGAGAAGTTTGTTTTCCCTAAGGGGAAAAGGGAAAAAAGGGAAAAACGGGAAATTTGAGGATCCCCTATTTTGAGGATCATTTTCACAGTCACATTTTACCTTAGCAAAATCTGAAAAAAAAAATTTTTTTTTCGAAAAATTTTTAGGCCCCTGGGGTGGGTCTTGGGGCACCGAAAAATGCAAAAAAACGTAAAAATCGGGTGTTTTGAGCATCTGTGGTTACACCATATACACGTCTGTAACCCCACATAGGACCATTACCATGGTTTCGTTAGCCCTTGTGGCATGCCCTCCTGCAGTTTCCTGCTCATCGGCGGCCTCTAGTCCGTGTGGACTTGGGCCACTTGGGCCACCAGCTTCCGGAGGAGCGACGCTCACGTGCGACCGTCGGACCGGTCACTGCTCTGGGTGCCATGTGCTCTAGCCAATTCTTGACGAGGATGGGGGTGCAGACCGCCAAGTCCGGACGGTCGGAGGGAACCACACGTCAGTTCTCCTAAGCTCCTTGTGACTTGACTCGTGCCGGTGCTGGTGTCTACAAGCTTCAACCCCTTCTTGTGACCCACCGAGCACGCAGCCAACAGTGCGTCAAACCCTCAAGATCCTGTAGCACCGAGGGTGTGTGGCCCCAAGCGTCTGCGCCAGGACATACGCCGTCTGCCATCAAGCGGAGGGTGCTCCAATACTCCTCAGACACGAAGGAGCAATCACAGCGATCACGAACCACGCGATTGAGGCGGTTTCACAGGTGGTCAGCGGGAGGCTTCACAAAGCAACACCGCTTCCGGAGATGACCGGCTCCCCTCTTCCTCAACATGCACCAGAGCCCTATTTTTCACAAGCGGTCCCGAAACCTTAATGTTTGCGCAAGCCCTGGAGTCATCCGATGACGCAAGGCAAGTCACTCTCCCAAAGCGATGGCATTGGATGGCAGTATCCGAAGTCAGACCTCCGGGTAATATTGAATCCTTAATGGACGACTTCAATGTGATCGCTGCCTTCTCCCTCTACGCCCCACACTTCAAGAACACGGAGACTCGCAAGCTGCAAGTAATTTGAGTTTGTTTCTGCGAGCCGAAACCGTTCATCTTCGGAGATATGTACAGTGTGCGCACTACTTTCCGCAGGAAGAACGGGCCCTTTTGGGCTCCGACCTCAGAGGCCGTTTTCGAGGACAGCTACAATGGGATATTTCGGTTTCCTCAATTTTTTATAAAAAAGCGAAAATCTGCCTATGTGCTTGAAAAATGCTGTGCATTTTTGGTAGAATTTTTTAAAAATTGCTATACTCCCCTATGACTGGACCCAACTCCCCTCACTCTTTTTTTGGTCAAAAATACCCCAAATTTTTCTACCTTTTTTTCCATTTTTTCCATTTTTGACCTTTTTAGACACCCTCCTTAAACGAAAATAAGATTTCATACGAAAGTTCATTTTTAGACGAAAATTTATTGTTCGAAAATAAGAGACACCACGGTATATCAATATCACATAGCTAGCAACACAGCGCCGCAGGCGCACGGTACGCTACCTTTACCCTTTTTAAAAAAGATTGCACCACCCCCTTTTTCTTCCACTTCTTCTGGCACAGCGAGCCAAATGCTCTGCACGGTGGGGTCGCATGACCACGGGGGGTCATCTACAATCTCCAAAAGCCCATTTTTCTTGGGGGGGACCATGGTCCCCCCCGGTCCCCCTTGGCGGAAACCCTGAAGTACCTGCCCTCCCCCGTGCATAAGTCCGACGAAGTCCGGACTTATGCACGGGTAATGGGGGTCAAGAATAAAACATTACCTACTCCCGTCGGGGGGGAGTAGGTAATGTTTTATTCTTCACCACGCACAAAATATCACGCGCAGAGAAACACTAGTTTTTTCACACAGCGCGTCCGTTGTTTGTTTTTTCTCAACGACACCTTTCATCAAATCCCCGGTATCACATAATATTATGATACTGTCTTTCCATGGATACACATGAAAAGGAGTTCTGTGTTATTCAGAACTCGATAGGCGATTGAGCGTATCTAACAACAACCAAAACAAAAGAAAGTCCAAAGAAGAGAATAAAAAATGCAGGAAAAATAGACAACGGGAAAAACAAAAGAGATTTTGACAAAAAAAGGGACAATTAGGCTAGTTGACGCCACGGGTCGGTTTAGGAATTTTCTGGGAAATCCTGTTCCGTACCATCCCGTACCGCCCTCGAACGCTCCCAAATCCCCCCATACCGCCCCATACCCTCCCGTACCCTCCCATACCACTCCCATACCCTCCCATACCGTCCCGTACCGTCCCCCTAATCGGTGTGGGAGTTGCTCTCTTTTGCGTGCGAATTGTACACGAGAACTGCAAACCGGGCCGGTCTGGGTTTGAGGTATACGGAAAGGCCATAATTTGTGAATTTGCAGCTGGACGACGGCAAATTGACCCCACCACAGCGCGGACAGATTCCGGAAATGCCAATCGCGGTATGTTTTGGGGCTGAAAAAATTTCACCTGAAAATTTTTTTCAGCAGCATTTTTTGGCCGAAAATGGGCCCCAGCTATTCGTGACTGGGCTCATATTTTCAAAAATTTAAGTGGTCAAAAAATTGTCCAATTTTCGACATCGACCCCACCACTTTCTGGACGGATTCCGGAAATGCCAAAAAACTGTTTTGGGTCACCCGTTTTTGGGGCCCCTGAGGCGATTTTATAAAAAACCCACAGGATCACCCTGTTCCCACAACTTTTTTGTCAACTTTTTTTCAGGAAAAACTTTTTTTTGCGCGCGCGCGCATTTTTTTTTTCAGAGTCAGCGAGCGGGAAACGAAAAAAAAGTCGAGCTACCCTAAGTGCATGCACGACCCCCAAACCACTCCCAAACCTCCAAAAATCCTCCCATACCACTCCCATACTGTCCCATACCCTCCTCACAATCAAACTTGTTTGAGCAGCTTTGCTGCGGATTGGGGGGTTCGGATAAAAAGACATAAAAATAATAGCGACAATTCCTCTCACTTTTTGATATTTTCTACCACTTACTTACGGTAAGGTTGGAAGGGGACCGGGAATAAACAACACCTCCTTCATCAGGATTTTGCTTGTGTGTTTCTCCTCCCCCGTACGTTTTACTTCACATCGGGTTTGTTTTTGGTTATGGGGGGGGTAGGGGGGCTTTTTCTCTTCAACACATACTTGTTTGACTTTGAGCAAAGAATAAAGACTGGTCTTTTTATCTTTCCGGACCCCCCAAATCCTCCCATACCCTCCCAAACCCGAATGTCCGTGACGTCAACTAGCCTACTGACAATATAATTGAAGCAATTTTATTACAAAGGAAAACGAATGGGTGCACAGGAGCTTGCACTACGCTGCTTCCTTTGCTGCGAGCTCTGATATACAGTGTCCTTCTGAACTAACGTTTTACTTATTTTACTTAAAGGTACACTGTCGTGAGAGCTGCGTGTTTCAAGTCAGCTTGATTTGTTGCGCATTATTTGACCACACCCCTCCAGGATTTCTCGCTAATTCAGGATCATTGATACGGCGGATGTCCGGACCCCTCTCCGTATTGGGGGGTGCAAAGGATTTGCCCCAATGTTAAGTGACCCAGAATATTAGTGACAAGCCTTACCCTCTTTTCTTTGCTTTCATCCATGGCTGGCATCGTACGTGGGTCAATTGAGCTGAATGCATAAAGTGATGATAAACAGCTATTCTTGATTTTATTTTATTTTGTACTATTAGTCTAAGCTGCGTTTAAGCGTGTTGCCATTACTCTGTTTTGTGCTGTACTTTCCTCCCCCCAGTGAGGCCAACAAAAAAAGAATACATCTCGGATATTTTCTGTTCTTCTGAAATTGAAAATACCGTTAAACTGTTGCTCCGACCCCCTGCGATGCACTGATCACGCTCCAAGGTACACTATCTCCAAAGGTTGGTAAGTTACTAACCACGAATGGGCTACTCTATATTTCTTTCAAACGGATAGGGATATTTCAGATTTTCGGGGGGTTTTTTTTAATAGGTCAAACGCAGTTGACAGGGGGAAATGCTAGGTCACTCTAGCTGTTTTCACCCTCATCTGTGCTCCTCCCTTCTCACACATCACTTTCTGTACTTCAGGGCTTTCATTTTCTTGTCATTTTGGCTCTTTTGTAAACATATCAGTTTTCAAAAAAAGGTGGAAGCGTACAACCAACAAGCCCTCCCCCTGTTTCGTTTCCCGTTTTTTCCTGTGTGGGTGAAGATAGTTATTGACACCCGCAGTATTTTTTGGGGTTTTCGGGTTTTTGCTCCACTCATGTTTTGGCCTCACATGGGACCGCTCGAATCGATGTATTGACCTGAGAGATTACAAAACAGGAGGCGAGGAGGGGTATGCGGGGCTTTTTTTGTGCCTTCAGGGTCTTTTTTATTTTTCAGCAACCCTGCCTCTTCTGTACTACTAAGGCACAGCCTTTGTCTTTCTTTTTGGGTGTGCGGGACTCTCCCCCTTGTCCTCAGGGTGCTAAACGTCCCTGCCCCTACTAAATGCAAGTTAAACCCTGGCAGGGTATAAAAATGCTGAGCCGTGGCTTCCCCATGCTATGACGGGTGCTCGCACGCGGAGCATGAAACAGCGACAACGGTCAGGCCAGGACTTCTGTTCTGCGACACCTTTGGCTTGGCATCGTACGTGGGTCAGTCTGCCTGCATCAATAACTTCAATTTTATTTCAATACCTGGGATGGCAACGTCAAGAACCAAGTCAACCCTTTTTCTCACGTTTCCCCCACGTCAAGCCCTTTTGGCGCAAGGCTCTCCAGTAAACGGCATGGTTCCCCTCCCTTTGTGTTCCACATTTTTGTCGATTACTCAAATAACGCTTGCCCACGCAGGTTTCGGGTCGCTGGATTCGGATGCACTCAGTTGCTCTTGTGTCCCGTGGTGCCTCTGTGACGAGCCTTCCTATCACCACCACGCACCATCCCTCGCAAGCGTATCACAACACTCCACACACAGTTTTGAACACCCTCCCCCCTCCACCTGATTTGGGCAAGATGAAAGTGTCGTTGCGGAACCTGAACATCCTGCTTGCGCTGGTCTGCATTGTGATCACAGCCGTGGTGTGCATGGTGATGAGCATCACGAGTGCTGACTCTGCACTGTCCGACACAAACACGCTTGTTGAGAACACTGCTGACGAATGCTTTGGCACTGGGGACGCGTCCTTGCGGCGGGCGCTGGAGGACTACCTGACGTCTGTGCAGGAGGGAGCGTCGCAGATCATTGTCAACTTTCTTGACACACATCGTCTGCTGACAGAGAAGATTGTTGCTGAGATGGGTGCATTCCCTCCACACGTGTCTGAGTCGTGGGCTTTCTTACGTGACAAGCGTTCCGCACTGGTGAATGAGTACCGTATTTTCAACAAGATTGGGATGACTGGTGTCGGTGTCATTGGGCGCAAGGGTCAGGCTTGTCTCATTTACGAAGACTGGCGCACGATCTCGAACCCTCCCGATGGCTACCACCACCACTATATGGGTAACAACAACGGCAGCGACTATGACGCTGAGGCAGGTGCACCAACAGAGGAGCGCACTATCATCGGCACTGTTGACCCGTTCACAGGTGAGTTTCGTGCACCTGAGAACTCGACCTACAGATCAACGGACGGAACACATCAACCCGGGTGCGCGCACGACTCCATCGCTTTCGACACGAACGGTGCACAGCCTTCGCCTCGCTGCAACATTTGGGGCTACGACCAACGCCAAGGTATCTACGGGCTCTCTGCATTCTCAGGTGTGCGTGGTGAGGCTGGCGTGCGGTGGTCTCACCTCTTCGAAACCCCACCCTACATTGTACTGTTCATGTTCGGCACGTGGTCACACGAGACAGCAAACGGTGTGCAACTCGGGTTTGTCTTCAACGGTCTTGACGTGCGTGCCATCTCACGTCAGCTTGCCCGAATCAAACTTGGAAATGGAGGGCCCACGTCAAAGGGAAGGCTGTACACGTGTGCGAATAAGAACTGGATGTACGATGCGACGGGTATCCCATCCTTCGACCAGCAGCACTTTCTGACAGCAGTTTCGCACGGAGAGTATGTGTTTTTCATTGTTGAGTTTTTCCTGTTGTGGACTATGTTAAGTGTGGTCGATATTGTGCACATGTTGAGTCTTTTGCGGGGCTTGGTTGACATCTTGACATATACCATTGCTGACACATCATCTGCGTGATGATGTGTCCCTGCCTCTGCTTCAAACCACACACCACTCAACAGAGCCACAGTCGTCATTGACCCATCAACAGAACACACTGTCCCACTGCACGCTGTGAACGCAACAGACGAGATCATCCGGTCCACCGCCCGACACATTAATGCCACCAACGGGCGCTACGAGGCCATGGCGAACAAGACCATTCACGAATACATGATCTCCGTGAACGGGACTGAGGAGCAGTTCTTCTTGCGGTGTGTGCCCCACCCACCCCAACATACATCTTTCGGGCGACTTTGGCTCATTTCCACTTAAACACTCATCACACCACAACACACCACAGATGCCAAAGAATCAACGACGGCTACGGTGTGGACTGGTGGCTGGTGATCACCCTTGACCGAGAGTACATGCTTGGCGCCATTGACCGGAGCACACTTGCTGCACAGGAGCGCATCCGTGACGAGGTTGACAGTGTGGACGAGGACCTTGTGCGTTCTCGCATCATCCTTGTTGTGACTGTTGTGGTGGCAAGTGTGCTGCTGATGCTGCTGGCACTGATGCTGGTCCTCCGCATTGTCGCACCTTTGGTACAGCTGCAGGAGGAGATGGCACGTGTGGCTGTGATGAACCTGTCGCAGGTGGACGAGACACGTGCCATCAGCAACATCGAGGAGGTGGGACACATGCAGACGTCGTTCCTGCAGATGCTTCGCAACCTGAAGGAGTACCGCAACTACATGCCTGCCTCTGTGCTTGTTGATGATGTGTCGGACACGCAGAGCGGATCATGCGAAATATCTACAGTGGCGGATCGTCGCACATGCACAACAACTAGCCTCAGCGAGTCGTCGCGCCACTCTGGTGCAGTCAAGCACACGTTACTGATGACACAGAAGCTGGATCTGAAGAAGGTGGCCTTTTCGGTGGTCAACGTGTGTAACTTCTTCCAAAAGTCACGTGAGCATTCCAGTCGTGAGATGCAGTCATACCACACAGAATACCTGAGCACGGTGTTGGGCATCACACACGGATTCAACGGTGTGAACGACGGCTTCTTAGGCGACCGTGTCATGACGCACTGGAACGGTGCACGCCACTGCACCTCACCGAAGCTGCAGGCAGCAAAGTTCTCGCGTCGTGTGCACTCTGACGAGGCATTGCTGAAACGGAAGTGGACACTCTCGATGGCCTTTGTGTTTGGAGAGGTGCGTTGCGGAAACATGGGCTGCCAGGGCATGAAGAAGTTCACCTTCCTTGGTGGGTGTGTACCGTGGCTGCATGTTCTCGAGAGATTCAACAAAGAGCACGGCACGACCATTCTGCACGATAACGTCATGAACCTTGCTGTTGATAATTCCTTCTACTCGAAGACTGTTACCACTGTGTCGTACCCAAAGTTCCAGGAAACCTTAATCATCAGTGAGCTACGTGAGGAGATGACTGCCGATAACGAGGAGTGGATGTATCAGCTAGAGAAGTGCGATTCTTCGAACCCCTACAAAGACTACAACACTGCCATGACACACCTCTTCGCAGCACAGTGGGACGAATGTGAAGTTGCGGCACGCAAACTTCACAACGCTGACAGAGAAGGTTTGATGCAGCGCTGCAGCAGGGCAAAGACGGCGTGCGTGACTGAGTACAGGCCCCAAACTGTTATTCCTATTTTGAACCTTTGAGTGTCCTACCGCCTACCACAATGTGCTGCATTGAATTTATCATTTTGGTGACTTTAAGAGACATGAATTATTGTTTCGTTATTTTAATTGCTCAACAGTGAACTTGAACTGAAGTTTTTGTACCACTTTTTAATTTTGCCAGCTTCGCCTGCCACGTCTCAAGAACAATGCTGGGCTTAGAGTCTTACTCTGTATTCAGTACGCATGATTTTCGTATTCATGTAGTAGTTTCTCAGGACAAGTTTCAGGGCGTAGCTACTTTCTGCTACTATTTTTTTTTTTTTTGTTTTTTGTTTTTTTTTTTTTTTATATGACTAGTAAAAAACACTTTATCGTACAATCCGTCGTAAATCCGCGTAAAATAAAGTAGACTTTATTTTACAGCTCACTATAGAGTTTTCTATGGAGCTGTAAAATAAAGTTTTACTCCGTAAAATGTACTTTATACCCCACAGAACAGACTGTTCCCCACTTTTTTTTACCACCCACACATGCCGCGCACCACGAAAAAAATGCTGGAAATGGAGCTGTACGAAGATTATGGGTACTGGGTACTGGGTACTGGGTACTGGGTACTGGGTACTGGGTACTGGGTACTGGGTACTGGGTACTGGGTACTGGGTACTGGGTACTGGGTACTGGGTACTGGGTACTGGGTACTGGGTACTGGGTACTGGGTACTGGGTACTGGGTACTGGGTACTGGGTACTGGGTACTGGGTACTGGGTACTGGGTACTGGGTACTGGGTACTGGGTACTGGGTACTGGGTACTGGGTACTGGGTACTGGGTACTGGGTACTGGGTACTGGGTACTGGGTACTGGGTACTGGGTACTGGGTACTGGGTACTGGGTACTGGGTACTGGGTACTGGGTACTGGGTACTGGGTACTGGGTACTGGGTACTGGGTACTGGGTACTGGGTACTGGGTACTGGGTACTGGGTACTGGGTACTGGGTACTGGGTACTGGGTACTGGGTACTGGGTACTGGGTACTGGGTACTGGGTACTGGGTACTGGGTACTGGGTACTGGGTACTGGGTACTGGGTACTGGGTACTGGGTACTGGGTACTGGGTACTGGGTACTGGGTACTGGGTACTGGGTACTGGGTACTGGGTACTGGGTACTGGGTACTGGGTACTGGGTACTGGGTACTGGGTACTGGTCTCCACTTTATTTTACTCGGATTTACGACGGATTGCACGATATCGTGTTTTTTATCGTCATATAAAATTACGTATTAGTGAAAAATAAAGTAGCTTATTTTACTTGCCATGCCCAATGTGCACTCGTGTATTTTTTTTCCCCTCGCCTTCGGCTCGGGGAAAAAATACACACTCGTGCACATTGGGCATGGCGCGTAAAATAAAGTCTACTTTATTTTACACTAATAAATAGTTATTATATGACTAGTAAAAAACACTTTATCGTACAATCCGTCGTAAATCCGCGTAAAACCCCCTCACAGCTATTGTTTACATATTTTTATGTAAATAGTATTCGTGCATGTAAATAATACATCAGTCCTATTCGTGGTCATTTACCCCCCCCCCCCCCCTAAATTTACCCCCCCCCCCTTATTTTACCCCCTTTTTCAGAAAAAAACGGTTCAGGCCAAAATAACATGGTAATTTACCCCCCCCCCCCCCCCCCCTTATAATACCCTGTTGTGGCTGGTACTTTACCCCCCTGGGGGGGTAAAGTACCAGCCACCAGGTAATTTTTGGGTAATTATCGCCGCAACACGCCAGGTGGTGTTTTGTCACGAGTGACCTAAACCCACGAGCGAAGCGAGGGGGTTCAGGGAACGAGTGGCAAAACACCACCTGGCGTGTAATTATGGGGTAATAGTTTCACTTAGTGCAGCGCATACCTGTTTTGTTTTATGGTTTGCTGGGAGGGGCTGATGTGTTCAGCGGGTCGTACATCCGGAGACTGTAGGACTCGTCTGATTTGAAGCTGGAGACAAGCTCGAAATGAGGAAAGGGGTAAAGTGCAAATAATCTTTCACCCTGTTTTACATCACGTGTGCAGGTAGATGGGTGCAGGTGGGTACGTTTGTGCTGCGTGGGCGATACGTTTGGGACACCTCACGGAATCTGAGGCAACACCGTGATCCCTGACCAGTCATGGTTCAGGCACGGGCAGAAAGATGATGTGGATGATGTGGATCCATGATGCATGACTGCTTGCGATGTCGCAAGGAAGTGAGGAATTTTTTTCAGATGACACATTTGTCATGAGAGCATGTGTCGTCACACTGTGTTGTGCAAAATTTTACCCCACCGTGTATGAAAAAGTCCCCCCTTCCCACCCAAAAACATGACCTAACCCATAACATGGTAATTTACCCCCCCCCCTTACCCCCTCATTTACCCCCCCCCCTTATTTTACCCCCTTATTTCCAAAATTTCCGGTTCACCGACCCAAAGGGGGGGGGGGGGTAAATGACCACGAATAGGACTGATGTAAATAATTTACATGTAAATACATACAATGCAACGAGGCCGGGTACGCCTGAAAATACTCGTATCTGGAAAATATATCTGAGGCGTGCCTGAGGCGTCACTGAGGCGTGCCTGAGGCGTACTCGGGATTAGTTACGTTTAAGTACGCCTCAGGCACGCCTGAGTATATATCAACGCATACTTGCGTTTCAGGCGCCTGGTGTGTATTTTTTCCCCGCAAAAAGGGCCTCTGATGCATTTCCGGAGCGATCTGAAAAAATTCCGGGGTCGGACAATTTTTTTAGCAAAAAATGCGTGACTTTAAGTTTGTACCAAAAATCAGGGGAAAGTATACCCGGTTTCATATTTCTGCTGATATATAAAATTATTATGCACAGGTCATCACGTTTCTAAGGCATGCCATGTATTTCCTCCGCCCCCTGAAATGTGCTGAAATTAACTTTCGGTGTCCTGCTGAGAAAATTGCGGGGTCGCAAGATATTTTTAGTGTAAAAATATCATGGTTACTGCTTACAGTAAACTGCCTCCTAAAAAGAGGCTTCGCAGAAGATGAGTCATACCTCGGTTATGTATAAAAAAGTCCTTTGGTCACCCCATAGTTGTACTAAAAATAGAGCTGTGGTCTGTGGATCAAGGAGGCCTGTGTAAAATTCTGGGATCTCGATGGGATCTCTCTAGTGTTAGAGGGTCCAGCCTTGTATGAGCCTCTTCCGTCTTGCATCAAGTTGGGCCCCGAAGGGACCCAGTCGAAAAGCACCCCCGAAATTTGTTTCCAATGATTCTTGAATCAATGAAATACCCGAAGGTACCACCAAAATATATAGCACCAAAGCTCAGCGAACCCTTTTCATTTTTTCGACTCGCTCGGCCCACAGGCACATTTTTCATCGTGCGACCCCGCATTTGAAAGATTTTGCTACCTCTGAATCGAAAACCACAAAATTTGGGGGAATACTTTTTTGTTCATGACCAAAATGCTGGTAAGAAATATAAATATACTCAGGCGTGCCTGAGGCGTACTTAAACGTAACTAATCCCGAGTACGCCTCAGGCACGCCTGAGTATTTATTTTCAGGCCTTGGCGAGGCCGACTCGGCCTCGTTGCATTGTATGTAAATAGTACATGTAAATAATTATTACTCATGTATTGTTTACATTTTCCGCACCTCCCCTGTAGGGTAACCGAAGGTGAAGTGAGGTATAGTATTGAAATTGATGTGGGTGAAGGGTCAATTTTACAAACTCGGATTTTGTGAAAATTTTTGGCCGAAAATGGGCCCCACCTAGTGACCGGGCTCATATTTTCCAAAATTTAAGTGGTCAAAAAATTGTCCAATTTTCAACATCGACCCCACCACTTTCCGGACAGATTCCGGAAATGCCAAAAAATTGTGTTTTGGGTCACGAATCCGCACCCCGTCACCAAAAACCGGCAAAAAAAAGGGGGTGGAAATAAATAATTCGAATGCAAATAGTAATTGGATGTAAATAATAGCTGTGAATAATTATATGTAAACAATACCTGTATGTAAACAATAGCTGGGAGGGGGGTTTAAAATAAAGTAGACTTTATTTTACAGCTCACTATAGAGTTTTCTATGGAGCTGTAAAATAAAGTTTTACTCCGTAAAATGTACTTTATACCCCACAGAACAGACTGTTCCCCACTTTTTTTTACCACCCACACATGCCGCGCACCACGAAAAAAATGCTGGAAATGGAGCTGTACGAAGATTATGGGTACTGGGTACTGGGTACTGGGTACTGGGTACTGGGTACTGGGTACTGGGTACTGGGTACTGGGTACTGGGTACTGGGTACTGGGTACTGGGTACTGGGTACTGGGTACTGGGTACTGGGTACTGGGTACTGGGTACTGGGTACTGGGTACTGGGTACTGGGTACTGGGTACTGGGTACTGGGTACTGGGTACTGGGTACTGGGTACTGGGTACTGGGTACTGGGTACTGGGTACTGGGTACTGGGTACTGGGTACTGGGTACTGGGTACTGGGTACTGGGTACTGGGTACTGGGTACTGGTCTCCACTTTATTTTACTCGGATTTACGACGGATTGCACGATATCGTGTTTTTTATCGTCATATAAAATTACGTATTAGTGAAAAATAAAGTAGCTTATTTTACTTGCCATGCCCAATGTGCACTCGTGTATTTTTTTTCCCCTCGCCTTCGGCTCGGGGAAAAAAATACACACACGTGCACATTGCCCCCCCGTAAAAAAACCTCTGGTTCCATCGTTCCCTTGAACTGTACTGTAGGGTGTGTCACAGATGCAGAGACCCTGGGGGCTCAAGGGCCGTGGGAGACCAGAATGCGACTCAATTGGTCAAACGCCGAAGGAAAAGGAAGCATGCAGCGTGGCGAAAGAATAAAAGTAGCGTACCGTGCGCCTGCGGCGCAGCTTGCAGCCCACCCTTCCCATGACATAGTTTGGCTGTAAAAGTGTGCAATTTTAAGCGCATTTTCTTGAAATGTTGCGTACCGTGGCTTCGCCAGAAACTTTCGTTTTATCAAAATATGGAAGTAAAATTTACGGTAACTTTCGATAATTACCAGCGACAGTGCCGGTTTATGGCGACATTTTTTTAGAAATGTTGCGTACCGTGGCTTCGCCAGGAACTAGATGCCATGACCGCCGCTTCTTTTATAGATATACTGAGGTTACTGATAAGAGGCTGACACCCACTACGGCTTGTGGTTCACCCTCCCCACCTGCCTTTCACGATTTTGTGCATCAGAGGGGAGAAAGAGCCTCATCTTCTTGTACTGACAGGGAGTCGCGCGCGCGAAGCGCGCGCAGCGACCGCTTTTGCGGGGGGAAAGCTCGGGACCCCTTTTACCCTCTGATTTTTTTTTTCCATCGTTCCCCCCATTTAGGAACCCGGCCGAGTTAGCATAATGCCTGGTTAGCGTGACTGAGTGTGGTGGACGCGTAATAATTTCTAGGGAAATGCTTTTATACCCGTTGGTATTATCCCTAAACAAACGTGCGATGCTGCTTATGGGTGTTATCGCAAGTATTTTTGAGGTATGACTTTCGATACACAATGACGACCATGTGGCCACGACGTAACCACTCGTCTCCAGTGAAGGTGATGATGTAGCATCCACGTTGGTCAGTACCCATTCCCAGGAGGTGATGGGACAGCATAAAGTGTACACTGTGTCAGTACCCAGTACTGCATACAAAGCAAATTGTAGTTCTTTTTTCAATACTTCTTTGTCGTTATGCCCACTCTGTGTTCTTTTACAAGCTCACAGGATGGAAGCAATCTCTTTCTGAGCTTTTTTGAAGCAATTTATTACAAAGGATTCCTGGAAAACGAATGGGTGCACAGGAGCTTGCACTACGCTGCTTCCTTTGCTGCGAGCTCTGATATACAGTGTCCTTCTGAACTAACGTTTTATTTAGGTACACTGTCATGAGAGCTGCGCGTTACGTCAATACTACCTTATTATTTGCTTTCATCCATGGCTGGCATCGTACGTGGGTCAGTTGAGATGAATGCATAAACAACCAATCTTGATTTTATTTTGTATACTAAGCTGCGTTTAAGCATGTTGCAATTACTCTGTCTTGTGATTTTACTTTTTTCCCAGTGAGGCCAACAAAAAGAATACATGTCAGATGTTTTCTGTTCTTCTGAACTTGAGAGTACCGTTAAACTGTTGCGGCGACCGCCTGCGATGCACTGATCACGCACCAAGGTACACTATCTCCAGAGGTTGGTAACCACGAATGGGGTCCTCCGTTATATTGTTATTTCTTTCAAAGAGGGACGTTCAACTTTTTCGGGTTTTTGCCTTCGAGGCAATAACCGAAATCACCTGATTTGCATTTCAGCAAAAAGTGCACATCTCCGGTAGCGGAACTTCCTCGCCCCTTGTTTTTAGACACTTAAGCATGTCCCCTTTCTCCCCCCCCCCCCCCCCCCCCTAGGGGGTCCGACTCCTAATAGACTTGTGTATAAAATTTCGTACAAAAAACTCATTATTAAACTTCTGGTCATTTCCAAGGTAACTGCGGGTGAAACACACCCTCAGAGTGGGTCACAGGGGGCCTGTGGGCCGAAAAACGACCCAGAAGCCACCCCAGAATACAAAAAAATGGAAAAAAATAGTGAAAAAACGGCTTTTTGGCGGTTTTGGCCATGTTGGGCAAAATAGCGGTTTTTCAAGAAAAAACCAAAAAAACGGTTATTTTTTGACATCACAAAACCTCCTTTGGCACAAATATACCCCAAAAGTGGCCTGTGAGTCCATTCCAACCTGTTTTGGACATATTTGACACTTTTGGAAGTGTTTTTTTGGTGTTTTTACGTCAAAAAACATACCCTGGCAATACCCTGACCGCGCTCCGGCAGCATTCCGGCATGCTGTTTGACCCATATAGGGGTCAAGAAATGGCCAAAAACCCCCGAAAAAGGACCCTGGGAACCCAGAGAGTTCCAAATTTCCACCACATCCCCACCCAAACACTGCAAAAACACGACAGAATATCGTCTTAAAAAACACACTTTTTTCAAAAAGGTCGTCAGACAGGCTCCATAATAGCCTTTTTGAAAAAAGTGTGTTTTTTAAGACGATATTCTGTCGTGTTTTTGCGGTGTTTGGGTGGGGATGTGGTGGAAATTTGGAACTATCTGGGTTCCCAGGGTCCTTTTTCGGGGGTTTTTGGCCATTTCTTGACCCCTATATGGGTCAAACAGCATGCCGGAATGCTGCCGGAGCGCGGTCAGGGTATTGCCAGGGT
Organism: Rhynchopus sp. YZ270_cl-10; assembly: GCA_964035575.1. Lineage (NCBI taxonomy): Eukaryota > Euglenozoa > Diplonemea > Diplonemida > Diplonemidae > Rhynchopus > Rhynchopus sp. YZ270_cl-10. Next base: position 1,441,974 of record OZ037863.1, read on the forward strand.
ATGTTTTTTGACGTAAAAACACCAAAAAAACACTTCCAAAAGTGTCAAATATGTCCAAAACAGGTTGGAATGGACTCACAGGCCACTTTTGGGGTATATTTGTGCCAAAGGAGGTTTTGTGATGTCAAAAAATAACCGTTTTTTTGGTTTTTTCTTGAAAAACCGCTATTTTGCCCAACATGGCCAAAACCGCCAAAAAGCCGTTTTTTCACTATTTTTTTCCATTTTTTTGTATTCTGGGGTGGCTTCTGGGTCGTTTTTCGGCCCACAGGCCCCCTGTGACCCACTCTGAGGGTGTGTTTCACCCGCAGTTACCTTGGAAATGACCAGAAGTTTAATAATGAGTTTTTTGTACGGTAATTTTACTCACAGTCGGACCCCCTACCCCCCCCCCCCCCCCTATAGGGAGCACAGCGAGGCCCTTTTTTCTGTAACACTTAACAAAAAATCATGAAAAAGTGTAAAAAAAAAATCCGAAAACACAAAACCACCCCAGAAAACACATTTGTGGCACTATTTCTTACTTTTTGATGCCTTTTGGCACTTCCCCCCCCGATTTTTTGACACTTTTTGACACGTTTTCACCCAATTTCCCCCTTCTCTGAGGGTATTTGATAGCAGGGCGATTTATAAAGAAATTCAAAAATTTAAAATAGTCCAAAACAAGAGGAAAAGTGGGGTTTTCCAGTCAGATGTGTGCACAGAGTGATTTCTGGGGGGTTTTGGGGCCAAAAGTCCAGTTTTTTCAATGTCTTCGCTGAAAATATTGAATTTTTTTTATACACAAAAACCGCATTTTAGCCGGGAGGGGCCAACCGTTACACAACCGTTACACACCTTCTATTTGGACCTCCGGGCACCAAAATCGACTAGAAAATGGTTGTAAATACGATTTTTCAACCCCCATAAGGTATCTAAGATCAACCCCGGGGGTATTGGTGCCTTCTATGGACGTTTTGTGGGCGATTTTTGGGTTTTGGAATGACGAAAAGGCCTAAAAAACGAGGTAAAAACTGCCCCCTTTTCTGTCTCATCCACTCAAATACACGCTCGGGCCCCAATCTGGACGCCCAAAAGCTTCGAAACCCACATATTTCCACTGCCGGACCTCACCGGAGGGGACGTGGGGTGGTTTTCGGCACCTTAGAAGAAAAACTGTGCTCCCGGATCCATTTTTTTGAAAGCGTTACATTCCTAGAGGAAATCTTACTAAAATCTTACTATTTTCGGAGCCGTTTTTTCGAAAAAAAGTGATTTTTTTTCGAAAATAAACGCTCAGTTTTGGTTGTTTGGGGTTTCATTGGGCAGAATCGACGAATTTTAGGCCACTTTGGGACCAGGTAGACCCACCTTGGCGGGTTTTATGACTTTTTTTCAAAAAATTCTTGAAAAAACACGAGCGTTACAGAGGGTACTTAAGGATTTCCTTAAGGGCTGTGCCCCCTACCCCCCCCCTAGGGTCTATCAAAAGCTAGCAGGCCTGACGCTAACCATCATCCATCAACCCACGGAAAATGGCTTTCCCCCCCCCGACCATAAACCATCATCCCACCATCAACCCACCACAAAAACACCCATTTTTTTTTCAAAAATAATTTTGTTTCTGCGTTGTTAGCCAGGCCTTTTGCTAACCATCATGCCATCATCCCACGTTTTTGGGGGATTTTTTTTCCCCCTTCATCATGCCACCATCATGCCACGGGGGGTGCATGATGGCATGATGGCATGATGGCATGATGGCATGATGGCATGATGGCATGATGGCATGATGGCATGATGGCATGATGGCATGATGGCATGATGGCATGATGGCATGATGGCATGATGGCATGATGGCATGATGGCATGATGGCATGATGGCATGATGGCATGATGGCATGATGGCATGATGGCATGATGGCATGATGGCATGATGGCATGATGGCATGATGGCATGATGGCATGATGGCATGATGGCATGATGGCATGATGGCATGATGGCATGATGGCATGATGGCATGATGGCATGATGGCATGATGGCATGATGGCATGATGGCATGATGGCATGATGGCATGATGGCATGATGGCATGATGGCATGATGGCATGATGGCATGATGGCATGATGGCATGATGGCATGATGGCATGATGGCATGATGGCATGATGGCATGATGGCATGATGGCATGATGGCATGATGGCATGATGGCATGATGGCATGATGGCATGATGGCATGATGGCATGATGGCATGATGGCATGATGGCATGATGGCATGATGGCATGATGGCATGATGGCATGATGGCATGATGGCATGATGGCATGATGGCATGATGGCATGATGGCATGATGGCATGATGGCATGATGGCATGATGGCATGATGGCATGATGGCATGATGGCATGATGGCATGATGACATGATGGCATGATGGCATGATGGCATGATGGCATGATGGCATGATGGCATGATGGCATGATGGCATGATGGCATGATGGCATGATGGCATGATGGCATGATGGCATGATGGCATGATGGCATGATGGCATGATGACATGATGGAAAAAGTTGCGTACCGTGGCTTCGCCAGTAACCTTTGGGTACCATGACCGCTGCTTTACCGATAAGAAGGCTGATACCCAATGCGGATTCTGGACGGCCACCTGCACTGGCCACCGAAGAGTACAATGCACAGGGAAAGAGCAAATGTCGCTGATTCGGAGGAACTCTGACCGGGCTTGGGGAACATGCGTCTCTCCGCCGGAGGCCACGAGAAGGAGCTTTGCAGGGGTTTTCGCGCGAAGCGCGAAAAATATTTTTTGGACCATCAACGGAACTTTTTCAAACCCAAAATCCTGGCGGCGGGGCTGACCAAGTTTTCAAAAAATAAAAATCGTGTGTTTTTGTCAGTGGTGTGGAGTGTTGCGTGAGGTCAAAAAACAGGCGCGGAAAAATTTTTTTTTAGCTTTCCCCCCCCATATTCGACCATCATCCCACGATTTCCCAAAATTCGAAAAGTTAGCGTCAGGCCTGAAAAGCTAGTGGCAAACGTCATTTTTTAAGAAACCCCAACCACGGCTCTCATAGTGTTTCTGACCATACCAACCCACCCACACACCCCCCAAAACCGCCTCAGGCCCCGAGTTTACCCTTTTTTGGCACTTTAGTGGCCCTGATTTTAAAAATTCGAAAAAAAAAAATGGGTGTCCATGATTTCGTACCTTTCCACCCCTCTTTGGTAAAAGTGTGTTTTTTAAGACGATTTTCTGTCGTGTTTTTGCGGTGTTTGGGTGGGGATGTGGTGGAAATTCGGACCCATCTGGGCTCCCAGGGTCCTTTTTCGGGGGTTTTTGGCCATTTCTTGACCCCTATATGGGTCAAACATCATGCCAGAGTGGCTGCCAGGGTCCTGCCAGGGTATTGCCAGGGTATTTTTTGATGTAAAAACACCAAAAAAACACTTCCAAAAGTGTCAAATATGTCCGAAACAGGTTGGAATGGACTCACAGGCCACTTTTGGGGTATATTTGTGCCAAAGGAGGCTTTGTGATGTCAAAAAATATGCCGTTTTTTGGTTTTTTTCTTGAAAAATCGCTGTTTTGCCCAACATGGCCAAAACGTGGAAAAAGCCGTTTTTTCACTATTTTTTTCCATTTTTTTGTATTCTGGGGTGGCTTCTGGGTCGTTTTTCGGCCCACAGGCCCCCTGTGACCCACTCTGAGGGTGTTTTTCACCCGCAGTTGTCTTGGAGATGACCAGAAGTTTAATAATGAGTTTTTTGTACGAAATTTTATACACAAGTCTATTAGGAGTCGGACCCCCTACCCCCCCCCCCCCCCCTAGGCATACTGTGCAGGCGAGTAAAAAAAACTCGCCTACTCGCCAAAAACTCGCCTAAAACTCGCCCATTTTTGGGGGGCGAGTTTTGGCGAGTTTTTTTTTTTGGTAGGGATTTTACCTTGGGAAAAGTGTACACACGAAAATATGAGGGAAATTGAGTTTTGAAGAGAAAATTTTTTTCGTTCCACTTGAACAAGACCTCTGCAGTTTGCTTTGTAGGCAGTACCACCAGTCCAGCTGTACCTTCTGCGGATCCATGAAGCTTGCACAGATGGGTGCGATGTAGTCGTGGGGAAATACCGCCAAAGGGGTGGCCTGCAGGGTTGCCATTTACCGGCATGACGAGGACATTGTTGGTATAGCGAGTGTAGCGCCCCGGCTCATGTCTTCGTCATCCTCAGGATTGTAGCACGTCTTGTCCCCCGGGATCTATGGCACGCTTGGATCTTCCCCTGGAGCAAATGTTTACATACATGCCTGTCAGCCACTGCCGTGACATGGTTGCCTTTAGACGTACAAGTGACACAATTTCAATTTTTTTGTGTGTTTTCGAGTGGCATGTTGTCATCAGTCACCCCCGCCCTCCATTTTCACATCCTGGTGCACATTTTCACCCCCAAGGTGCGTATGTGCACCAGGATTTGCACCCAAATGTGGGCGAGTTTAGGCGAGTTTAGGCGAGTTTTTGGCGAGTTTAGGCGAGTTTTGGCGAGTTTTTGGCGAGTTTTGGCGAGTAATAGGCGAGTAATGGGCGAGTAGGGCGAGTTTTTGGCGAGTTTTTCCTGAAAATCAGGAAAACGAAAAACTCGCCTAAAAACGGCTCGCCTGCACAGTATGCCTAGGGGGGGTCATATCCTGTATTAAAAGTGTGAGAAAATGACATTTTTCAAAATGTTGTCAAAAGCGATTATAAGGTAAAAAAAAGTAGAAAATCCACCCCACAGGCCCAAAAAAATGTGGTGTGCCCCGCTTTCTACCCTTTTTGTGCCTCTCAGGTACCCAAATCGCAGCTTTTTAAAAATTGCCTACCACTGGTACCTGAGTGCCCCCCTGGTTTGCCCTTCAGGTTGACTATGGAACAGAAAACACCCCAATATGGCCCAGAACATAAAGCAAAGGGTATATTTCACCCTCAAAACCCCACGGGAGACCCACAAAACCGTTACTGGGGTGTTTCGTGACACCTGTTGGTGCTCAAAGCTCATAAAACCTGAAACACCGGTCAGGCAGTGAAAATAGGCCAAAACAGGCCAAAATAGCCTGAAAATGGCCTAAAAACGCCCATATTTTATTTCAAACACCCAGAAAGTTGCAGAAACCCGATTCCAGGGTGGTCCTGGGCACCTGTGGGGGCGCATGCCCCATAAAACATCAAAAAAACGGTGTGGAACTGGTGTGGGAGGGCGTTTTTGCAATTTGCCCACAAATTGACCACGTCAGGTACCACTGGTAGGCAATTTTTTAAAAACCGCGATTTGGGTACCTGAGAGGCACAAAAAGGGTGGAAAGCGGGGCACACCACATTTTTTTGGGCCTGTGGGGTGGATTTTCTTGGTTTTTACCCTTTTTGTGGGGTTTTTGGGCATTTTTGAAAAATGTCATTTTCTCACATAGATATGACCCAGTGTTCCTAATTTTGCGTTTAAAACGTTTAAAACGTTTTAAACGTTTTAAATTATTTAAAACGCGTTTTAAACGTTTTAAACGTTTTAAACGTTTAAAACTCGAATAAAAAACGGGTGACAGTTCTGCACAAAAAAACGTAAAAAAAGTGGGGGGAATTTTTCGAATTTTTTTTTTCTGTATCAAAAATCATAGTTTTGGTGCATCTGGGGTCAATTTAGCCTGGTTTTTCTTGGTTTCTCCTGCTAACTTGTTTCCTGTACGGTACCCTAATGAGTGCGCTAAAACCTGGCTGATCAAGCGCTTGGTGCCAGCATTTGATGTGTCAAAAATTCCCAGCGGGTTCCAGATGGGTAACAGGGTACTTAAGGCTGAGTATGACAGGGTCATGGTTCCTGTGAGAGCAGCCCTAGCAAAGAGCCTGCACATCTCGGTATACGTTGATGGCTGGAAGGCGCACAACGACGAGAAGGTGTTCACCCTTGTCGCGAGGGTGCGGATGCCCGCCCTGTAAGCACAAAAGTTTTGGAGGAGGACTTGCACAATGCGGAGGAGATCTGCACGCACCTGCATGAGAAAAAGATAAGTTGAGTGGGCTAGTGTGTGATGGGGACACCATGGGACACCACTGTGTCTTCTCTGTCCACAACAGCAGCGGCGGACGACCTGGAGAAGTTCATGCGGGTGGAGGACTCCCCTGGTAGAGCTGCTGCGATATCGACTAAGCTACCTGCAGGCGACAGCTGGCTTGCCGGAGCGATAGAGACTGTGGAGGAGACGGGAGCCTATCGCCACAGCGTACGCGCACCCTTACTGGACCACGACCCCGTGTCACCGTGGGAGTGGGATCGTACGCTGAATGACGTGCTGATCACCAGAAATACCGGGTGTCAGCAAGAGTGACTCTGCAAGCAGCGAAGAGAACCGGCAAAGGACGGAACTGGCTCTTGCGGCTCTGCCACCCCACACGGGACGCGTCTACACAGACAGATCCTTGCACACGGTAAACAGAACACTACGCGCTTCACTGACTACCAGATCAGCGCACCCCCAAGGAGGAGTGGGGGCCATCTTCTACCACAACGACGGCTCCACTACACCAAAGGGGGCACACCAAGCATCCAGTGGCGCAGGCACACTCTGCTCGGCCTATCAGGCAGAGCTGGTAGCACCTTGTAATTAGACACCATGCGGTGTCTAATTACACCGTGCCTGCTGCCACTGAAAAGTTCAGCAAAGAGGAAAATACCACATTTTTTCGCAAAGACATTTTTTTTTGCCTGTAAAAAAAAAAAATTTTTTTTTTTTTTTGCCTGAAAAGCCAAAATTCACCACCGTTTTTTATTCGAGTTTAAAACGTTTAAAACAGTTTAAAACGTTTAGAATTTAAAACGTTTAAAACGTTTAGTTTAAAACTAGCGTTAGGAACACTGATATGACCCCCCCTACCCCCCCCCCCCCCCTAGGGCAGTGATTAAAAATACGTTCGATTCGTTCAACGAATTCGAACGTTCAACGAATTCTATAAATCGTATTCTATAGAATTCGTTCAGAATTCGCTCAGAATTCGTTTTCAAACCGTTTTTGTGTTAGTACTGTAGGGCCGATGTTTGGACCAGTGGTGGAGATGGGGAGTTTTTTTTTGACAAAGAGGCTGATGCGCTGCTACAAAACAAACAAACAAACAAGGAAAGGCTCGGGGGGTGGGTCACAGGAGGGACATTCACTCGCCGTCTCTCGGATCCAAGTTGGTCCCAAAGCTGGGGGAAAACGTTTGAGTCAAGTTGGCCTAAGGTCCGCTATGTTGCAGTCAAGGTACTCGGATGGGAGGTCTCATCGAGTTGTGCTGAACGAGGATTGGTTTCATATTCACACATCCAACCCCTCAAACCCCTCATGCCACGAGTCATTACTGGATGGACGAAGAAGTGAAGTTCGGTGACGACTGCGTAAAATCCGAAAACCCGCAAACCCGTAACTGCACAGCGAATCATAAAAGTGACCCTCCCTTTTTTCACCACCCCCCGAGCCTTCCCTTGTTTGCTTGTATATTTTGTTGTGTGTGTCATCCTCATTGTGAAAAAAACCCCCTATCCCCCTGTACTACCCTCAGTTTCCCAAAATTCGCTGATCGTTCAGCGAATTCGAACGATCAACGAATTCTATAAATCGAAATCTATAGAATTCGTCGAATTCTATAATCACTGCCCTAGGGGGTACGACTCCAGCCATTTTTTGCGCACGGAAAATTCATTTGGCATTATCTGGTCATCTCCAAGGCAACTGCGGGTGAAAAACACCCTCAGAGTGGGTCACAGGGGGCCTGTGGGTCGAAAAACGACCCAGAAGCCACCCCAGAATACAAAAAAATGGAAAAAAATAGTGAAAAAACGGCTTTTTTCACGTTTTGGCCACTTTGGGCAAAATAGCGATTTTTCGAGAAAAAAATCAAAAACCGGGATATTTTTTGACATCACAAAGCCTCCTTTGGCACAAATATACCCCAAAAGTGGCCTGTGAGTCCATTCCAACCTGTTTTGGACATATTTGACACTTTTGGAAGTGTTTTTTTTGGTGTTTTTAGGTCAAAAAAATGCCCAAGACGTCCCCAAGACATCCCCAAGACACTTTGCACACCCCCTGTTACGGTCATATTTTTTTCGTTTTTTTGCCTGAAACCCCCAAAATACCCCTCCCGGACCCCACATAGTCCCGAATATCCATCACACACCCACTCAGAGTGAGTAGAAGCACCCCAAAAAAAATATTTTTTAAAGCCCTTCAACTTCAACATGGATGCTGCCGAAACTGAAGCACAATTTTAGGGCTTTAAAAAATATTTTTTTTGGGGTGCTTCTACTCACTCTGAGTGGGTGTGTGATGGATATTCGGGACTATGTGGGGTCCGGGAGGGGTATTTTGGGGGTTTCAGGCAAAAAAACGAAAAAAATATGACCGTAACAGGGGGTGTGCAAAGTGTCTTGGGGATGTCTTGGGGACGTCTTGGGCATTTTTTTGACCTAAAAACACCAAAAAAACACTTCCAAAAGTGTCAAATATGTCCAAAACAGGTTGGAATGGACTCACAGGCCACTTTTGGGGTATATTTGTGCCAAAGGAGGCTTTGTGATGTCAAAAAATATCCCGGTTTTTGATTTTTTTCTCGAAAAATCGCTATTTTGCCCAAAGTGGCCAAAACGTGAAAAAAGCCGTTTTTTCACTATTTTTTTCCATTTTTTTGTATTCTGGGGTGGCTTCTGGGTCGTTTTTCGACCCACAGGCCCCCTGTGACCCACTCTGAGGGTGTTTTTCACCCGCAGTTGCCTTGGAGATGGCCAGATAATGCCAAATGAATTTTCCGTGCGTTTGGTCCCAGCCAAAATGGCTGGAGTCGTATCCCCTACCCCCCCCCCCCCCTAGGCATGTATACCTATAGAAAGCGAATATGATATTCGCCCTGGAGTCCCCCCCCTCCCCTACACGGTCGTCTTACGATAGTTCTTACGACACGGCTATCGCTGATATGTTAGTAGAAAACTAGCATGTCGTTCTGCTCTTTTAGTTTTATTTGATTTTTTTTGGTCCTGCAGCACCATGGGCTGGACCTTAAATTGCCTCCGTTCCTCCTGAAACTCTGTGAAGGTGTTGACCGCTCGAATCGATGTCTTTACCTGAGAGACAAAACAGGAGGCGAGGAGGGGTATGCGGGGCTTTTTTTGTGCCTTCAGGGTCTTTTTTGTTTTTCAGCAACCCTGCCTCTCCTTTATCATCAGTGCATAGCCTTTGTCTTTCTTTTTGGGTGTGCGGGACTCTCCCCTTGTCCTCAGGGTGCTAAACGTCCCTGCCCCTACTAAATGCAAGTTAAACCCTGGCAGGGTATAAAAATGCTCGGCCGTGGCTTCCCCATGCTATGACGGACTTCTCTGCTACACCTTTGGCTTGGCATCGTACGTGGGTCAGTCTGCCTGCATCAATAACTTCAATTTTATTTCAATACCTGGGATGGCAACGTCAAGAACCAAGTCAACCCTTTTTCTCACGTTTCCCCCACGTCAAGCCCTTTTGGCGCAAGGCTCTCCAGTAAACGGCATGGTTCCCCTCCCTTTGTGTTCCACATTTTTGTCGGTTACTCAAATAATCTCGCTTTTGTCCACGTAGGTTTCGGGTCGCTGGATTCGGACGCACTCAGTTGCTCTTGTGTGTCCTGTGGCGCCTCTGTGACGAGCCTTCCCATCCCCAACACTCCACACACAGTTTTGAACACCCTCCCCCCTCCACCTGATTTGGGCAAGATGAAAGTGTCGTTGCGGAACCTGAACATCCTGCTTGCGCTGGTCTGCATTCTGATCACATCCGTGGTGTGCATGGTGATGAGCATCACGAGTGCCGACGCTGCACTGTCCGACACAAACACGCTTGTTGAGAACACTGCTGACGAATGCTTTGGCACCGGGGACGCGTCCTTGCGGCGGGCACTGGAGGACTACCTGACGTCTGTGCAGGAGGGAGCGTCGCAGATCATTGTCAACTTTCTTGACACACATCGTCTGCTGACAGAGAAGATTGTTGCTGAGATGGGTGCATACCCACCAGACGTGTCTGAGTCGTGGGATTTCTTACGTGACAAGCGTTCCGCACTGGTGAATGAGTTCCGTATTTTCAACAAGATTGGGATGACTGGTGTCGGTGTCATTGGGCGCAAGGGTCAGGCTTGTCTCATTTACGAAGATTCGCGCACGATCTCGAACCCTGTAGAGGGCTACCACCACTACTTCATGGGTAACAACAACGGCAGCGACCACGATGCTGAGGCAGGTGCACCAACAGAGGAGCGCACTATCATCGGCACTGTTGACCCGTTCACAGGTGAGTTTGTTGCACCAGAGAACTCGACCCGCAGATCTATGACCGGCGAGCAACCTGGCTGCGAACACGACTCCATCGCTTTCGACACGAACGGTGCACAGCCTGTGCCTCGCTGCAACATTTGGGGCTACGACCAACGCCAAGGTATCTACGGGCTCTCTGCATTCTCAGGTGTGCGTGGTGAGGCTGGCGTGCGGTGGTCTCACCTCTTCCAAGTGCCACCCTATGTCGTTCTGTTCATGTTCGGCACGTGGTCACACGAGACAGCAAACGGTGTGCAACTCGGGTTTGTCTTCAACGGTCTTGACGTGCGTGCCATCACCCGTCAGTTGGGACAAATCAAACTTGGAAATGGAGGGCCCACGTCAAAGGGAAGGCTGTACACGTGTGCGAATAAGAACTGGATGTACGATGCGACGGGTATCCCGTCCTTCGACCAGGAGCACTTTGTGACAGGAGTTTCGCACGGAGAGTATGTGTTTTTGGTTCATGAGTGCACGAGAGGCATATTTATCTTTCATGTTTTCTTTATTTGGTTTGCTTTGCAGGGAGAGGTGTTTGGTGCGGGGCAGCATTTCATTGCACTTTCAACTTTTCTTTTATTTACTTTGAACTTGATTACCTATCTTGATACTGATGTGTCACTGCCTCACACACTCACTGCTTCACACCACTCAACAGAGCTACCATGTACTCACCGGTGACTATGATTGCTGAGCCCCTGCACGCTGTGAACGCAACAGACGAGATCATCCGGTCCACCGCCCGACACATTAACGCCACCAACGGGCGCTACGAGGCCATGGCGAACAAGACCATTCACGAATACATGATCTCCGTGAACGGGACTGAGGAGCAGTTCTTCCTGCGGTGTGTGCCCCACCCACCCAAACACATGGTTTTCTGAACAAATGTTCGAACATCGAACATACCGTATTCGTAAATATGTTCGACCGTACTAATGTTCGACCGTAAATATGTTCGACCGTAATAAAGTTCGTCATTTTCCGGATTTTTCGGGAAGTTCGACACTTTTTACGGTCGAACATTAGTACAGTTGGTGGTAGAAAATTTTTTGTGATAGGGGGGTTTTTTTTTTATTTACTGGTTGGTTGGTCGGTTACAGTGAGAAAAAAGAAAAGAAAAGAACCCCCCAGAAAGTAGCGAGGTGCCTGGCTCCCCCCCCCAAATAAATTTGGGGTTTTTTTTACCATGGACTCCCCCCCCCAAAAAAAAAATTTTTCCTGGTTTCCCCCCTGTTTTCACAATTTTCCACGCTTTTTTGCCCTGTTTCAGAACCCCATCAAAGAAAATTCAGACCATTGCCCATTTATAAGGGGGATTTATACACCGTACCCAAAATTTTTTTCGCCTGCGGCGCCAGTTTACCTTATTTTTTCACCCGCGGAAAAAAAATGTTTTTTCCCAAAAAACAGTGCTCCCCCCCCCAAATTTGAAAACCCCGAATCCTAGAATAAGCCCTGAACCTATCACAAAAAAAAAACCCGCAAACATGTTCGACCGTACTAATGTTCGACCGTAAATATGTTCGACCGTAATAAAGTTCGTCATTTTCCGGATTTTTCTGGAAGTTCGACACTTTTTACGGTCGAACATATTTACGAATACGGTACATCTTTCGGGCGACTTTGGCTCATTTCCACTTAAACACTCATCACAACACAACACAACACAGATGCCAAAGAATCAACGACGGCTACGGTGTGGACTGGTGGCTGGTGATCACCCTTGACCGAGAGTACATGCTTGGCGACATTGACCGGAGCACACTTGCTGCACAGGAGCGCATCCGTGACGAGGTTGACAGTGTGGACGAGGACCTTGTGCGTTCTCGCATCATCCTTGTTGTGACTGTTGTGGTGGCAAGTGTGCTGCTGATGCTGCTGGCACTGATGCTGGTCCTCCGCATTGTCGCACCTTTGGTACAGCTGCAGGAGGAGATGGCACGTGTGGCTGTGATGAACCTGTCGCAGGTGGACGAGACACGTGCCATCAGCAACATCGAGGAGGTGGGACACATGCAGACGTCGTTCCTGCAGATGCTTCGCAACCTGAAGGAGTACCGCAACTACATGCCTGCCTCTGTGCTTGTTGATGATGCGGAGGAAAGCTGTACAAACGACGATGACTCGTCCTTGAATCGCCACACACGCACAGCAACGTTCAGTCGCGTCAGCGAGTCTTCGTCGCTCAAGTCCTCTATGGTTGGGGGGAAGCACGCGTTACTGATGACACAGAAGCTGGATCAGAAGAAAGTGGCCTTTTCAGTGGTCAATGTGCGTAACTTCTTTCAAAACTGGCGTGAGATGTCGAGTCGTGAGATGCAGTCATACCACACAGAATACCTGAGCACGGTGTTGCGCATCACACACGAATTCAACGGTGTGAACGACGGCTTCTCAGGCGACCGTGTCATGACGCACTGGAACGGTGCACGCCACTGCAGCTCACCGAAGCTGCAGGCAGCAAAGTTCTCGCGTCGTGTGCACTCTGACGAGTCGTTGCAGGAACGGAAGTGGACACTCTCGATGGCCTTTGTGTTTGGAGAGGTGCGTTGCGGGAACATGGGCTGCCAGGGCATGAAGAAGTTCACCTTCCTTGGTGGGTGTGTGCCGTGGCTGCATGTTCTCGAGAGATTAAACAAAGAGCACGGCACGACCATCCTGCACGATGACGCTGGACATGCTTCTGTTGCCACTTCCTTCTACTCGAAGACTGTTGCCACTGTGTCGTACCCAAAGTTCCGTGAAACCTTGATCATCAGTGAGCTGCACGAGGAGACGGCGCCCGATGCTGAGGAGTGGATGTACCAGCTGGAGAAGTGCGTGTCGTCTAACCCACATAAGTACTACAACACTGCCATGGCGCACCTCTTCGCAGCACAGTGGGACGAATGTGAAGCTGCGGCAAGAAAGTTGTGTGACGCTGACAGAGAAGACATGGAGAAGCGCTGCCACAGGGCACAGGCGGCGTGCATGACTGAGTACCGCCCTGAGAGAAGGATTGATATTGCAAGCCTTTGATCGGATGGCAAACGTTCTCTTCTTTCATACACAGCACACCGCGGGCATGTGTACCTTCTGCTCTGACATTGTTTGTATACAGCACCCCTGCAGTTTTTTTGCGGCAAGTAAATGCCTTAGTTTCATCCATGGTGGAGGCACCGCAACAGCTCACCTTCCCCCCTGGTGTCGTTTTCTGCCTATAGCCAGTTAGCACACCGACACGTTTTGCGTGATTTTCCTTTGTTAACCTTTTCTCAACATACCATGTTTCAAACAACAACAAGAACAAAAAAAAATTACACACAAATTTGATCCACCGTCATGCCAAAAGGCCAGGGTAACCAACCCTCCTTGCCTCTATCATCCCAATATCCACTTAGTTTATAATCCCACCCTGCCCTGTGTTTGTTGGACTGATGTTTATGACACTTCTCTGTTCTGTACACTCTGTTCTGATTGTTGTTTTTTTTTTTTTTTGAAACCATTTTGACTTTTAACTAAACTGTGTTAGGCCCTAACCCCCTGCATTGTAGGGTATTTTGTCGAAGGTTTTCCAGTTGTAGAGGAGACAAAATGGACAAAAAAATGGACAACATCCCAGGGCAGTGACATTTCGTCAGATATTTATCTCGAAACGTAGAGAGAGAATGATTCGGGTCTACCCGGTGTTCTTGGCCGCAGAACAAATGTACATCTGTTAACGAGAGGGCTTTGTGTTTCTCAAGAACGAATATCAGAACATTACTGTCAAATGGCGTAAATGGACATTTCGGCAGTATTGAGGTGTCACCCATAACCCCCCCTCCCCTGCCCATGTGTCCACTATACACGGTTACTTCATGTTATTTCATCCTGGTGCTGCACAACCTTTGCTTTTAAGGTCCCATTGGTGCATTGCTGCTAACGAGGCGTGCTACTACAGACAATTTGGTGTAAAAGAGTGTGCATTTGTTCACATTTTGCAACCACGAAAATTGGATGTAGGCACTGCATGGTTGGGGTGTCCACCCCCCCGGTACAGCAGGTCATTGTACCAAAGGTACACTGTTCACGAGAGGGCTTTGTATTTCAACTCTGCTTTGCATTTGACATCGTCGTCACTCCTACGGGGAGGCTACTGCAAAGGAACGAGGCAAATCAGGGCAGAAAAAAGGTTGTCAAAAAAGGTTCAAGATTTTTTCTTCTTCTTATTGGCTTGGGTTCATCTGTGCTACACAGTTAGGGAAAGGTGTACTGTGGCCGTACCCTGTTTTTTCAGTTGCAAAGAAACAAAAAAAATAAAGACAAAAAAAGAGGAGACGACGCTGGTGGACAAAACTCCATCTTTCGATTGAAAGAATATATTAAACATTTCTTCTTATTGGCTTGGGTTGATCCTTGCTAATCGCTGCTCTATATTATGTTACGATGATGTCTGTGGAGCATATGGGTCAGTCCATAAACCCACCCCCCTAAAAGGTAACCTTTTGAATTTTTTTCACATTAGATAACTTCCACTCGGACTTTTTGCTCGATTTTTGATTCTTTGAACTCAGAATAACGTTTCTGAGGTCACAGGAGCAAAAATCGAGCAAAAAGTCCGAGTGGAAGTTATCTAATGTGAAAAAAATTCAAAAGGTTACCTTTTAGGGGGGGAGGTTTGTGGACTGACCCATATCCATCTTTTACCATTTTCTTTATTTTCTCCCGTTGTGCAGTATGGCAGGGAACACAAAAAAGATGTGGGAGAGAAAACTCCCCCGTCCCCTCCCCCGTTTTCTTTTAAATAGGTGTACGTGATGCGCACTCATCTGGCAGGATTTTTTTTTCTTGCTGTACGATAACGGATGTGTCAAACAGGCACCAATTTATTTTTTAAGGTACTTTTTATAACGAAATGGAATGTATGACTTGGCATGGTTGGAGTCCACCCCCACGGTGTACCGGGGGGGGGGTTTTTTTTTGTACCAAACAGGGCTTCCCGCAGGATCTGGGGTTTTGGCCTCCCAGGGGGACCAGCCAAAAAAAGGTGAAATTTTTTTTTTTTCGCGCCTTGTTGTGTGTGGTATGTAGCATTAACGCTGACTCTACGTTACGTTACGCGCCTTTACGCACTACGGACGCTCCCACTGACTACTTCTCTGAAGAACGTAGTGGGGGGTTATTTGCAAAAAATTGAAGCTGAAACTTAGTTTCTGGTCTTTTTCAGGCACTATGTCGCCAAAAACGCTGGAAAAAAGAAAGGTAAAAAGAAAAAGCAGTTTCCTGCTCTGAAGAAAGTAGTGAACGGGGGGGGATCCTTTTCTCAATTTTGTTTACACTGATGGGGTGGGGTGGGGGAACCGCAATGCAACATAGCTCGATGACGACACACGAAAAGGGTCAAAGGCTGCACACATAAAACTGATCCATACAATAAAATTCTCTCATGCTACAGTACCAAAATCGCGGCGTCTTCCTGTCTTTGGTGCCGCTTTGATGAATCGATCGACAACGCTGTTCAAAAACGGAAGAGAAGGCACCTGAGGTCCCTCAATTTTTATCCTCATGAGGGCATCTAACGTCGTGATCAGCATGCTGGCCCTGAGACGCGTCAGTACCAGTTTCAAAACTGAAAATGCACGCTCCACCACAGCCGTACTACCAGGCAAGCATGCGACACGAAGAAGGAAATCAACTGCTTTGGGCAACGTCAACGAATGGCACGCAACTGCATAACGCACAGCATCTGAGAACGTGTACTTCGCAGGGTTCGCGCTTGCTTCCCGCTGTTGCCTTATTTTTGTGAGGAGCAAGGTAAGCTGGAACCGTATTGTTTGCTTGTCATGATCGTTGTAAGGGGGGTCGTAGCTCTTCGTTTCCGGATAACCATCTAGTTTCTGGGACCGCTTGGTGCAGAAGAAGTGAGTAAGGTTGTGTATTAAGGCTTCGTCTTCATCGGGCTTGTCACCGAAGTCTCGCTGCGGATCCAGTACTGCGATGTTTGTGAATATTGCGGAATCACAAAACCTTGCGGTAAGCTGTGCGATTAGATCTTTCACGTAGCTTCTAGTGGTGGTTTCGTGAAACCGAAGAAAAGCTTCCAGACAGACCTTCTTCCCCGACAAGCGAGCCACAACAGTGTTGTAGTACGTAGTCCATTGAAGATACTTGTACTCTGCACCGTTCTCCACACCTTCCGCGAGTCGCTCGAGTGATTCCTGTGTGGACTTCAGCAGGTCAGGAATCATGACCAATCCAGCACAAGATTCTTGCAACTTCAGGTTCAGCGGCTTCATCACGATGAAGACGCTGGCGAGGAGGAAGTTTGCCGCAACGAACCTCGGCGACTCCAGCGTTTCCAACAGTCCCCTGGTGATGGCATCGCCGTCCTGCTGGTGGATCTGGCTGAGGGCGTGGTGGATGGAGGGGAGGGTGTTCAGCAGCGTCGTGCACCCTTTCTCGTTGGTGAGCCAACGGGTGTCGGCCCCCTTCTCCAGCTGCAGGTCTGGCAGGTTCAGCCACTCCACTACCTGCTTGAGCTGGTTGCAGGCGTTGGACACGGCCAAGACTCGTTCACCGGAACTGCGAACGTACCAGTAGATGTCGCGCTGGCTGTTGATCGCACTCATCACGTCAACATGGCTCTGCCCAGCCCACTGCAGAGAGAGGTTCAGCTGGTGGTTTCTGCACCAGACGTAGATAATATAAATATTTTGAAAATACTTAAACCTCGTCTGCACACCAGAAAACCCACCCGACATCGTGTTGGTTCCATCGAACCCAACACCAACAATCTTCTTCCCGCCAATCATCTCGCGGGCGGGTGGCTGCTCGTCCGTCTCCAGCGGTACCCCTCTCGCACGGTGCACGTCCATGTAGGACACTCTCTCTGCAATGTCGGTGTACACACCTGCCGCACCCTTCCCATCTGTCAACGGTGCGATACCCCAAAAATGCTCGAAGCTCTCGCCTTTGCCATCAACGCCACGTATGTACACCGACAATTCAGAGCGACGGCAGATATCTTGCGTCTCATCAGCAAGCACAGTAATGTACTTACTTTGTCGCACGCGGGACTCGATGCGAAACTGCAGCTCGGTGTTAATCGCGTCCAGAAGCTCCTGCATTGTCCGCCTGCTAGTGTAGGAAGCGTTCTTCGTTTCAATGAAGGCCTTCAGGTCGGCGTCCCACTTTGCCGAGTGCTGTGCGAGGCTGGCGTAATTGGTGCTGTGGCTCACCCCTCGCTTCACCAACCAGTACAAATTGGCTGTGAGCTTCAGCAGCTGACGCCGGTTCATGCTCTGATGCGCTTTGGATGTCTTTACAATCATCCCGGTCCCGCTGTTCCGTGTCCTCTCTGCCTCCACAGCTGCCACGTGGCTCGCAGTTTTCGCGTGTTCAGGACACTTCTTTTTTGTGATTCGTGTCACATCACAACATGGGACTTCGAAAAACGAGCCATCTGCATCAGGACGCTTCGCGCTGATAGCCAGCGCAAGATGCTTCTTGCACAACCTGCACCAGTACCCTCTCTTTGATGCGAAGACCCACTCGTACTTATCAGCGGCGTTCAGGAACCTTTGCTGCTCAGAGAATGCCAACTTATTGGGGGTGTTGTATTCCGTGGGTTCTTCTGAGCTCTCGCTGTCTGCCATGTCGTTCTCGTTCTCGTTGTTGTCATCCTCCTCGTCGTCGTCGTCCTCGTCCTCGTTGGTGTTGGTGTTGTTCTCGTTGTTGTCCTTTACGTTGCCATCCTCGTCGACGACCGCAACATCTTCGCACTCCAAGGGGTTCCCTGCTAGGAATGACACCACTCCGTCGCACACGTCTCTGTCATCTGCCTCGGGCTCCACACCCTTTTTTTTCTCTTCGCAGTTCTTCTGAGGCTTCTTTCTTGGAATGTGGGGGTAGGGGATTTCGAACTTCCAGTCGGCTCCCCCCTCCGGTTCCTCCTGGTTGTCCAGCACCCACAAGTCCGCATCCTTCGTACCCCCCTGCTGACGGGATTTTGCCTTCGGAGTGAGAACGGTGTGGTACTTTTTTGCGGCCGGTTTCGGTGCAGCCTTCGAAGAAGGAGGAGCTGATGAAGGGGGGACGTTGGTATTCGACAAGGCTGCCGTCACTTCCGGAAGAGGTTCAGGTGGGGGTGTTTCCCTTGCCCTGCGATCGTTCTCGTCTCTTTCCTTTACTCGCTGGATCACTGCATCCTTCTTCTCGTAGCCCATCCCCGAGATCTTCCACGACATTCCACGAAGTGCCACTTGAACCTTAGTCTCTTCCCCAGTCCACGTGTTGTAGTAGCGGTTGAAGTCGTGTTTTTTTATTTCTTGAACAATATCTTCAGCAGTTGCGTTTTCGTCCAGCACAACCTTCCTCACCGCGGCCTGCTCACGGGCTGCGACCACGTCCCATGTGGCATACTCGTGGTTCTTTGCAACCGTTATTTTCTGCCTCTTCGGGGCCTGAGACGATATCTGGGACTCCGCCGGTCGCTTTGCAAATTCCATTATGGAAACCTGTCTTGGTCCGGTGGACTTTTTTGGTGCCATCTTTTTTTTCCCCCTGTTAGTTGCCTGTATTTGGATGCGCGGGGACGGGAGGGTAGGGAAAATTAAAAAAAATGTGGAAAATTCCTAACAGGCAGCCTCGGAACACTCAAGGGCAGGCTGGTCCCCCCTGGTCCCCCCTGGTCCCCCCTTATTTTTTTTTTTTTTCTCCCAGGGGACCACTGGTCCCCCCTGGTCCCCCCTGTGGGAAGCCCTGCCAAAGGTACACTGTACTGAGCGGGCTTTGTATTTCAAGTCAACTTTCCTAGTGTGTTCGTACCTCTCCCTTTACCCAGCCCTTTGTCACTCACTGCACGGTCAGAGCATGTGTGCGATCCGGTTACAAATCCCCTCCACAAAAATTTGCCCCCTCCCCAAGACACCCCCTGTTATGTTTACACCGCGGTTTTTTAGAAAAAAATTAAATTGCAGGTGGCAGCAAGAGGGGTCTTGTTTCTCTCTATTTTGTATTTCTTTCTTTTTCCGTTACTCAGACTTTTACTCCCTGCTTCAAGGTAATACTGCCCATTTTTTTTTATACACGAGAACCATTTCTATTCACCTGTTGTTCGACAAAATATTGCTCGTTTGTCTTTCCACCAATTTTTTTTGTTGCTCCTTAGCGGGGTAATGTTCACATCTTTTCTTAGATGTGTGTGTGCACAAGAAGCACATTGGATAACAATAATGGATAACAATAATTGGTTCGTGATTTTACCCCCAAAAAGGCACCAAAGGAAATGCTACGAAACAGAGGTGGGGTCAAGAACACCGTGACCCAATATTTTCCCCCTCTCTTTTTCAGTTATGGTAAACCATGAAATGGATGTAGGACTGTACGGTTGGGGTCCCCGGGACAGCCAGTCGTTATACCAAGGTACACTGTTCACGAGAGGGTTTTGTATGTCAACTCTACTTTTCCCCCCGCCAGGAGGACTTCGTTCTGCATTCTTGTTGTGATTGGTTTGCGATTGTTGTTCAACAAATAGCAAGGGGGGGGGGAGTGAAAAGATATATGCTTCAAGAAGCAACAAAAAAAACAAAAAAAAAAATTTGTTCCGTTTTTGGAGCGAAGTGATAGTACGACACAGCAAAAAAGTGGAGATTGCACAATGTGGCACACACAACCGAGGCAACTACACTACCTCCAACAATTTATCAAAAAGAACTCATTTGAAACTTCCCTTTCTATTGTGATGACTATTTGTATCAGTGTGGGTGTGCAAAGCACCACTTTACACTTTTTTTTTTGGAGGCTTTTTCCCCCCCTACCTCCGGCTCTCAGGAAACAGCTATTCTTTTTGGTGCCCGCGTGAGAACACGGCCCTCATCAGCTTGCTCCTTCCCCCTGCGATTTTTTTTTGCACACGGTAACAGTTAAACTTTTTTGTAACGTCTGTGCAAATCCCTTAGATCCAGAACCCCATTTCCCGCATCTGCCAAACATTTTCTTTTTCATTATCAATTTATGGGTGTTTACTGTCAGTTCCTCCCCCCTCCCAGCTACCCGCCAACCCCACAACCCCAGCTCTTCGGCTCACGATGACTAAACAGCGTGAGGCTTAGTTGGTTGAGATGTGTCTGCACTGTGAGGCATTTTGCATCTAAATTTATCAACGTTTATTCCTTATTCTTTTTTCTTTCTTTGTTCTGCAAAATGCGTATTTATTGTGATTTTTTTCTTCTTTGAATATTTAACCCTTCTCCCCCTCGATTTTTCAAAAAAGGAGCAGCAAAAGCACTATGCCTGCCACGTTGTGAATGTCAAATGCCAACCTAACTTCAAAAACTTTTTGTTCTCCTAGTCGGTGGGGTGGCAAAGGAGTTGGGGCAGTAGATCAGTATTCACTTGGGTAAATCTTTTTTTTTTTTTTTTTTTTTTTTTGTGGCGAGTGTTCATGAATTTTTTTGTGGCACTTTTTTTTCACGTTCAACTTTTCTTCCCTTTTGTGAATGTTTGTGATCTACTTCCCGACCCCCCCTCACTACCTTCAACAACTATTTCAGGTGACTAAAGCACAGTGGCACAAAAGGTTCATCTTCACCACATCCTTTTTTCTGGGAAGCGACCACTGTAGAATAACACTAGGCTTAGGATCATCTTGGAAACATTGTATTTTTTTTTTTTTTGGATTGGTGTTGAGACAGCACAACGTGTCAGAGCAGCAGTGTTCTTGTTTTGTACTTTTTTTTTTTTTTTTTTTTTTTTTTTTTTTTTGGAAAAATGCAAAAACTGCAAATGTAGCATATAGTAAGTAGTAAATAACTGTATGCTTTAGGTGGTCTTCTTAAAAGTGATGACAGTCTTGAGCCCCCTTTTTTTTTTGTGAAATTTGCGCCAGGATTCTTCTTTTTTGAGTCTGCCTTTTTTAAATGTGTGTAGGTTTTTAGGTTTTTAGATAAATTATTAGGAGTTGGGGTGGCCCGTGGGCGCGGCTGAAATTGTGTTCTTTTTTTTAGGAGAAAATCACAAGAGGTCGCAACAGAATCACAAAAAATCTTGTGATTATTTGTGATTATTTGTGATTTTTTTTTTACTGTCGTGATTATTTGTGACTTTTTGTGATTTTTTTTTTGATTGTTGTGATTTTTGGTGATTATTTGTGATTTTTGGTGATTTTTGGTGATTTTTTTTTTAATGCCGTGATTATTTTGTGACTTTTTGTGATTATTTTTTTGATTGTTGTGATTTTTGGTGATTATTTGTGATTTTTTGTGATTTTTTTTTTGATTGTTGTGATTATTTGTGATTATTTGTGATTTTTTTTTTTATTGTTGTGATTTTTGGTGATTATTTGTGATTTTTTGTGATTTTTTTTTGATTGCCGTGATTATTTGTGACTTTTTGTGATTATTTGTGATTTTTTTTTTATTGTTGTGATTTTTGGTGATTATTTGTGATTTTTTGTGATTTTTTTATTTATATTCATAGATGGTAGTCTGGCAGAGTCTGGCAGAGTCTGGCAGACTTTTTTTTGGAACTTCCCAGACTTTAAAAAGCAAAAAAAAAAGTCTGGCAGACTAAAAAAAAAAGTCTGGCGAGAAAAAAAAAAGTCTGGCGAAAAGTCTGGCGAGAAAAAAAAAGTCTGGCGAAAAGTCTGGCGAGGAAAAAAAAAGTCTGGCAAAGTCTGGCAGACTTTTCAAAAATCTGGAGTCTGCCAGACTTTGCCAGACTTTGCCAGACTTTTTTTTTCTCTCGCCAGACTTTTCACCAGACTTTTTTTTCTCGCCAGACTTTTCGCCAGACTTTTTTTTAGTCTGCCAGACTCTGCCAGACTAAAAAAAAGTCTGGCGAGAAAAAAAAGTCTGGCAGAGTCTGGCAGACTCCAGATTTTTTGAAAAGTCTGCCAGACTCTGCCAGACTACCATCTATGTATATTGCCGTGATAATTTACTATTATTTTTTTTGTGATTTTTTGTGATTTTTTTTTTTTATTTTTTTTATTTTTGAAAAAAAAAAAACGCCGTGCCCCCGGGCCACCCCAGGAGTAGTGTAGTTGCCTCGGTTGTGTTGCCACAGTTGTGCAATCTCCACTGTCTCCACTGTTTTTTTATCTAGGTTTTCGGAGTCAATTGGAGTCTAATTGTTTGATCGTTAGAGTATTATAATTTCAGGTTTGAATTGTCTTTACACTGTAGCGGAATATTTCACATTGCGACAACTCCACCAATTTGTTCGATAAAAAATATGGTGGATTCTGCGAAGCCGGTTCAGGAAAGTGCAATAACGTACTTTTCAAACTGATGCAATTTACACCTCACAAAATGCAGTTTTTTAAAGGTGAAAACTTCGCGGCTACCGATAACTACTGCGTAGTCAGCGTCACGCCTACCCCGGTATGTTCCAGTAGGAAAAAAAAAAACTTACGATTTAGAATAGTGGAGCTCATCCTCGTCACAAAGATTGATGAAAACTTACAAAACACAAAAAATACCATCTGCAAATGCAACCAAGTTTTCAAACAAGAATAAAGTGTAGTTTAGTTTTGTTCAGTGGTCCACAAGTAGTCCCTGTAAGTATAGCTAGTCAGAGCTTGACATGGAAAGATAATAAAAAAAGCAAATGTCGTACATGAAAACGCTTTTTTGGCTACCACAACAGCTAGGTTATCTTCCTTGTTTAGTTTTTTTTTAGACGGCTTCAAGCCTTGGGGATCTTTCCGACTTTTCTTTCTTTCGTTGTGTGCTTCTCTGGTGTGCCGGAATCAACCCTGATTTCCACTACGCGTGTATGTTTTTTTTTCTTTTGATATTTTTGTGCGCATACCAAAGAAGTGCATCTCTGGGGTTCGATAACCCGCTGGAGAACCAGTGCCTGCGTCCGCTGATGAACGGTGAGGCGTTTTCACTTTTCAACTTCTCTTTTTGTGTTTAGGTGGATTGGTGGTTACTAGATGCCTGTCGTTTTCAACAAAAGAACTTTTTTTTTCATTCCACCCCCATTGCGGGGTCTTTCCAACAAAAGCCCCATTAGCCCCGTTCGATACTTTAAGTTATTCCTGTTCCGTTTCTGAAGGTGTACACAGTGAGACATGTTTAAAGGGTTAAAACATTGTTTTCTTTTTCTTTTTTTTTACACTCCTGAGTTTTTGTCCGCACGGTAAATTAGTTACTCCACTAACTAAATCGAGCAAAAATATGGTGAACTCAGTTTTAGAAGTGCCAAAACCTGAACTTTTCCCTTAGCAAAATACATTCGGAATTCTCTTAACAATGTCATAAAACACCCTTACGCAGGTATGCGGGTAAAGGCCTTGCAGCGCTCAATAGCGGGTTGGTCTGTGGTTCGCTTTTAAGTACACCACAGGGGTTTGGTTTTCTTCTTTCCTATTGGATGCTGTGCTGCTGCCCTCCCCCTGTGTGTGTGTGTGTGTGTAGATATAGTTCTGTGTGTTGCTTTCACAGATCTGCTGTGCCTTGGAATATGGCATCTTTCCACATTGCTTTCTTCTTTACCCCAGTGCAAGTTATGTTTTTTTTTTTTGCGACAGGCTCATACATCATCCATTTTTCTAGTAGGGTGCTTCTAATTGATTTTCTCCGGAAAAACTAGAAAACGACTATTCGCTGCAACCACGGGCCACCCCATTACCGCCAAGTTTTTTTCTCTCTTCCAATTAGGGCTTTCCTGAATATCTTTTGGGTACACAAAGTTGTCAAACTAAGCTGGCAAAAAAAAATTATTTATAACAAAGGTGCACAGAGTGTGCTGCAGTACTAGAAGCTTTTCTTGTGAAAAAGAACCACACCCCATACACCTCCCTCCCCGTCCTTTTCACATTGTTGCTGGCAAAGTTCTTCCAGTATTGACAGGCCTGTCTCAACTGCCGTTCTCAAGAAGAGGTGTCGCTAGGCCCTCTCCAATCTGTGACCCCGTTTGCTGCATCCGTTGTTGTATTTTTTTTTTACGTTTAGTTGGCACATAGTATGTGACAAAATGCTCGAGACCCTCGTGAAACGTCGCGCGTCTGCGGATCCCCCTTCCCGCTTGTTTACCCATCTCTTTTTATCCGTGCTCTACAAAAGGGATAAAAGTTTGAGGGTGTAGTGGTGCTTTCGGAAGTCGGTCAACGACCTGTCAGCGACCTGTCCATATCGACCCCTCCCGGAGCACCATGTAGGTTTTATTGTGCAGGGAAACAAGTGATTTTTCTCTTTTATTTTCACATTTTTTTATGCAACAAATAAAACATTGGGTGCTATCTGATTTGAACATCCTTTGTACTTTTCTCTTCTTTGATTTGAAAGTATATGAAACTATTTTTTTTATCTATTTTGTGAAATGGGATTTTAGTTTGTCCCTATTTTTCCCTTCTTTTTTTGTGCTGAACGATTGTATGGGTGCAGGGCTTCCCCCTTTTTTTTATGTTTTTTTTCCCGTTTTTATTTTCTTCGTGTTCTATCATTTGCTTGTATCCACGCTGAGAAAGAAAAAAGCTGAAACGAAAGTACATAATTTGCAACCCACAAAAGAGAAGTGCCCAGGCACAAATATTATATGTGTCGTGTTTGTTTGCATGTGGCATCAAGTCACATCACGCATCAAACGATTCGTATTCAAAGAGAATGGGACGTCTGGCAGTTCGCCGATCAACCTAATCACAAAATCAAGGGTTTTATTGAAATAAAAGAAACCTGCGGGGGTTTTTCTCTCTAACCTCCTCCCCTTTTGTCCAAAAATGGATTTTGCAAACCCGCTTGACTTCAGCTTGTTCTTGCCAGGTTTCCCATGCTGGCATCTGTGTTGCCGCCTTCTCGCCATATCAAGGTGCGTGACGACTCTGTACAGGTGCACATACCCGTTAAGTGTCTTCATATGGGCAAGAGGGCAGCCACATGCAGGTGTGCGGCACACTGACAGAAGAGATGTGTTCCTGTGCACAGTGCCATGATGTGGCGGTACGTAGCTAGTGGAGCATGGACACCTACAAATCACGTCATTCCAGTGTTGCAGTTATAGTGTGATTGACCTGGTACACGGCAGCGTGGTAGGGTACGTGGATATGCGTTTTTGTCCATTTGACGGGCGACGTCTTCGTGACAACATTGACAGGTAATTGTTGGTGCTCCAAAAACACAGACAGTTTACGTACTTTTGTCACAACTTTTCTCCTGCACCACATAACAGTACCCACACACAACACTCACAATGCCGAGGTTTGAGTCAATCGATGATTCGGATGAGAACCATTCTGCCGCCTCCAACGATGCTGCGGTAAAGAGGAAGACTGAGAGAGGTGCTGCAAAGAAGGCTCAGGATGCTGAGAAGCAGAAGCGTGCAGACGCCAGGGCTAAGAAGGCGGCGAAGGAGGAGCAGAAGGCGAAGAAAGCACACCTTGAGGTGGAGCACACAACGATGCAGGTATGCCTCACCTGCCACTCTTGTCTTTTTCACATCTGATGCTGTCAGACTGCGTTTGTCGTATTTTCCACACATTCCACACCCACAGGACAAACAGAAGATAGACGTGCAAGTGGACGACTCCTCACGTGTGCTTTCCGTGGAACTTTGCATCTGTAGAAGCACAACCCTCTTCGACTTCAAAAAGCTGGTTGCTGCAAAGGAGGGTGTGCGCGCAGCACATGTGCATCTCACCATTGGGGGCAAGGAGTACCCAGACACAAAGAAGCTTGTGCTTGTGGCACATAGGGACTTTGTGATGAAGCTTGCTACGGTAATGTTTGTTTTGTTATTGTCACCTCCTCACGTTGTGAGCTGCACTATTTGCCCCATTTTTGTCATCCAACTCACCTCCGCTTTGGAACGTGAGAAGCTGGCCACAACCATCATATGCGGTTACCTGAACTGCATCTGCACTCTCCTTCACGACGGAGTCTGCTTGCAAGGCCCTGTTTCTCATTTCACATGACAGGTTTACGTTCCCTCACCACCTCTAACTTACAGATGCCGATCTTCGTGAAGTCGTTGACAGGGAAGACAATCCGTCTGGAAGTTGAACCACGTGACACCGTCCTTGATGTGAAGGAGCAGATCGAGGACAAGGAGGGCATCCCGACACACTTTCAGTTTCTTGTCATGGAAGACGACGAGCTTGAGGACGAAAACACCCTTGCAGACTGCAACATTCAGGAGGAAAGCACTGTGCACTTGGTGGTGCTGGTATGCCCACCCACACCTCACACGGTTCTGGGGTGGACGTTAAATTGTATTCGGGGGAAATTACACCGAGTGTGACCTGAGGATGGAAAGTAGGGGCAGCAGCTCCGGAGTGCCAAGACTAGAGCCCTTGGCATGATGATGGACCAGGTGAGTGACGCCACCTCCTCTTCAGCGAGTTGGGGGTCGCAAGGATCATTTGGATCCTCGCTCCCCCCGTTGGTATATGATGAGTAACAATTCTAAAGTACACACCTACCCTAGCCACTTCCTCAGTGCCTCAAACTGTTCGAGATGGTCACAGGCGCACTGATTTTCCGAAAGTTGGAATCTCAGACAAAACGTCGTCATACCGCCATAAGCACAGGCTTGGCGATATCTGACAGTAGGCAGGGGGGCGTAGTTTGTGGCTAAACTTTGTAAGTACGGCCTTGATTTGATTAGCACGAATTACCTTCGGGAAACTGATATCAACCACACCACACACCTTTTACAGGGAATGCAGATCTTCGTCAAGACCTTGACTGGGAAGACCATCACCCTTCTGCTTCAGTACAATGAGAGCATCCCTTCTGTGAAGACACTGATAGAGGACAAGGAGGGCATTCCACCCGCCCAACAGCGTATCATCTTCGCAGGGAAGCAGCTTGAGGACGGACGCACCCTTCGAGACTACAACATTCAGAAGGAGAGCACACTGCACTTGGTACTTAGATTGCGAGGTGAATAGAAGTAGTGGTGAACAACAAGCCAGCAGCAGACCCCACTTGGTGTCGCACTGCACCCTTTGGCACACATCGCAAATGAGTTGCAGTGCCTGATTCCGCCTCTCTTGCCTGCGACACTCGGAAGTGGGTGAACACTTTCCTTCCCTGTTCGTGATTGCACGAACGGTATTGTGGGATGTGTTCAAACAGCAGTTTCGCTGACACGCTCCGTCATGGACACCAGGAGTGAGTGGCATTTGTGTCAGTATGCTTGGGTGCTTTTATCCTGGTGCTGGGAAGAGTTGCAAAAGCGACTTTTGGATCTGACTTCATTCTCAGAAGCATCTCAACAGATCTGATCTTGCTTCTTTTTTACCATCGAACGTCAAAACCTCGACAGATTGTTGATGCTGCAAAACAGACCACAGTACACATACTTTTTGTCACAACACACCTTGTAACCTTCTCCCACACCACCTCATGACCACTGCACAGTACGCACCACACAACACTCACAATGCCGAGGTTTGCGTCAATCGATGTTGATGATCTGGATGAGAACCGTTCTCCCACCAACGATGTTGCCATAAAGAGGAAGAGCACTGCTGCAAAGCAGGTGAAAGATGCTGAGAAGCAGAAGCGTGCAGACGCCAGGGCTAAGAAGGCGGCGAAGGAGGAGCAGAAGGCGAAGAAGGCACACCTTGAGGTGGAGCACACAACGATGCAGGTATGCCTCACCTGCCACTCTTGTCTTTTTCACATCTGCTGTCAGACTGCGTTTGTCGTATTTTCCACACATTCCACACCCACAGGACAAACAGAAGATAGACGTGCAAGTGGGCGACTCCTCACGTGTGCTTTCCGTGGAACTTGACTTCACGAGAGACACATGCCTCTTCGACTTCAAAAAGCTGGTTGCTGCAAAGGAGGGTGTGCGCACAGAACAGGTGCATCTCACCATTGGGGGCGAGGAGTACCCAGACACAAAGAAGCTTATGCTTGTGGCACATGGGGACTTTGTGCTGAAGTTTGCAAAGGTAATGTTTGTTTTGTTATTGTCACACTCACGTGCTAGCTGGAGGGGTATGCGGGGAATCCCTGAGAGTGTGAGGCTCTGCACTCTCCTTCACGACGGAGTCTGCTTGCAAGGCCCTGTTTCTCATTTCACATGACAGGTTTACGTTCCCTCACCACCTCTAACTTACAGATGCCGATCTTCGTGAAGTCGTTGGCAGGGAAGACAATCCGTCTCGAAGTAGAACCACGTGACACTGTCCTTGCTGTGAAGGAGCAGATCAAGGACAAGGAGGGCATCCCGATAGAGCGGCAGTGTCTTACCGTGGCATGCGACGAGCTTGAGGACGGACACACCCTTGCAGACTGCAACATTCAGGAGGACAGCACTGTGCACTTGGTGGTGCTCCTTCCACAGCCACAGGTATGTCCACCACAACAGCAACACACAACGTACTGTGCACACTTTTGCTCTGCACACCACTACCTCACATTTAGCAGCACTAACGGTGCCAAGTGAAGGCAGATTCCTCTCACTTTTTCTCCTTTTGATTTTGTTTCATTTCTTTCACACCACAACCATACACCTTGTACAGAGGATGCAGATCGTCGTCAAGACCTTGACTGGGAGGACACTTACCCTGGATGTTTCCTCCAATGACACAGTCAAGAACACCAAGGAGAAGATCCAGGTCAAGGAGGGTATCCCAGCCGACCAGCAGCGTCTCATCTTCGCAGGGAAGGAGCTTTTCAAGGACGGACGCACCCTTGCAGACTGCAACATTCAGAAGGACAACACTGTGCACTTGGTGGTGTGCTCTATTCCGGTATGCCTACCACGACAAGACCAACACACACAACGAACTGTGCACACTTTTGCTGTGCACACCCTGATGGGAGCACCCTGACCTCGTGTGGCACTGTGTGGACACTGCTTCCGTGCTCGAGACACAGCAGACCCTGACCCGGTCCGTCGGTTGTGCCACACACCACATGTGGAGACGCTCCCTTCCTGCCTGCGAGTATGCATCTCTGCACTCTCCTCGGCTGCCTCCCACAAGGCTGTTTGTCTTCTTGCTTGGCAGATGCACACCACACCACACACCTTGTACAGAGCATGCAGATCTTCATCAAGACCTTGGTTGGGGGGACACTTACCCTGGAAGTTTCCCCCAATGAGTATATAGAGGATGTGAAGCTGCAGATCGAGGCCTACGAGGGCATCCCACCCAAGGATCAGCGTCTCATCTTCGCAGGGATGCAGCTTGAGGACGGACGCACCCTTGCAGACTACAAGGTTCAGAGGGAGAGCACATTTCACTTGGTACTGAGATTGCGAGGTGAATAGAAGTGGTGGTGCACAACAAGCCAGCAGCAGACCCCACGTGGTGTCGCACTGCCCCCTTTGGCATATATCTGGTGCTCCTGAAATAACAAATACCAAGTACGCAACAACTACGCACTAAGTGCGCAACAAGTACGCAAAATGGGGTTTTCAGGAGCACCAATATCGCAAATGAGTTGCAATGCCTGATTCCCGCCATTCTTGCCTGCGACACTCGGAAGTGGCTCTCCTTCCATTGTCGTGACACATGAGTGACGTCGATGACGTGGTTAGTGCATATCTGGTGCACTTGCTTGCGTGAGGCGCTGTTGTTGAAGATGTGGCGCATGATCGATGTGAGCCCCTTGCCGTTGCACCAAGCAGTGGACATGCTTGTGAAGGTGCGGTGCACTGACTCGAAGAAAGGTGTTCCACAGAACAGAGAGATGTATGGACGTGTGTATCTTCCTTCATGTGCCACTAGTGTTCATGTTGACAAAGTGGGATGTGTTCAAACAGGAGTTTCGCTGATACGCTCCGTCATGGACACCAGGAGTGAGTGGCATTTGTGTCAGTATGCTTGTGTGCTTTTGTCCTGGTGCTGGGAAGAGTCGCAAAAGAGACGAAACCGCATCAGAGAGACTTTTGGATCTGACTTCATTCTCAGAAGCATCTCAACAGATCTGATCTTGCTTCTTTTTTTACCGTAGATTATATTAGAACGGCAAAACCTTGACACATGATTGTTGATGCTGCAAAACAGACCACAGTACACATACTTTTTGTCACAATACACCTTGCAACCTTCTCCCACACCACCTCACGACCACTGCACAGTACCCCCACACACAACACTCACAATGCCGAGGTTTGCGTCAATCGATGTTGATGATCTGGATGAGAACCGTTCTCCCACCAACGATGCTGCGATAAAGAGGAAGAGCACTGCTGCAAAGCAGGTGAAGGATGAGAAGCAGAAGCTTGCAGACGCGAGGGCTAAGAAGGCGGCGAAGGAGGAGCAGAAGGCGAAGAAGGCACGCCAAGAGTGGAAGGTATGCCTCACCTGCCACTCTTGTCTTTTTCACATCTGATGCTGTCAGACTGCGTTTGTCGTATTTTCCACACATTCCACACCCACAGGACAAACAGAAGATAGACGTGCAAGTGGACGACTCCTCACGTGTGCTTTCCGTGGCACTTGACTTCACGAGAGACACATGCCTCTTCGACTTTAAAAATCTGGTTGCTGCAAAGGAGGGTGTGCGCACAGAACAGGTGCATCTCACCATTGGGGGCAAGGAGTACCCAGACACAAAGAAGCTTATGCTTGTGGCACATCTGGACTTTGTGCTGAAGCTTGCTAAGGTAATGTTGGTTTTGTTAGTTTGCTCCGCCTCACCTTGGGGCTATGGTGTTCCTGTATGGACGTCTACGTGCATCCCTGAGAGTGTGAGGCTCTGCACTCTCCTTCACGACGGAGTCTGCTTGCAAGGCCCTGTTTCTCATTTCACATGACAGGTTTACGTTCCCTCACCACCTCTAACTTACAGATGCCGATCTTCGTGAAGTCGTTGACAGGGACGACAATCCGTCTCGAAGTAGAACCACGTGACACCGTCCTTGCTGTGAAGGAGCAGATCAAGGACAAGGAGGGCATCCCGATAGAGGAGCAGTGTCTGGTTGTGGGAGACGACGAGCTTGAGGACGGACACACCCTTGCAGACTGCAACATTCAGGAGGACAGCACTGTGCACTTGGTGGTGCTCACTCTACAGACACAAGTATGCCCACCACCACAACAGCAACACACAACGTACTGTGCACACTTTTGCTCTGCACACCACTACCTCACATTTAGCAGCACTTCAAGGCACTGAGAGTGCGTTATGTGGGGTTTGAGTGAGACTCTTAACAAGGCGTTGTGCTGCTAAGTCTTTTTACCTCCTCTGTCGGGGTAGACTGGGGAAAATCGAATATACATCACATTCCAGCAGAAAATCATTTTTTGTGTTTTTCCGTTCCGTAGTGGTGTGCATCTGCTTGGCAGATGCACACCACAACCTCACACCTGGTACAGAGCATGCAGATCTCCGTCAATACCTTGGAAGGAGTATCCCACACTTTGACTGTATGGTCGCACGACCATACAGTCAAAATGTTGAAGGAGCAGATAGAGAACAAGGAGGGCATACCGATAGACAAGCAGCGTCTCTTCTACGCAGGGATGCAGCTTGAGGACGGACACACCCTTGCAGACTGCAACATTCAGGAGGACAGCACTCCAGAATTTCTGGTGCTCTCTCCACCGCCACTGGTATGCTCACCACCACAAGAACATCATGCACAACCAACTGTGCACACTTTTGCTCTGCAGACCCTGATGGGAGCACCCTGACCTCGTGTGGCACTGTGTGGACACTGCTTCCGTGCTCGAGACACAGCAGACCCTGACCCGGTCCGTTGTTGCGCAGGCACGACGGCTGCACTGCCAACGCCACACAACCATTGTCACAGAGTCTTCGCACCCCGATTGACACATCGATGCTCTCACAGAACAGCAAGGATGTGGATGCAGATGCAGCTGTGGAGGTATTTTAATTAGATTTTGTTGGGTGATATTCTCATAATTGTAGCATTCATCTAGCAAGGTCTTTTTACTGTTTTTTCTTTGTACGAGTATGCAATACGTCTGGAAAATGAAAGACCCAGAACGCCAAGACTAGAGCCCTTGGCATGATGATGGACCAGGTGAGTGACGCCACCTCCTCTTCAGCGAGTTGGGGGTCGCAAGGATCGTTTCGATCCTCGCTCCCCCCGTTGGTATATGATGCGTAACAATTCTAAAGTACACACCTACCCTAGCCACTTCCTCAGTGCCTCAAACTGTTCGAGATGGTCACAGGCGCACTGATTTTCCGAAAGTTGGAATCTCAGACAAAACGTCGTCATACCGCCATAAACACAGGCTTCGCAATATCTGACAGTAGGCAGGGGGGCGTAGTTTGTGGCTAAACTTTGTGAGTACGGCCTTGATTTGATTAGCACGAATTACCTTCGGGAAACTGATATCAACCACACCACACACCTTGTACAGAGAATGCAGATCTTCGTGAAGACCTTGACTGCGAGGAAATATTTACTGGAGGTTTACCCCAATGATACTGTCGCTGATGTGAAGTTGAAGATGCAGGACAAGGAGGGCATACCGATAGACAAGCAGCGTCTCGTCTACGGAGGGAAGCAGCTTGAGGACGGACACACCCTTGCAGACTGCAACATTCAGAAGGACGGCACTGTGCACTTGGTGGTGCTCTCTCCACCGCCACAGGTATGCCCACCACCACAAGAGCAACACACACAACGCACTGTGCACACTTTTGCTCTGCACACCCTGATGGGAGCACCCTGACCTCGTGTGGCACTGTGTGGACACTGCTTCCGTGCTCGAGACACAGCAGACCCTGACCCGGTCCGTCGGTTGTGCCACACACCACATGTGGAGACGCTCCCTTCCTGCCTGCGAGCATGCATCTCTGCACTCTCCTCGGCTGCCTCCCACAAGGCTGTTTGTCTTCTTGCTTGGCAGATGCACACCACACCACACACCTTTTACAGAAAAACAGCATACAGATCTTCGTGAAAGAACAATATCGTATATTCGGACCTCTGGATGTGTCCCCCAATGACACTGTCGAGTACGTGAAGGCGGTGATCCAGGACAAGGAGGGCATCCCAGCCGACCAGCAGCGTCTCATCTTCGCAGGGAGGCCGCTTCTCGAGGACGAACGCACCCTTGCAGACTACAACATCCAGAAGGACAGCACTGTGTACTTGACGGTGCTCTCTCAGCGACAGGTATGCCCACCACAAGACCAACACACACAATGAACTGTGCACACTTTTGCTCTGCACACCCTGATAGCAGCACCCTGACGTGGCACTGTGTGGACACTGCTTCCGTGTTTGAGACACAGCAGACCCTGACCCGGTCCGTCGGTTGTGCCACACACCACATGTGGAGACGCTCCCTTCCTGCCTGCGAGCATGCATCTCTGCACTCTCCTCGGCTGCCTCCCCCAAGGCTGTTTGTCTTCTTGCTTGGCAGATGCACACCACACCACCACACAGATACATGGAAATCACGTCATCATCAAGACGCTTACTGGGAAGCGATACCCCGTCTTTGCTTCCCTAAATGACACTATCGGGAATGTGAAGGCGAAGATCCAGGACAAGGAGGGCATCCCACCCGACCAGCAGCGTCTCATCTTCGCAGGGAAGCAGCTTGAGGACGGACGCACCCTTGCAGACTACAACATCCAGAAGGGTAGTATTCTGCACATAGTGCTGAGATTGCGCGGTGACTAAGCAGTGTGCTAGAGTTTTCATGGACATACATGGAGGGCATCTATCCTGGATATGTCCTCTGATGCAACCAGCCTTGCTGCTCATGTTCGTGGAGAGGAGGGGGGCTCTCAGCCATATCAGCAGTGTCTCATCTTTGCAGGAAGTAGTTTGACAATGCGTGCACCCTTGAAGACTACAACATTCAGGAGGACAGCACTGTGCACTTGGTACTGAGATTGCGAGGTGAATAGAAGTAGTGGTGCACAACATGCCAGCAGCACACCCCACGTGGTGTCGCTGCACCCTTTGGCACACATCGCAAATGAGTTGCAATGCCTGATACCCGCCTTGCCTGCGACACTCGGAAGTAGGTGTGAACACATTCCTTCCATTGTCGTGACGAGGGATGGTGATTGCACCAACAATCCGTGTCTCATCTCACCGTATCGTGGGAATGCAGACTGTTTTTTTATGATTACATGCAATGCTAAAAGGAAAATGAACACCGTACCCTACTCCCTTCCTTTTTCCACTTTTCCAGTCCGGGGCGGGTTGGAGTAGAGCCACATTTCACCGACAGGTCGAGGTGTGTGCGTTTCACCACAACCTCTCCCTTTTGTCTTTATTGTTTTTATTGCTTTTTGTTTGCGGGGGTAGGGGGAAAAATAAAAAGGAAGAGTAGGCGGTTTCAATTTTGGTTTGTGAGGTAAACATAAGGATTGTACGTGGCAAAGCGATGCCTTCTAGTGTTGACCATCGTTTCTCACGATGACTTTTGGGCCCTACTCGGTGTACGTAGGTAGGTTTGGAAAGAGAATAACACCTGTATTATTTATCACGGTTATCTGAGAGTCACCATCCTTGTTCACTGCACCACTCAAGAACACAGGAAAATATATTACATTCTTTACGTACATAATGGACGGTTTGCAGCGTGGCGGACCCGTGACAGATAAACAGAAGATAGACGTGCAAGTGGACGACTCCTCACGTGTGCTTTCCGTGGAACTTGACTTCACGAGAGACACAACCCTCTTCGACTTTAAAAAGCTGGTTGCTGCAAAGGAGGGTGTGCGCACAGAACAGGTGCATCTCACCATTGGGGGCAAGGAGTACCCAGACACAAAGAAGCTTATGCTTGTGGCACATCTGGACTTTGTGCTGAAGTCGTCTCCCTTCCCTGTTCCTGCAGTCGGAGTGCAGCAGTCTGACGTTGCTCCACAGTCAGAGGTATGCACACCACCTGATGGAGCCCCTTCTCCTGTGTCAAGGTGGAGATCTTCACTCTCTGTTCACTTGTGGGTCTCGTGCCTTTGCCCGTGCCGCCCACGACTGTGTAGTGTCCTATTTTTGAATGGTTCTCGTTTTTCACATGGTGCCACTTACCCACCCACACTCGCCAACAGGGACCAGGAAACGCAAGCACGGATGGGCCCACGACAGACAAACGGATCATCGATGTGAAAGTAGACGGGTCCTCACGTGTGATTTCCGTGGAACTTGACACTGAGTTCATGGGAAGCATATCCCTCTTCGACTTCATGTACGCACTTGCTGCAAAGGAGGGTGTGCACACAGAACAGGTGTATCTCACGATTGGGGGCAAGGAGTACCCCTACATAACGGAGCTTATGCTTGTGGCAGATCTGGACTTTGTGGTGAAGATTACAAGTGGCGGTCCCAGGGTTGTACGAGCACCGCCGAAAGCGTCACGCTTGCCTGCAGCGTGTGCTGATGTGCCTGTCTCGACCGCACCACTCTACCTCCTGTCGGACCTGGAGAACTGGGCAACGCGTGGCGACACGGAGGCCCTTGGGGATTTCTGCAGGTCTGCGTTCAAGCATGGCCACTTCTTTGTGGAGATGGACGGGATGGCGCACGAAGCGCTGTGCAGGGAGGGCTTGTCGTTGGCGAGCCGTTTCTTTGATGGCGATGCGAAACGCGGGATGCAGAGTGAGTACGGGACGTGGGGGTGGAGTCCTGTGCCGTCGAAGCGGAAGGAGATGATGAAGGTGCGCAATGTGACGTCGTGCAGGGCAG
Source organism: Rhynchopus sp. YZ270_cl-10 (assembly GCA_964035575.1). NCBI lineage: Eukaryota > Euglenozoa > Diplonemea > Diplonemida > Diplonemidae > Rhynchopus > Rhynchopus sp. YZ270_cl-10. The sequence goes on from OZ037863.1 coordinate 1,477,864, forward strand.
GTTGGGTGCCTCACGCTGTGGGGTCTGCTGTGGGTGCGGGGAGTGAGCTCACGTGGGAGGAGGTGATGCGTGTGCGTGCGCTGTACGCACAGCCGTCAACTGTGATCGCACGTGCCGTGCTGCTTGGTGTGGGCATCCCTGTGGCAGACGTGCAACGTATCCTCGAGGACCCCTTGGCGATGTCAAAGGCACAGCCGAGCTCAGAGTTTGCGGCCTCGTTTTTCAGCTTTTTCCGCTACAACCTGTTCGACTTCTCAACGGACGCTGAGGTGGCGGTGCCGGCAGAGGAGCACCAGGATGTGAACATCATCACTGTGACACATGCCTCTTCCCTGGGACATGGGCTGCAGGCGTACGACTGGGAGGACGGGTGGGTGTGTATGGAGGGAAGGCGCACGAACAGCGGTGCACAGAACTGTTTGGGTGTGCTGCTCGGGTCGTGTCTTGAGGACCTGAGCCGCGGGCGACGCCACACGACTGCCGGCACCCCGCACCGTGTGGTGCTTGCGAACAACGCAGCACTGCAGGAGGCAGAGCCACGACACTCGCTCATCTTTTCCGTGCTTGCCGACCCCGACGCCGAGCTCCCGCTGGACACATCGGAAAAAGGGCACCAGCTCTACACCAGACGCAGGGGCGGTGTGAGCAGCATCAACGTTGAACAGGCAGCATGAGGTGGTCTCTCTTCGTCTAGGTGTCGGTGCATGCGTCCGAGGGGTGTTTTCAATACAGGTCGTCCACCATTTCAGGTGCTACTTCCTGCATAGAGAACTCACCTCTTGCAAGATGCCGTACTTATGAGGTACAGCATGCGATGCAATCACCAGATTTTGGGTGTCAGAAACAATATGAAACGTCTCAACAGTCCTCACCAGTAACACCCCACCCTTTCGCATTTCATGCATACCCTGTGCAGCCTGTCTGCACGCCCTCACACCACACCATACACCACAGAATACTATTTTGATAATGAGAGCTTTCCTGTTCCTCGGATTAGCGACTGCGGCTGCAGCCCATGGCCGCAGTCATTGGGGTGGCGGTGCCATGCATGTGGGACAGCGTCCCTTCTTCATGATTGACGGTATGCCTGAGTCGGACCTGAAGACGAAGCTGAACAAGTGCCGCAACAAGCCGATCAAGAAGTCCGACTTCTCGATTGCGCACAGGGGTGTGCCGCTGTCGTTCCCCGAGCACACAGAGGAGGGCTACCGCGCTGCGGCCTTGTCTGGTGCTGGCGTCATTGAGTGCGACGTGACCTTCACCCTGGACAGGGAGCTTGTGTGCAGACACGGCGAGTGCGACCTTGCCACCACCACGAACATCCTTCTGACGGACCTGGCTGCGAAGTGTGAGACACAGTTCGCACCTGGTGTTGCGCCGAAGTGCTGTGCGTCTGCCCTGACGCTGGCTGAGTTCAAGAGCCTGCAGGGTAAGATGGACGACTCGAACAGTGCAGCACAGACTGTGGAGGAGTACGTGAAGTCGACGAACACCCTCAGGACGGACATGCACGCCACACGTGGCACGCTGATGACACACAAGGAGAGCATTGCGCTGTTCCAGGAGCTGAAGGTGAAGATGACCCCTGAGCTGAAGGGACCGGACTCGGCAATGCCTGAGGACTTCAGCAGAGACGCGTTCATTGCAAAGGCTGTTGCTGAGTACGCAGATGCTGGTGTGGAGGCCGAGGACGTGTTCATCCAGTCGTTCCTGTGGACGGACGTGGAGAAGCTTCTGCTGACGCAGTACGCCTCGCAGACAACCTTCCTGGACTCGCGTACCTACAACGAGCCTGGCTTCGCAGCAAGCGAGGCAGACATGCAGCTGAAGTACGACGCAGGTCTGCGCTTCATCGCACCTGCAGTCAACGGCCTCGTGGGTCTTGACACTGAGGGAAACCTAATGGAGACAGACTACAGCATCTTCGCGAAGGGAGCAGGTCTGCAGACAATTGCATGGAGCATGGAGAGGAGCGCCTGGTACTACAACACTGTGGGTGTGTACGGCACGGACGAGCGTTACTACGAGCTGATCCACTTCCTTGCGCAGGTTGTGAAGCCTGCTGGGCTCTTCTCCGACTACCCTGGGACGACTTCCTACTACGCTAACTGTTTCGGGATTGGGCAGAGGTGGCACAGACGCTCGTCTCGCAAGGGAGGTGACGTCGGACAGCGTCCCTTCTTCATGATTGACGGTATGCCTGAGTCGGACCTGAAGACGAAGCTGAACAAGTGCCGCAACAAGCCGATCAGGAAGTCCGACTTCTCGATTGCGCACAGAGGTGTGCCGCTGTCGTTCCCCGAGCACACAGAGGAGGGCTACCGCGCTGCTGCAGGGTCTGGTGCTGGTGTCATTGAGTGCGACGTGACCTTCACCCTGGACAGGGAGCTTGTGTGCAGACACGGCGAGTGCGACCTTGCCACCACCACGAACATCCTTCTGACGGACCTGGCCGCGAAGTGTGAGACACAGTTCGCACCTGGTGTTGCACCGAAGTGCTGTGCGTCTGCCCTGACGCTGGCTGAGTTCAAGAGCCTGCAGGGTAAGATGGACGACTCAAACAGCGCTGCACAGACTGTGGAGGAGTACGTGAAGTCGACGAACACGTTCAGGACGGACATGCACGCCACACGTGGCACGCTGATGACACACAAGGAGAGCATTGCGCTGTTCCAGGAGCTGAAGGTGAAGATGACCCCTGAGCTGAAGGGACCGGACTCAGCGATGCCTGAGGACTTCAGCAGAGACGCGTTCATTGCGAAGGCTGTTGCTGAGTACGCAGATGCTGGTGTGTGTGCGGACGATGTGTTCATCCAGTCGTTCCTGTGGACGGACGTGGAGAAGCTTCTGCTGACGCAGTACGCCTCACAGACGACCTTCCTGGACTCGCGTACCTACAACGAGCCTGGCTTCGCAGCAAGCGAGGCAGACATGCAGCTGAAGTACGACGCAGGTCTGCGCTTCATCGCACCTGCAGTCAACGGCCTCGTGGGTCTCGACACTGAGGGGAACCTGATGGAGACAGACTACAGCATCTTCGCGAAGGGAGCAGGTCTGCAGACCATTGGGTGGAGCATGGAGAGGAGCGCCTGGTACTACAACACTGTGGGTGTGTACGGCACGGACGAGCGTTACTACGAGCTGATCCACTTCCTTGCGCAGGTTGTGAAGCCTGCTGGGCTCTTCTCCGACTACCCTGGGACGACTTCCTACTACGCTAACTGCTTCGGGATTGGGCAGAAGAGGAGAGGATGGGGACACTGGGGGCACTAGGCTGTGGTACCCCGCAAAGCGGCTGCTTATGAACAAAGTGATGCGATATTTATTTTAGTGCACATGGCAACGAGAACATCTCGGCTGTGGCACCTTCCCTCTCTCTCTTTCTCTCTCTCTCTTTTTTGTCACTTCTCCGCAAATATATGAAAGAAACTTGAATGTTGATGCGAGGAAAAAAACATTGCAATTGATCCACTCCGGAGTGCACTGTGCTTGTCACAATGTAGCTCTAAACGTTTTTTTTAAAGATGCCCGAAGCATTCTGGGTCGTAGGGTCATCTTGACAGTGTTTTGTTTATTTTTAGCCCTCTATCTTGTACGCATCCCCCCCGAGCGTTCAGGTTTTGGTTATGACACGGTGCGTGTACCTGCATGGTTCAGCTTGTAGGAAGAGCTCTGAGCATTTCTGCTGTTGCACAGTGTGGAGTTGCCATCCGAAATGTGTGTCTCCCACCCATCATCCGTTGGTGTGTGTGTGTGCACACTGCTGTCATTTTGCATTTTGTATTTTATTTTCTTTTTCTGCCACCAGCCGGGTGTCTTGACACTATCATGGACGCCCGACTGTGTTTTCTTTGTGCTTCTTTTATCTTTTTGTTTCTCTTTCTCTTTCTCTTTTCTCACGATGTCACACGATTTCGCGCATGCTCTCTGTGTGAGTGTTGGTGCTCTTCTTTTTCTCTTGAGACGTGCACCTTTTCATTTTTTTTATTCATGAACATTACGTGACCGTACCATTGCACCTACACTCACATTGCGCGAACTTTTTAACATACTTGAGACAGCACGTTTTTCCCCCACCTCATCCCATACCCAAAGGCTCCCCCCATGCCTGCGGTCACGCAGAAGACGATGGATACGGCGCTGGCAGGGAGGTATCAGGAAGGTACCCTTCACATACCCCCCTGTCTCGTAGTTCGTGCAACGCGGAGTACTCTCGCGTCGCCTCCTTTTTTTCTTTTCTCTGCACGGCCCGCAAAGGACCCACCTTTTGTCCAGAACCCCCTCCCCCACCCCATCCCCCCTGCGAGCACTGCAGTGTCCTTTGGTGGTAGTGTTTTCCTCATACAGAAACAGGGCAGTCCGAGCGACCTTTCGTTGGCACTCCTTTTTGCGGAGGGGACCAGCAAAAGAAGGGTTTTTTTCGAACTGTTTTGTGAGAAATTGTGGACGCACGGCAAAAAATTACAGTACAGTGGAGATTGCACAACTGTGGCAACACAACCGAGGCAACTACACTACTCCAACAATTTATCAAAAAAAAAAAAAATACAATAGCCTTCGGGCGATATTGAGTACAGATCCTGCATTAGCAGGTGATTGTCGACACAACAAAAAAAAAAAGAGCCACAAGACAACCAGACAGCCTTGCAATGCAGACACTATGTCTGCATTGCAAAGGGTGAAGGTCACAAAGCAGTCCCCACTCCCCTCCCCGCCCCTCCCAGAGCTCTGATGCTGGAAAAAAAAGAAATAAAAAAAGAAAATAGGGTGTGTGTGCATGAGATGCGCATTCATTCTTTAGGTTTTTTTTCCCACTGTAACCTACGATTTAGGACCACCATAACCTACCAGTATGCCTTTTGTTTTCTGAACACATCTGTGTAGGTTGGCCGGTTCTTTTGTCGATGTTGTTGTGCACACAGGACTCACTTCTTTTCCACTTTACATGGCATGGTTTCCTTTATTGGGGTGTAATCGGAAGCAAAGAGACATCTTTCACTCGTAAATGAAAGATGCACTCAAGGCGAACGTCGTCTTACAGCTGAAAGCCCCCGACTTTGAAAACTGTGTTTCTGTTTTAGTGGTTATGTGAGTCGTTGATGTGAACAATTGTTACAAAGCAACTTCGATATTTTTATACAGTTTGCGGGTTTTATAGGTTTTTGAAAATATAGGTTTTTACTGTTTTTTTGTTGCGAGAAACGAGTTGTAAGACGGTGGAGGCTGTGGCTACACAGCGTGGCAATACCACTGTCTTCCGGCTTTTATGAACAAAACCAGAGCAAAATACAAAATACAAAATACAACAAAAAAAAAGGCGAACTATTTTTCTCTCATTTACTTATGTGCGTATGTGGTATTCCAGCTTATTGCAACGGGAGAGCTGCCACATCCAGGGGTGAGATGTGCTGCCTGTGAATGCCTTTTCGAGTCCGCATTGCACTTCGCAGTAGCAAGGGAAGACACTCCTTCTTCAGAATCCAGGTGAGATGACTTTGCTCCCCACCCACACCATGGAACCGTCGGCACCACCCATGCCTGCAGGTGGTATGCACGCCATCGCTCCACAGACACAAGTATGCCACCACCACCACATGCGACGTGCTGCCCACGACCTGCATCTCACTGCACTCGTGTGTGCTGAGCCAGGTCGGTTCTTGTCACTGCCACGTGTGGACAACAGTGTGCAGGAAGCACAGTCACATCTGATGCTGTCAGACTGCGTTTGTCGTATTTTCCACACATTCCACACCCACAGGACAAACAGAAGATAGACGTGCAAGTGGACGACTCCTCACGTGTGCTTTCCGTGGAACTTGACGTCACGAGAGACACAACCCTCTTCGACTTTAAAAAGCTGGTTGCTGCAAAGGAGGGTGTGCGCACAGAACAGGTGCATCTCACCATTGGGGGCAAGGAGTACCCAGACACAAAGAAGCTTATGCTTGTGGCACATATCGACTTTGTGCTGAAGCTTGCTAATAAGGTAATGTTGGTTTTGTTATTGACACCTCCTCACGTTGTGAGCTGCACTATTTGCCCCATTTTTGTCATCCAACTCACCTCCGCTTTGGAACGTGAGAAGCTGGCCACAACCATCATATGCGGTTACCTGAACTGCATCTGCACTCTCCTTCACGACGGAGTCTGCTTGCAAGGCCCTGTTTCTCATTTCACATGACAGGTTTACGTTCCCTCACCACCTCTAACTTACAGATGCCGATCTTCGTGAAGTCGTTGACAGGGAAGACAATCCGTCTCGAAGTAGAACCACGTGACACCGTCCTTGATGTGAAGGAGCAGATCAAGGACAAGGAGGGCATCCCGATAGAGGAACAGTGTCTTGTCATGGAAGACGACGAGCTTGAGGACGGACACACCCTTGCAGACTGCAACATTCAGAAGGACAGCACTGTGCACTTGGTGGTGCTCCCTCCACCGCCACAAGTATGCCCACCACCACAAGAGCAACACACAACGGTGCTGGTATGGCCACAAGACCAACACACACACCGTACTGTGCACACTTTTGCTCTTCACACCCTGATGGGAGCACCCTGACCTCGTGTGGCACTGTGGACACTGCTTCCGTGCTTGAGACACAGCAGACCCTGACCCGGTCCGTCGGTTGTGCCACACACCACATGTGGAGACGCTCCCTTCCTGCCTGCGAGCATGCATCTCTGCACTCTCCTCGGCTGCCTCCCACAAGGCTGTTTGTCTTCTTGCTTGGCAGATGCACACCACACACCTCGTACAGAGCATGCAGATCGTCGTCAAGACCTTGACTGGGAGGACACTTACCCTGGATGTTTCCCCCAATGACACAGTCGAGAACACCAAGGAGAAGATCCAGGTCAAGGAGGGTATCCCAGCCGACCAGCAGCGTCTCATCTTCGGAGGGAAGGAGCTTGAGGACGAACATACAATTATAGAATCGCACATACCGGACGGTGACGTTGTGTTCCTGGTGCAAAAACTTAGAGACTAAACTAGAAAAAGCCGCGCACACCTCTGCCCGTTCACATATTTTCTAGCCTCTCTTCCAGCGTGGAACTCATCCTTGTCACACATTGTTGTACTTTTTGTACGTTTTTGAAAAATAGGATGGAACACCCCGTCCCACATGTGAGGGAATGCAGCCACCCCGAAAAAGTGGGGGTGTGTCGCCAGTCTGCGGTGAGAAACTCCTTCCCTGATTAGCGCTGACTAAGGTTCCCTTTTCACCCGGTCACAATCGAGTCTCGCTCCGTCGGCGTTGACTGCACTGCAAAGCCCCTTGGTCCACCGTCGGCAAGGAAGACACCACAAAAAAGAACGTAGGTAAGTGGGGGACCGGCAGGTTACAGACAGAGGCAGTACGGAGCTAAGGTGTCGGCGGTCGCGGGTTACCGTGGAGGCCTGCCCCCCGTGGAGGTCTTGGGATCTGGGAGTTTTGTGGGAGTGTCACACATTGTTGTACTTATGATGTACATGTGGCGCGAGAAGGAGGTTTCGTCACACGTGCCAGCTAACAAAGGACGAACGGGTGCGCATCTTTCGAGAGGCTAATTGCTCAGTACGCTGTTCAACAACACTCTCTTGATTTTTGCATTTTTTAGTTTTACATTTTTGAATTTACACTTTCCCACAAAAATTATCGTACTATTTTTTCAATGCAACTTTGTTTCATGACTTGCGGAAGGGTAGTGGACAGCTCAGTATCGACAGGGTCGATGTTTTTTCTGGTCCTCAGGGTGCTAAACGCCCCTGCCCTCTTTTATGCAAGTTCACCCTGGCAGGGTATAAATGCTGGGTCAGGGGGGCTTCCCTATGCTATGTTGGGTGCTCGCAACCGGAGCATAAAAACAGCAACTTCGTGAGTCAGTATCGGTCTGCGAATCAAATTGATATATATCGAGAAAACGGCGTGTTTGCGTGTCATATCGCAGAGTATAGAGACTGAAAAGTCATGATCAAAATTCCCTCCCCTAACTGTTTGTTGTCTCTTGCACACTATACCCACACTCCCTACCACCTCCCTTTTGATACTAGGCAGCCCCCAGAGAGGGATCCCTCCAGTTCTGGGAAAACGGTGATTGCACCAACAACCCGTGTGTCTCACATCACGGTATTGTGGGATGTGTGTACAGCAGTTTCGCTGATACGCTCCGTCATGGACACCAGGAGTGAGTGGCATTTGTGTCAGTATGTTGGGTGCTTTTGTCCTGGTGCTAGGAAGAGTCGCAAAAGAGACGAAACCGCATCAGAGAGACTTTTGGATCTGACTTCATTCTCAGAAGCATCTCAACAGATCTGATCTTGCTTCTCTTCCTTCATCGAACGTCAAAACCTTGACACATACTTGGTGATGCTGCAAAACAGACCACAGTACACATACTTTTTATCACAATACACCTTGCAACCTTCTCCCACACCACCACATGACCACTGCACAGTACGCACCACACAACACTCACAATGAGGTTCGAGTCAATCGCGATAGACGACTCGAAGAAGAAGTCCTCTGACAAGAGTAAAGAAACAGCTGAGAAACAGAAGCTTGCAGACGCCAGGGCTAAGAAGGCGGCGAAGGAGGAGCAGAAGGCAAAAAAGGCGAAGGATGCTGAGAAGCAGAAGCGTGCAGACGCTAGGGCTAAGAAGGCGGCGAAGAAGGAACAGACGGTGAAGGAGGAGAAGGCGAAGAAGGTGGTGGGACACACAACGAAACAGGTATGCCTCACCTGCCGCTCTTCTCTTTAACACGGTAGGCTTTGCACCCACCCAGCACCACACATTCATCCACAGAACATGGAGATATTTGTGAAGTCGTTACACAGGAAGATGTTTTCCATCCAAGTCAAGCGTACTGACACCATCCTTGCTGTGAAGGAGCAGATCAAGGACAAGGAGGACATCCCGATTGACCAGCAGACTATTATCTTGCGAGAGAACGAGCTTGAAGACGGACACACCCTTGCAGACTGCAACATTCAGGCCGACAGCACTGTGCACTTGGTGGTGCTCTCTGCACAGGCAGAAAGTGTGTACGAACCTCCACCGCCACGGGTATGCCCACCACCACAAGAGCAACACACACACACACGCATCTTGGGGCCACATTCTGTGCAAGCATTACCTATTAGTTATCAAACACACACCTCGTACAGAGCATGCAGATCACCATGCAAGACTTAATAGGAAGAACCTACACCCTCGACGTCACCTCCCATTCCACCGTCAGTGCAGTCAAGGATATGATTCGCCTCAGGCCAGATTATTTATTCCCTGGCCCGCCGGGGCTCATATTCATAGATGCAGGTGGACACCTCTTGCACCTTTCGGACGAACTCACCCTCGCAGAGTACAACATACACAACGGTAGCCTTGTGTACGTGGCAACTGGCGAGCAACGGGGTGACTAGGAGGTGGAACAGTCAAGCACAACAAGCCTGCATCAGCTCTCACTGGACGCCTGTAAATTATTTATCCACAAAACCCGCTGTCCCATAAAGTGAGCTCCTCAGAGAGGGTGAGGGACACACCTTGCACAGAGCGTGCAGATCTTCAAGACCTTGGAAGGAGTAAACGTTATGTCCAGTGACACGGTCCTTGATGATGCATCCACATCCAAGTAAAGACACTGTTTTCTAGAGGACAGAATGCCAGTGTAATGTAGTGTACATGTAATGTAAATGTTAGTGTAAACAGCATATTTTAGAGAATAAAATAACATTGATAGAAACAAAACCGCGGTGACTTTTGGATCTGACTTCATTCTCGGAAACATCTCAAGCAAATCTGATTTTGCTTCTCTTTTTAGCATTGAACGGCAAAACATTTACACGTGATTGATGCTGCAAAACAGACCACAGTACACTTTATTTACTTTTGTGACTATACACCTTGAAACCTTCTCCACCACCTCATGACCACTGCACAGAACACACACACACACACAACACTCACAATGTCGAGGTTGGAGTCAATCGCGGGACACACAACGAAGCAGGTATGCCTCACCTGCCACTCTTGTCTTTTCCACATCTGATGCTGTCAGACTGCGTTTGTCGTATTTTCCACACATTCCACACCCACAGGACAAACAGAAGATAGACGTGCAAGTGGACGACTCCTCACGTGTGCTTTCCGTGGAACTTGACTTCACGAGAGACACATGCCTCTTCGACTTTAAAAAGCTGGTTGCTGCAAAGGAGGGTGTGCGCACAGAACAGGTGCATCTCACCATTGGGGGCAAGGAGTACCCAGACACAAAGAAGCTTATGCTTGTGGCACATCTGGACTTTGTGCTGAAGTCGTCTCCCTTCCCTGTTCCTGCAGTCGGAGTGCAGCAGTCTGACGTTGCTCCACAGTCAGAGGTATGCACACCACCTGATGGAGCCTCTTCTCCTGTGTCAAGGTGGAGATCTTCACTCTCTGTTCACCTGTGGGTATCGTGCCTTTGCACGTACCACCCACGACTGTGTAGTGTCGTATTTTTGAATGGTTCTCGTTTTTCACATGGTGCCACTTACCCACCCACACTCGCCAACAGGGACCAGGAAACGCAAGCACGGATGGGCCCACGACAGACAAACGGATCATCGATGTGAAAGTAGACGGGTCCTCACGTGTGATTTCCGTGGAACTTGACACTGAGTTCATGGGAAGCATATCCCTCTTCGACTTCATGTACGCACTTGCTGCAAAGGAGGGTGTGCACACAGAACAGGTGTATCTCACGATTGGGGGCAAGGAGTACCCCTACATAACGAAGCTTATGCTTGTGGCACATCTCGACTTTGTGGTGAAGATTACAAGTGGCGGTCCCAGGGTTGTACGAGCACCGCCGAAAGCGTCACGCTTGCCTGCAGCGTGTGCTGATGTGCCTGTCTCGACCGCACCACTCTACCTCCTGTCGGACCTGGAGAACTGGACAACGCGTGGCGACACGGAGGCCCTTGGGGATTTCTGCAGGTCTGCGTTCAAGCATGGCCACTTCTTTGTGGAGATGGACGGGATGGCGCACGAAGCGCTGTGCAGGGAGGGCTTGTCGTTGGCGAGCCGTTTCTTTGATGGCGATGCGAAACGCGGGATGCAGAGTGAGTACGGGACGTGGGGGTGGAGTCCTGTGCCGTCGAAGCGGAAGGAGATGATGAAGGTGCGCAATGTGACGTCGTGCAGGGCAGGTTGGGTGCCTCACGCTGTGGGGTCTGCTGTGGGTGCGGGGAGTGAGCTCACGTGGGAGGAGGTGATGCGTGTGCGTGCGCTGTACGCACAGCCGTCAACTGTGATCGCACGTGCCGTGCTGCTTGGTGTGGGCATCCCTGTGGCAGACGTGCAACGTATCCTCGAGGACCCCTTGGCGATGTCAAAGGCACAGCCGAGCTCAGAGTTTGCGGCCTCGTTTTTCAGCTTTTTCCGCTACAACCTGTTCGACTTCTCAACGGACGCTGAGGTGGCGGTGCCTGCAGAGGAGCACCAGGATGTGAACATCATCACTGTGACACATGCCTCTTCCCTGGGACATGGGCTGCAGGCGTACGACTGGGAGGACGGGTGGGTGTGTATGGAGGGACGGCACACGAACAGCGGTGCACAGAACTGTTTGGGTGTGCTGCTCGGGTCGTGTCTTGAGGACCTGAGCCGCGGTCGACGCCACACGACTGCCGGCACCCCGCACCGTGTGGTGCTTGCGAACAACGCAGCACTGCAGGAGGCAGAGCCACGCCACTCGCTCATCTTTTCCGTGCTTGCCGACCCCGACGCCGAGCTCCCGCTGGACACATCGGAAAAAGGGCACCAGCTCTACACCAGACGCAGGGGCGGTGTGAGCAGCATCAACGTTGAACAGGCAGCATGAGGTGGTCTCTCTTCGTCTAGGTGTCGGTGCATGCGTCCGAGAGGTGTTTGCAACACGGGTCGTCCACCATTTCAGGTGCTACTTCCTGCACAGAGAACTCACCTCTTGCAAGATGCCGTACTTATGAGGTACAGCATGTGATGCAATCACCCGATTTTGGGTGTCAGAAACAAGATGAAACGTCTCAACAGTCCTCACCAGTAACACCCCACCCTTTCGCATTTCATGCATACCCTGTGCAGCCTGTCTGCACGCCCTCACACCACACCATACACCACAGAATACTATTTTGATAATGAGAGCTTTCCTGTTCCTCGGATTAGCGACTGCGGCCGCAGCCCATGGCCGCAGTCATTGGGGTGGCGGTGCCATGCATGTGGGACAGCGTCCCTTCTTCATGATTGACGGTATGCCTGAGTCGGACCTGAAGACGAAGCTGAACAAGTGCCGCAACAAGCCGATCAAGAAGTCCGACTTCTCGATTGCACACAGAGGTGTGCCGCTGTCGTTCCCCGAGCACACAGAGGAGGGCTACCGCGCTGCGGCCTTGTCTGGTGCTGGTGTCATTGAGTGTGACGTGACCTTCACCCTGGACAGGGAGCTTGTGTGCAGACACGGCGAGTGCGACCTTGCCACCACCACGAACATCCTTCTGACGGACCTGGCTGCGAAGTGTGAGACACAGTTCGCACCTGGTGTTGCACCGAAGTGCTGTGCGTCTGCCCTGACGTTGGCTGAGTTCAAGAGCCTGCAGGGTAAGATGGACGACTCGAACAGTGCAGCACAGACTGTGGAGGAGTACGTGAAGTCGACGAACACGTTCAGGACGGACATGCACGCCACACGTGGCACGCTGATGACGCACAAGGAGAGCATTGCGCTGTTCCAGGAGCTGAAGGTGAAGATGACCCCTGAGCTGAAGGGACCGGACTCAGCGATGCCTGAGGACTTCAGCAGAGACGCGTTCATTGCGAAGGCTGTTGCTGAGTACGCAGATGCTGGTGTGGAGGCCGAGGACGTGTTCATCCAGTCGTTCCTGTGGACGGACGTGGAGAAGCTTCTGCTGACGCAGTACGCCTCACAGACAACCTTCCTGGACTCGCGCCCCTACGCCGAGCCTGGCTTCGCAGCAAGCGAGGCAGACATGCAGCTGAAGTACGACGCAGGTCTGCGCTTCATCGCACCACCGGTCAACTCCTTCGTGGGTCTCGACACTGAGGGGAACCTGATGGAGACGGACTACAGCATCTTCGCGAAGGGAGCAGGTCTGCAGACCATTGGGTGGAGCATGGAGAGGAGCGCCTGGTACTACAACACTGTGGGCGTGTACGGCACGGACGAGCGTTACTACGAGCTGATCCACTTCCTTGCACAGGTTGTGAAGCCTGCTGGGCTCTTCTCCGACTACCCTGGGACGACTTCCTACTACGCTAACTGCTTCGGTATTGGGCAGAGGTGGCACAGACGCTCGTCTCGCAAGGGAGGTGACGTCGGACAGCGTCCCTTCTTCATGATTGACGGTATGCCTGAGTCGGACCTGAAGACGAAGCTGAACAAGTGCCGCAACAAGCCGATCAAGAAGTCCGACTTCTCGATTGCACACAGAGGTGTGCCGCTGTCGTTCCCCGAGCACACAGAGGAGGGCTACCGCGCTGCTGCAGGGTCTGGTGCTGGTGTCATTGAGTGCGACGTGACCTTCACCCTGGACAGGGAGCTTGTGTGCAGACACGGCGAGTGCGACCTTGCCACCACCACGAACATCCTTCTGACGGACCTGGCCGCGAAGTGCGAGACGCAGTTCGCACCTGGTGTTGCACCGAAGTGCTGTGCCTCTGCCCTGACGCTGGCTGAGTTCAAGAGCCTGCAGGGTAAGATGGACGACTCGAACAGCGCTGCACAGACTGTGGAGGAGTACGTGAAGTCGACGAACACGTTCAGGACGGACATGCACGCCACACGTGGCACGCTGATGACACACAAGGAGAGCATTGCGCTGTTCCAGGAGCTGAAGGTGAAGATGACCCCTGAGCTGAAGGGACCTGACTCAGCGATGCCTGAGGACTTCAGCAGAGACGCGTTCATTGCGAAGGCTGTTGCTGAGTACGCAGATGCTGGTGTGTGTGCGGACGATGTGTTCATCCAGTCGTTCCTGTGGACGGACGTGGAGAAGCTTCTGCTGACGCAGTACGCCTCACAGACAACCTTCCTGGACTCGCGCCCCTACGCCGAGCCCGGCTTCGCAGCAAGCGAGGCAGACATGCAGCTGAAGTACGACGCAGGTCTGCGCTTCATCGCACCTGCAGTCAACTCCTTCGTGGGTCTCGACACTGAGGGGAACCTGATGGAGACAGACTACAGCATCTTCGCGAAGGGAGCAGGTCTGCAGACCATTGGGTGGAGCATGGAGAGGAGCGCCTGGTACTACAACACTGTGGGTGTGTACGGCACGGACGAGCGTTACTACGAGCTGATCCACTTCCTTGCGCAGGTTGTGAAGCCTGCTGGGCTCTTCTCCGACTACCCTGGGACGACTTCCTACTACGCTAACTGCTTCGGGATTGGGCAGAAGAGGAGAGGATGGGGACACTGGGGGCACTAGGCTGTGGTACCCCGCAAAGCGGCTGCTTATGAACAAAGTGATGCGATATTTATTTTAGTGCACATGGCAACGAGAACATCTCGGCTGTGGCACCTTCCCTCTCTCTCTCTCTTTCTCTCTCTCTTTCTCTCTCGTTTTAGTACCTCTACGAATGTACGCAGCTACGCTGCGAAGAATGTCACATGAGGTGAGTCATGACGGAGCGAGATATGACTTTCAAACAGATAATATTATGCACAAATGCCTGTGTCTACGAGGCGTATAGTCTTCTTATGTGTTTATGTGTGTTGTTTTTTTACGTGATCAGAATGCGCTGTATTGACGCTTTGTGTCGAGTCACCGCTTTTTGATTTCTTTGTGCGTATTTTTTTTTTGTACCATTTTTTTTTATCTTTTCACTTCTCGCAATGTGCTGGTTGTGTAGCTCTATTTTGTGAGTACGCGAGGTTTGGTAGAACGGACATTTTGGATTCACCGCTATGTCTGGACACAATTAGACCTCGGTACTTCATTCTGCGATTGTGTTGATGTTTTTGAGATTTTTTTTTTTATACCCTGAATCTCTTTCTGTGCGGGTCTTGGCAGATGTCGTGATTCGAATGCAACAGAAGTTATTCATTATTCACCACCAGCTTTTTACCGTTTCCCCCCCCTTTTTTCCATTGGTATAGTAGTCGTTCATATAAAGTGTGTGTGACACACACTGCGATGCACTTTTCATATGCCACCTCCCCAGCTTCCGATTTTGCGATTTTGTATGCGAAAAAATGGGTTACTCGTAAGTTACCCAATTCTTTTATTTTTTTGTCCATTTTTTTTATTGTCGATTTTTTTTTGGACAAAAAAATACAAAGAACAACCTTCCACACCCCCACTACACCTCCACACTCTTTTTTTCTTATTTTTTCTCCCTTTTTTCTCTCTCTTTTCTCCCGTTTTGGGAGATACCCCCATTTCTTCTGCGCAAGCTTTGACAACAAAATTGTTAACTGAATAATAACATCTCCGAGAAAGTATGACATAAAGACAAATGGCGCACAGACTCTGAGCACCGTGGTGTAAGCACAAAAAAGAATCTATCAAACGTACCACGGACCCACTGCAGGCGCTTTATGTTTTTTTTCTTTCGTATTTTTATTTTCTTTCAGCACGGTTTACTAAGCACGTAGGGAGGCTTAAGACCATCCTTCGACACATTTCTTCCTCTCTTACTCTTCCTTTTTTAAGGACCTTTTTTAGTCTTGATTTCTTCTGTTGACAATAAAATAGATAAAAGCGTGTGTTCTTTTTTTATCCCATTTTACAAAGATCAAACAGAGTTAACCGGAAGATCAGAGAATAGACTGTACTTCAGAAATATGCACTTTTTGCTTTTTTTGATTTGCGCGCGCTCCGTGAGGTGCATGCTGTCTTCAAAAAAGTTTTTTTCCCCCCCACCCCTTATGTATCTACCTGATTTTGCCTGAAAATTAGATGGAGTTTTGGATGGAGTTTAAACACCACAAAAATTTCAGGCAAAAAAATCAGGTGGCCGCAGCTTTTTTTTCCCCCTATTTTTACGATTTTTTTCCGCTCTTTCAATTATAACGCTAACACCCCCTCCTCTCCCCCCCGCTTTTGGGAAGGTTTTGTGGATACGCGGCCTGTATTCTACATGTCGACAACAACCGCATTTGTCAGTGGATGTCTTGGTACCGAAGGTAGACGTGATAGTTAATGAGCTTCGTACCTTTTTTTTGATTGATGCAGAGGTGTATTCATTCTTTGTACGTTTTCTCTTTTCCACTGAAAGTTGTTACGTCGTTGTCTTTGCTTGCAGGTACAGAACCCTACATTATCCTTGAACCAAACCCCAAAAAATCCCAGTCCACCTTTTTTTTGGATATGGCAGCTCCCCCATTTTTTTTTTATTAAAAATATGTGTATCCGAACGAGGGAAACCATTGTTTTAATAGTCTTTTTTTTTGGTTTGTCAGACACAACGCACAAACTCCGTCACAAAAAAAAAAAACCTCCCCCACAATGACGAAAAATACGAAACCTTTCTTCTTCTGTCCTCCTCAGTCCGCCCCCTACGGACCCCATACGCCCACCCCAACACCCTCACATTCCCCACCTAAAGGCATAAGATGAAAGTCTCTCTTCTTCTGGCTGCTGCGGTGTTGCAGGTGGAGGCACGGATCCTGCGCATGGATAACTTTAATGGTTGTTATTCGTCGTATCCGTCTGAGATCTTGTTTCCCCGTACAGAGGAGGACATGAAGGCAGCGGTGCTGAAGGCGGTGGAGGAGAAGAAACGTCTGCGTGTGGTAGGCAGCACGACGCACAGCTGGGGTGGGCTCGCCATGAGCGACGAGGACCAGCTTGTGGTCGACACACAGTACTACGATGCTGTGCTGCAGATCGATGCTGCCGCAGGGACCGTGCGTGCGCAGTCGGGCATCTCGATCCACAACCTGCTTATTGCGCTGAAGGCAGAGGGCCTCACGCTGAAGAACTGTGGTGCCATCGACGCACAGTCGCTGGGCGGTGCTATGGCGACCTCGACACACGGCAGCAACGATGCTAACGGTGGTCCCGAGACGCTGTCGGACAACATTGTGTCGATCCGCTTGATGGACCACCGTGGTGATGTGCACACCCTTGACGCAGCACACCCGCACTTCAACGCTGCGCGGACCAGCCTTGGGATGCTCGGCATCGTTCTCGATGTCACGCTTAAGGTGCGTGAGTCGTTCCAGATCTACAAAAATATGATAGACATTTCGCGTGCGGATCTCACCGTGGCGCGTGTGGAGGAAGACCTGCGGAAGGCGAACCACAGTGCGGAGTACTTTCTGTTCCCGCAGAGCGCAAACGGCTTTGGGCTTGCAGGCGAGCTGTGTGAGGTGGCGTCTGTGGAGCTGCCTGAAGCTGACTACGCAGCAGACGCAAGCGCCATGAGCTTTGTGCACAAAACGAACCACGACATGGCGATGCGCCACCCAGAGCGCATCCCGCAGTACCTCGACGGCCAGCTCGACCTGTACCGCAATGCGAACACAAAGTGGGTCGCAGAGAGCTTCGACGTGCTGGCACGGCAGTCCAAGGGGCAGGTCAGTGGCGACCACTTCTTCCTCGACAGTGAGTACACAATCCCGCTTGCGCACCTGCAGGAGGCGCTCGACTTTGTAGTGGAAACGATTCGTGCTGTGACCGACGTCGTGATGTGGGTGTACTTGCGCTTCCAGCCAGCGACGGACTCTCTCCTTGCGATGAACCAGGGCCCCACAGGGCAGATGATGGCCTACCTCGATGTGGGGTACGGCACAAACCAGGCCGACCACCGTGCACGGGTTCTCATCGAGCAGAAGCTGACCTCGCTCGGTGCACGTCCCCACTGGGGCAAAGTGAACGACCTGACGTATGAGAAGGTGCTTGCGCTGTACCCCGAAGAGAACGTCCGTCTCTTCAAAGAGGCAAAGGCAGCGTTCGACCCAACAAACATGTACGGAAACGAGTACACCGACAAAGCGTTCGGATATGTGAAGGCTGAGGGCGCAGGCGCAGGCGCAGGTGCGGAGGAAGAGTTGTGAGCATATAGCAGTAGCGCAACACACCATGTGGGTGTAAAACGTGAATCTTAGTTCAAATATTTGTAATCTCAAACACTTCAGAAGAGCTAACAAAACATATACCATGGGTAAAATGGAAAGTAAAATATAGTGAGTCAGACGGTATTCCGATTTTGTCTCGTCTGGCGCACCTGAAAGCTCCCCCCCTTTTTTTTTTATACTTGCAGTGCCCCGGAAAATGGAAATTTTCCTGTGGTACATCAGTTTTTGGCTACATTGATGCATTGTTGTACCACCAGATGTGTGGTGCGTGCTGATGCTTGCAAACGTCCAATGAAATTCTCCCTTCTCCCCAGACCCTTCACAATCCCATTCGCCTAAAAACGTTTTTTTTCTCGATCACACATGCCACCCGGACGGATGAGTGATGCTACCTTTCGAGTGATGTACTCAGAACAAACCCACGCGCGCAACCACGAAGCGGTCTGTCTGAGCGCTGCACATCTTGAAGCGTCAGGAGGAGCGTTCTGTCAAATCTCATTATATGTGCACGAGAGGCACATTGCATTGTTCAAGCTTTCTTTTCTTTTGTTTCAAACCTGCGCGACGTGTGTATCGTTGCGTATCATGCACAGCTTCTCCTGTACCCCTCTTATCCCATATTTAGATGAGAGGAAGCGGAGGCCGTATCACGAGAGGGCTTTTGTAGTTCAAGTCAACTTTTTTTTGTCTGCCTGCGTCCCAGAGGTTGCACCTTTTTTCACTATTTTTTTCTCCGTTTGGTGATGTGAGGCTTAGGATCATCTTACAGCCTTTTCTCTTTTTCTTCTCCAACACAGATGTGTCCTGCCCTTCTGGACCTTTATTTTTGAATGCGATGTGTGTAGCGATGCGATGAATCTTGGCTTTTTCTTTTTTTCGAGTGTTTTATTTTTTCTCTCCCGTGCTTCTTTGGCATTGAAAGTTCCCCGTGTTCTTCGCATGATGTCTTTTGTCCCTCAAGAACAAAAGAATCGCTCTGGAACACTGGGGATTTGCTGAAAAGGTCACACCTCCCCCTGCAGCACTGTTTGGTACAGAGCTTTGTTTTCCTCTCCCCACAAAAAAATAAATAGCAACAGTGGAGGCGGGTGTCTCCACTATTACAGCCAAGGTTCCAAAGAACAAAAACAAAGCAAATGAGTACACAGGGAGAAAGCGCAAAAATAACCCCGCCCCCCAAAAAAAAGTGTGTGTGTGTGTGTCATCATTATGTCCTTCCCAATTTACGGGTTTTATTGAACAGAAACCCAAAAAAAAGCAAATCTCCCTTTTTCTCTCTCCATTCCCTTTCCCTCCCCACAAAGCAACCCACTTTTTCCCCACTTCAGGATGCCTTTTTTGGGCAACGTGGCTTGCTTGCTCTTCGTCACATTCTTTTACACACGCTGTGGGTAGTGCCCGCCCAGTGTAGGCACCCGCCCTTGTAACACCGCACCCAACACACCCCGCACACACCGCACACACCCTTTTGCCTATGGCAGCAGAGCACTCTTCCCGACGGCACTCCCACCTGGGTCTCTTTGTGTTGTGGGTGGCAGTGTACCTCCTGGGCCCGTGGGTGCTCTCCTTCCTGCTTATCACGAACAGGAGTCTCTACCGCATTGTTGGCGAAGGGCAGAGCTACGATGTGAGTGACTCACTGCTGTTCACGGGGAAGGGCATACGTGCGGACGGGACGCCCGAGGACTGTGCTATCGCGAACGACACTCTGCTTGCCAACGAGTCTGATGCCTTTGACGACACAGTAGCGGCAATAACAACGTCATGCCCTGTAGTGAACGCGCGTGGTCGTGGCGTTGTGATGATGAACATCCTGCGTGTGTGTGGACTGTGCTACATCTTCGTTGGGCTCTTCCGTCTCTGGCACCTCGCCACTCAGCTCGTCCTCTGCCAGGGCGACAAAGATTTGTTCTGGGAACGCTACACAAAATGGCGCAAGTGGCGCTCCAACTGTGCTAGCGTTCTTATCTACTCAGTGGTGCACCACAGCCTTGTCATCCTCATCCCGCTTGCCGTCGGGCTGAAGCCTATATTCTCCGACGGAGACATCGAAGATGTGTCCAACACAACAGACTTCGTTAACATGACAACCGACGTCGAGGCCAGAGAGTGGCACACAGTTTCCACCGTCCCTGCAGTGGCGTGGTGCATACTGCGGTTCGACTTTCTGTTCAACTTCCAGATCGACTCCTCCAGCGTACCTGCGGTGTGCGGTGAGGCGGGTCGTACGTTCTTGACTGTGTCGTTGATGTTCAGCGGCATTGCTTTGCTGTTCTTCATCCCACGCATGGACGTTATCTACATCTTCCGTGATGGACAGTATGGCTACTTCGTGTGGGCGTGCACAGGGTACTACGCAGGGTACGTGCTGGCGTTCTACGTCTTCGACCGCTTCAACACGATGCAGGTTGCCATGTCGGGTGCGGTGGTGCGCCTGCGTCCGTACCTTCTGTACTTCGCCCTCTTCGACTTTGTGTTCTACACACTGAGCTTCTACAGCACCGTCGACACAGAGAACACACGTCTCGTCTCCTTCTTCCGCAGCCTCCGCTACGAAGGCTACATGGAGGTGAACATGCTCCTCGCACCGCAGTTCTTCCCAGTCATCATGGGGTTGAACATCAAAGAGTGCATCGAACACAATCCAATCTTTCACACAGTGTTGGACGTTGTGCTGAATGACCAGCGGCGTGAGGTGCGTGAGGTGAACCTTGGCGTGCACGACATTGAGATGAATGTTGTGCGTGAGCGGGATGCCAACGACAACGCAGACAACGCTGCAGACGCGGCCGCCGACACTGACAATGTGATGCACGACTTGGCGGCAGAAATGGGCAGCAGCCCCACGCACGCAGGCTTTGCACTGTGCAGCGATGCCGAGCGTGAAGAGGGGTGGGTGCTGTGCGACTTCACATCCTCGGACGCTGCCTTCGAGAAGCACAATGAGGAGCGAGGTGCACAGGACGGCATGCTCGTGTACCTGACACCACCGGACGGCCAAGAGGCGGTGCAGGTGATACGCGACGACTTCACTGTAGGCACGTTGCGGCGGGTTGCCTTTGCAACATTTGCGAAGGAGACCTTGACAGATGACCACCAGATCCAGGTCAGGCTAGCTCTGAACAATGACACTGCTGCCGTCTTCGCACAGGAGGACGGTGTCCCGCTGTGCGACACCTGCGTGGCGGACGGGGACAGGATCTGCTGCGACTTCCGCATCAAGCACCGCTCCAGCGAACACCTCATCAGCCTCGGCATCGAGGACGAAGGCAGTGCAGCGTCGCCCTACTTCGCGCTCCCGCATGACGTGCGTGCAAGCGCAGCCAGCCTGCAGAAGCTTCTCGTCTTTGCGACAAACGAACACCTCCTCTACCACACTGTGCGGCACTGCCTGCACGCTAACGGCTTTGCACAGCTTATCCCCGCGACACAGGTTCTGCAACGCAAGCCTCAGGTCTTGCGTCTCATGCAGGAAGGCGTGCTGATGCGGGGCTTGAGCCAGGCACTAGACGGGATCCAGGACATTGCCTGCGTGGGCACCGTGCAGGAGCGCAGAGCACACCTGCGGGGCCTGCTTTGCGGTGGGACCATGTCTGCCATCGCCGTGCGTCTTCAGGAGAACAAGCAGAAGGTTGAAGCTGGGCGGAGCTGCGAGAAGCTGCGCTTCCTGCTGCGCGCAGTCGACACTGCAGCGGAGGGGCAGCCGAGCGGGTTGCTGAGCGGGCTTGGGTGCGCCTCGGTGATGTGCTGGCTGGAGTGCCTTAACACTGTCGACGATGCGTGCGAGCTGCTGGCGATGCTTGAGAAGCATGGCTTCCGCGGGACGCAAGGGCTGGCGGACTTGGCACACTTCTTTGACAAAGCGGACGACCCTTACCGGTACGTGCCGCTGTCTCTGCAGCTGCCGCACCTACCTACCTGCGCACTCATTTCGAAGGGTGTCGACCTTGTGCAGTTCCCTACCCTGCTCGTGGGCGTCTGCTTTGCGTGCCTATGGCTGCTCACGTACACCATGACAGCAGGCCTCGTGGTCTGGCTGCACGCCACCAAGGGCATGCACCTCCTCGACGACAACAGCGGCAGCCTCTTCCTCGTCTTCCTCGTGCCCGCAGCACTGCTCCTCTTCTTCGACCTCACACCACCGTGGCTCATAGGTGTGGTCAAGACCGTTCGCCAAAGGGGCAACCAAAACAGAGTGCACCCTTCGCACGCGGAGTAGAAGCGAGGTTTTTTGGGGGTAGGGGGTAGCCTAAGGGAGTAGGGTTACAAGAGTAATGTCAATTTTTGGTGTGGTTTTGTTATAAAGTATGTGTATTTTTCTATCCCCTTTGGTCAAGATTCGTTGCGATTTTGACAGTGCACATTAAACTGGTCTGTGTGCATATTTCGTTACTGGGGGGGGGCGAATAAGAGATGTGGCATTAGGCGAACGGACGAGCCAGAAATAAAAAAATTTTTTTGGGGGGAAAAAGCAAAAAGACATTTTCACCGGAGGCAAAAAAAATATTTTGACCACTTTTTTGCCAGACCGGGTAGACAGGGTAAATTTTCAAAAAAAAATTTCAAGATAAAACCCTGTCGCATGCAAAAAAAAAAAAAAAAAAATACCTCCAAAATCTCAACCTGATCTCTTATTCGGCCCTGATCTCTTATTCACCCCTGATCTCTTATTCGCCCCCCCCCAGTAATTTTTTTTTGGCTTTTTTTTGTGTGAACGTGTTTATGTTTTAACTTTGTGTGTTTTTGTGCCATTTTCCTGTTTCTTTTGTATGAGAAAACAGTCTTATTGTTAAGGACAACCTTACCCTTTTACTCTTATCATGCAGCGACGCGATTCATCTTTTCAAGCGTTTCTTTCTTTTCTTCTTGTTTGCGTGTCATAGCAATGTGGTATTCACCAACGAAACGAGTATGGCCACCTCGTGAAAAACCCCACAAATGGGGTTGTAAGGTTTGCCATGTATTTCCCCCCGTAATATCTGTGTACGTTCTTACCATCTGGTGACTAAGCAAAAGGAGGCTTAGGGTCATCTTTGAAACATGTTTAATGTTTTGTGCGAGTCCCACTTCGTCTTTATATTTTTTTGATGTGTGCACACACATTTTTGTCTTAGTGGACTTTTGCTACTTACTGTCCTAAGTTTAATTATTTTTAAAACTTGGTCGTATTAGTGTAGACTGGAGGAGATGTGCTCCACTGATTTTTTTTTCCCACCACAGTGCCTTATTCCCCCTTCTGACTCAGGGCGGTTTCGGTACACTGTGCAAGAACATCTTTGTTTTTTTTTTTGTTGCGAGTATTCCCCTTAAAAACTAGCAAAAAAATAAAGGGGAAAAGACTCCGTCCCCAGATTGGAAGAAGGAGTCTTCACGTGATGCAGTGGTGTTTTTTGTGTTTCTGCTTTGCTTGACGGAGTAAGTGGGTGGACGATTGAAACCTAAACGGTTGTTCAGGTGAGCCTGCTTTTTTGCTCACCCACCTGAACCTGACAACTGTGTACAAACCGACTGCACTCTGCTTTGTGTCGTGGGAGATGGCTGAGCTCGTTTTATGAGTTCAATATATAATATGTATTATGCACTCCGCCAGACTCTTATTACTGCTCTTACTATAGAATGCAGCTATGGCTTTAGTGTTCATTCCGTCTTCAGCGGGGCGCGTGGTCGTTTTTTTTATTTTAATAGCCGTAAAATTATTTCCTCAAGCCAAAATCCTTCTAGGAGCGGAGTTTTAAGAATGCCATAATTGACGTCTGGAAATAATTGCAGTGGAGGTATTTTAGCCGGGTTTCCCACACAAAAAATAATTACCGTGTAATTATAGGAAATAATTACACGGTAATTATTTTTTGTGTGGGAAACCCGGCTAAAAAAAAAATCGCGATTTTTTTTCTTTTTTTCTTTTGTGAACACCCCGGGTTTGATACCTGTACCGCAGGCATTCCTCTGAGTCTAACGATTGATAATCAGAGCTCGGTTTGTTGTCAAAGACATCTTCCACCATGCATTGAGGAGGGTAAGACAGTGGTCGCAGTTTGTACTTGATAGCATTACAACATTTAACTTCTCCACGGGGGTCTTGGGCCGTTCACTCGGTTATACCTTGACCAGCGGAAGAGGCCTTTTTGGTCTCTAGAATATCCGGTATTCCCGAACGGAGGCACACTTTGTGTGTTACTACGACCTGGCAACTTCCAGCAGTAGGTTAAGTAATGCTTTCTTGTAAATTGTTGGATCATTTATCTCCTCAGTGCATGAATGCCCCACGTGACTGGACACTTTTGTGTTTGTCAAGTGGACTGTCTGGTCACTTCTCAGTGACTGGCGGGTTGGCTGTGGTTGCCCTGTCACGACTTACCTGTGTACCTGTGTACCTGTGTACCTGTGTACCTGTGTACCTGTGTACCTGTGTACCTGTGTACCTGTGTACCTGTGTACCTGTGTACCTGTGTACCTGTGTACCTGTGTACCTGTGTACCTGTGTACCTGTGTACCTGTGTACCTGTGTACCTGTGTACCTGTGTACCTGGGTGACTGGGTACGTACCTGGGTAAATGTGACCAGGTGACCTGGTCAGACCTCTGACCAGCGCACCGTGACAGCACAGGCTGCCGAAAACGGATTTTGGCTTTCGGAAATAATTTTACGGCAATTAAATATCAAATTCCATGCAATTATTTCACAGAAAATTGCACTCGGAGGTGTATTTTTCACTCGTTTTGTTAATTGCACTCGCTGCGCTCGTGCAATTAACCACTCGTGAAAAAAACACCTCCTCGTAGCAATTATGGTGAAATAATTGCATAGTAATTAAATACTATATTTCTTCTCTGTTTTGTATTTGTTGCTTTGGGTTTCTTCTTTGTGGTTGATTTTTCCTTCTTTCAAAATTTGTTGGAAGGGGGTTTTTTTTTTAAAATTACTTTTTAGGAATACTTTACCTGCCTTCTGATTTCCTGCGGTGATGATTCTCGCTTTATCCGAGTGGGTTTTGTCGGGCACTTCTGGCACGCAGGCCTGATTCCAAACAGCGAGCCTCCAGTAGGGGAAACCCGTCTGAACAGTTTCTCGTCACATCCATTTCAGGACTGCTTCTTGATTTAGACTGAGTATGGGAGGCTGACCATGTTAGCCTCCTTATAATATTTTTTTTTTGAAAGATAAAAGTCGAATTTTGTTGTTTTTGAACAGCATACCCGGGTTTTTTTGTTGTATTTTCAGCCGTTCAGGTATTTGTGTGACAATGTGTTCTGGAGTTGGAATGCAGACTACACAAGAACAGCTTCCGAAGTTTTTGGAATATTTTGATTAGAAAATAAACGTGGCGTGATCGTTAGGTCACTTGCCAAGATTTGTTAAAACGTGTTCATGCTTTTGTCTAGCCTAAAGCCACAACCTCTTCCTCCCACACAAAACCCCAACACGTTGTTTGTTTCCGCCCCTCTTACCTCCTACCCCAGTTCCCTCGCCAACTTTCCCACCATTCACAGTTTTATTCTTTCAACATGATTCGCCATACTGCCCCATTGCTGGCAGTGCTCGTGGCACTCTCGCTGCCCTTGCACACGGATGCTGTGTTCTCGCTGTCCAACAACTTAGGCGACGGGATGGTGCTTCAGAAGGAGAAGGGACAGGTGTGGGGGTTTGCACCTTCCGTTGGTGATGTTGTGACAGTCCAGCTCGTTGCCTTTGGCATCACTGTGCAGGTGCACCAGGTCACGGCAACGAATGACCCGACACTTGGCGTCATCTGGGTTGCGGTCTTGAACACTATGCCAGGCAGCATGGTGAAGTACGGCATCACAGCCACCACCCCAGCAGCGACGAATATCCTAGTCCTCACGAATGTGATGTTCGGTGACGTGTACGTGTGTGGTGGGCAGTCGAACATGGAGTTCACTGTCCCCATGGCACACACCGACGTGAAGGCAGCACTAGCAGATGCTGTCAACTGGCCGAATATCATCCTTTTCCGCCCCGCAAAAACCAAGAGTACAACAGAACTTCACCAGCACGTGGGGCCACACCTCCACAACTGGACGTCAGCAGCAGAGCCGAAGGCACTTGGGGTGTATGTGACAGAAGGTGACAAGTTCTCGCTCCTGAACAACGGATTCTCTGCAACGTGCTATTTCTTCGGTCTCAGCCTCTACCAGAAGCTTGTGGTGAAGGTTCCCATCGGACTCATCGGTGTTGCCTACTCAGGTACGCACATTGGCCTCTGGGAGCCACCTGGTGCTTTCGACTCATGTAAAGACTTCGTCAACCCACACCTGAAGTCACTGAAGGTGGTCCTCCCTGGCAGTGAGACGCGTGCTAGCATCAAGGATTGGGTCAACCCGCACGACGGCCCGCATACAGAAGGAGACTTGTGGAACGGCATCATCTGCCCAATGTTGCGCCTCACAGTGAAGGGGACGATCTGGTACCAGGGTGAGTCAGACGCCTTCCAGGGGAATGACAACTTCTACCCATGCTGGATAGAAAAGTTTGTAGCCACGTGGCGTGCGCGCTCCGCCGCAGTGTCTGGCACCGCAGCAGACGCACCCTTTTTCATTGTCCAGTTGGGCCCGTGGGGTCCGGAAGGGAGGACCTGCGATGGCTCAATTGAATGTGAATCCGCCCCAATGCTCCGACTTGGTCAAACCGCAAACTTTGGGTATCTCCCGAATAGCAAACTGCCGAACACATTTCTGGTCACAGCGGTTGACTTGGGAGACATCACAGCGGTAGACGACCTGCACCCTAAGTACAAACAGCAGGTAGGTGAACGTTTAGCGAACTCTGCCCTCAGGAATTTGTACAACTATGTCCACTACAACGACTACGAGTACCCATACGCGATCAGCGCCAGTATTTTAGACACCAAAATTTCCATTGAGTTCGCAAACGTGCCCGCATCTGGCCTGGTGATGAGCAACGACACAGGAGGATTTGAAGTGTATGCAGGCTGCACGTGGCAGTACCTACACACAGCGACAGTGCTGAAGCCCTCCGGGACAGGGGTTGAGGTCTCCTTCACCAGTGCTTCTGGGACGCCGACATCCATCCGTTACAACTTCTTCAGGGCTCCGTGCAACGTGTACAAAGGTCTGTACGGGTGCACGTTGTACACATCCCAGAATCTTCCTGTTCTCCCATTCTTGTTGAGCGTGAAGAATGGCGAGACGACGATGTCGGACAGGCTCTCGTGTGCACTTGAAAAGTTGAAGGAGAACCTGATCCTTGTTGTGGTTGTGGTGATTTGCGCTGTCGTCTTCTTGGCCTGCGTCGTCGGTATCTGCTGCTACTGTTGCAGGAGGAAGAGCTGCTCTGCTGCCACACCGCAAACCATCACAGTCAAGCACGACTCATTTGCACAAAACAAGCGCAACGAAAACAATGTATGACCCAAGACACAATAGAACACAACTTCGAAGTCAGAATAACGGTCCCTCCCCTCCCTTCCCTCATTTATTTGGTGACCTCAATCACGAGAGTCTTCGGGTCATCTTATAAACTATTCTTGATTTGTTTTTCCTGAAATGAGAACTTGACACTAGCGCTCTAGTACATACTAGTATCCCAGGACCGTAAGCCCGCAAACCCATTTGGCTTTACTTCATTGCGGGATCCACTGTCCACAAATTTCACGTAGTTTCCAGAGTTTCTCCACACACCAATGTAAAACGAAAAGAAGCAGTCGCGTGCAATCTGGAATACTTTCTTTTGCACGAAGTTCTCCTCCAAAAAGTAGTGCGTGTCCACCAATACACTAAAATGCCCCACAAAAGCAACACAAACAAAAAACAAAAACAAAAGGCAGAGGCAGTATTTACATACTTGCCATGCAAGTCAAAAAAGCATGCACACTCCCCTTTCAAGAGTTGCCCTTAGTGTTCCTGCCTTCCTCCTCACACCACCCTCACAACACAGCTCCACAGCTCCACAGCTCCACAGCTCCACAGCTCCACAGCTCCACAGCTCCACAGCTCCACAGCTCCACAGCTCCACAGCTCCACAGCTCCACAGCTCCACAGCTCCACAGCTCCACAGCTCCACAGCTCCACAACTTTTAATGGGGACCATTTTTGTTCTTTTTGTTCTTTGCTTTGTTGCCTCCACACACGTTTTTGTTGCTGCTATCAAAGCTGCAGCTGCTTGGGTTGTTGGGCTCAAGAGGCCTCTTTTTGGGGTACAAAAGAACTGTTGTCATAACAACCCACACCCCCCTTCCCCCCATGATATCCCCAAAAAGAGGCAATGTATGCCCAACCACATCAGTGGCTGCAACTGTGATAGCAGCAAAAACGAAATCTTCGGAGTCCTGGGTGGGGTCCCAGTATCACCCCTGGTGTGCAGCAGCAGCAGTTCCAAAGGCCTTTACAGCAGCAGTTCCAACAGCAGGCTCTACAGCTTTTTCACCAGCAGTTCCAAAGGCTTCTGCAGCAGCGGTTCCAACAGCAGGTCCAACAGCAGTTCCAACAGCAGGCACAACAGCAGTTTAAACAGCAGTTCCAACGGCTTCTGCAGCAGCAGTTCCACGAGCGTTTCCAAAAGCAGTTCCAGCAGCAGTTCCAACAGCAGGCACAACAGCAGTTTCAACTGCAGTTCCAAAGACTTCTGCAGCAGCAGCTCCAACGGCAGGTCCATCAGCAGTTCCAACAGTAGGCTTAACAGCAGTTTCAACAGCAGTTCCACAGACTTCTGCAGCAGCGGTTCCAACAGCAGGTCCAGCAGCAGTTCCAACAGCAGGCACAACAACAGCAGTTTCAACAGCAGTTCCAATGGCTTCTGCAGCAGCAGTTCCAACAGCGTTTCCAAAAGCAGTTCCAGCAACAGGCACAACAGCAGGCACAACAGCAGTTTCATCAGCAAGGACTTCTGCGGCAGCAGCTCTAACGGCAGGTCCAACAGCAGTTCCAACAGTAGGCTTAACAGCAGTTTCAACAGCAGTTCCACAGACTTCTGCAGCAGCGGTTCCAACAGCGTCTCCAAAAGCAGTTCCAGCAGCAGTTCCAACAGCAGGCACAACAGCAGTTTCAACTGCAGTTCCAAAGACTTCTGCAGCAGCAGTTCCAACAGCAGGTCCAACAGCAGCACCAACATCAACAGCAGACGCAGCAACAACATCAGCGACAACAACCTAGGGGGTGGTGAGCGAGGTATGCTGGTGTTCGGGGTCAGCCTTGCGGGGCGAGAAGGACAGAGTGGCTGTGTGATGATGCGGGTGTGGCAAAAGGGGTGTGTACAGATAGAGTTTTGGTTCGACTGGTGGTGCAACCTCTGGGAGGTCTTCACCTTTTTTTTTTTTTTTTTCCTTTTTTTTTTCTCTTTTTTGTACTTGGACTAGTTTTTTATGAGAATAGAAAGGAAAAAGGAAGAAATGGAGAAGACAATAAAGACAATAAAATGAACAGGAAATGGAAAAGGAAAAAGGAAATGGAAAAATGAAAAGGAAAAAATGATGACCAAAAATGGTCGGTGTTTCAAGTTTTGTATAAAAGGCGGGCGAAGAGTACGGTAGAGCCAACAGAGTTTTATACAAAACAAGAAACTGCATTATGTGTTTGTTTTTTATTCTTTTTGATCAATTTGAATACACAGGCGTCACACTTCTGGGGCAAAAAAAGGAAAAAAAGAAGACCTAATCCTCCTTACTTAAAAGAAGGGAAGGGAGAATAAAAAACACATTGCCTTTGCTTTGTTGTCTGCAGAATGGTTTGTTTTAGTGCCTCCCCTGGAAAAAGAAAAATGGATTCCACTTGGTAAAAATAGCACACCTGTTGAACACACGTCAGGCCAGGAACAGAAGAAAAGCAAACGCTTCCACGAATGGAAGCAAAAGAAAAGTGTGGTGAAAAAACCCTTTTGGCCAAGGTGGTCTTGACTCTGTCTACAAACTTTGGGGATGAATGAAAAAATGACACTGAATAAATAACAGAGAGTGGGCGGATAAGCCACTTCTCCGAGCTAAACACAAAGTAAACACCCTCCACCCATCTGATCCCGCCCACAAACACAAACAATCACGACAGAAACCAAGACAGGCAGAGGATGACCAGGGTAGGTTTTACTTGAACAGCGAACCTCTGCCTTGATACTTCACACGCTCAGCAGACGAGTTGCCACAACTCTCCAGACCTGCTGCAAAACAGGCCTGCACCTTTCACCGCATTTCGCTTCGTGCCCCTCATCTGGCGCACTACTGACGGGGGACGCCCCATGTAGGCACATCGGTAGGATTTCGTCTTAACATAGTTTTTTGTGTAAAAAAAAATGAACCCCCTGGGTAGCCGAGGCACCTGAGTGGGGAGTGTTTGTGTCGTTCGCGGTCCTGGATCTGTGGAAGGACAGACGCGCCCCTACCCTCAGTCATCTCATTTTGTGGCTGGTGGGCAGGAGGACCAGGAGGACGCGACGAGGACACCGGTCCTTGAACTGGACCAAGTCACAGGCGGGCAGGCTCCGTCGGCGCAAGGCGCCCTGCAATCGTCCGCCCTCCCCGGCAGCGCACCCAGTTTTCCGCAGGATCAGGGTCGCCGATGCGTTGAGAGGTGCTTTGCAGTGTGTGGCCATCTGGGTTCTGGTTTTTGTGGGGTCTGAGCTTGGGAGGTCAGCGCCACATGCTTTGGGTTGTGCGCTGTTTCGGGACGCGGAGGTGCTGGGGGTGGGTGTGCTGCGGGGACTGTGCCGCGCACGCAGGGGGTGGCGGTGGCTGGAAGGGGCGAGCGAGCGAGTGCACCGATGGACCGGAGGGATCCGAGTGGCTGCCAGCTTGGTGAGAGCCAGTGTGATGGGGGTGGGTCAGTTGTCGGTGCGTGCAGCCGAGTGGGTGTGGGTTGCATGGTCCGCAGGTGGTTGTTTGGCTTTTTTTTTTTTTTTTTTTTTTTTTTTCTCTTTTATGTACTTGGTCTTTTTTTGTATGTGAGAATAGAAGAAAGGAAAAAGGAAGAATGGAGTAAACAATAAAGACAATAAAATGAACAGGAAAATGGAAAAGGAAAAAGGAAATGAAAAAATGATGACCAAAAAAGGTCGGTGTTTCAAGTTTTAGTATAAAAGGTGGGCGGTAAAGTAAAGTAAGTGGCCACTTCCTCCTAAACAAAACAAGAAACTGCATCGTGTGTTTGTTTTTTATTCTTTTTAATCAATTTGAATACACAGGCGTCACACTTATGGGGCAAAAAAAGGAAAAAAAGAAGACCTAATCCTCCTTACTTAAAAGAAGGGAAGGGAGAATAAAAAACACACGTGCCCATTGTTTCGTTGTCTGCAGGATGTCTTGTTTTAGTGCCTCACCTGGAAAAAGAAAAATGGATTCCACTCAGTAAAAATAGCACACCTGTTGAACACACGTCAGGCCAGGAACAGAAGAAAAGCAAACGCTTCCACGAATGGGAGCAAAAGAAAAGTGTGGTGAAAAAACCCTTTTGGCCAAGGTGGTCTTGACTCTCTGTCTACATACTTTGGGGATGCATGATAAAATGAAACTAGATGATAGATAACAAGGAGTGTGCGAGAGTGGCCCTTCTCCAAGCTAAACAAAAAGCAAACACCCTCCACCCATCTGATCCCGCCCACAAACACAAACAATCACGACAGAAAACAAAACAGGCAGAGGATGACCAGGGTAGGTTTTACTTGGACAGCGAACCTCTGCCTTGATTCCTCTCACGCTCAGCAGGCGAGTTGCCTCAACTCTCCAGACCTGTGCTGCAACACAGGCCTGCACATTTAGCCGCTTTTCGCTTCATGCCCCTCATCTGGCGCACTACTAACGGGGGACGCCCCATGTAGGCACATCGGTAGGATTTCGTCTTAACATAGTTTTTTGTGTAAAAAAAAATGAACCCCTGTTGTTTGGCGGGTTTTGTGGCACTGGTCGGCGTCGCGCGCCCACTTGGCTGGGTTCTTCTCTTGGAGGTGCGCCGTGTGGCAGCACGCAGGTGGACTCGTAGGATCGGGATGGCATTTGGCATGCTGGCGGTGTCCCTACTGGTCTTGCTGTCGTTGTTGTGGCGAGCGGTGACGCCCTGGGACCTGCGCCCTGCCCCTGCTGATCCGGAGCACCCGGTAAGCTTGTCCCCGTTTGCGTTGACCGGTGGGTGCGCAAACGTGAACGCTCCTGCGTATACAGAGCAGGCGGTGTCTGTGGACGCGACTCTGGCGAAGTTTGGAGCTAAACGCATCCCCAACGTGTCTACTAATGATTGTGGTTATGTGGCACTACACCTCTGGGACCACGACACGCAGCCGGACGTGAGGGCAATGCGCAAGCAGCTGTATGACACAGCAGTGGAGGTGTCGAACCGCCTGGTGCAGGTGCTGGGGTCGCAGGAGGCCATGACGGAGTTTGCCAATGGTGTGACCGGCGAGGCCCACCTCAACCACTTGGGGCTTCAGCTCACCGCGACAGCATCCCGCATCAACATCGTGGTGGTGCAGGCGTCGGAAGAGAACCCCCTCGTGCGCATCACCCCTGGTAGCAAAAGAGTCGCCAAGTCGTACGCG
Source organism: Rhynchopus sp. YZ270_cl-10 (assembly GCA_964035575.1). Classification (NCBI taxonomy): domain Eukaryota; phylum Euglenozoa; class Diplonemea; order Diplonemida; family Diplonemidae; genus Rhynchopus; species Rhynchopus sp. YZ270_cl-10. The sequence goes on from OZ037863.1 coordinate 1,510,394, forward strand.
GAGAGCTTCCAAGCGAAACTTCCCACGGTCGTCATCGCTCTCTGTGACTCTCACTTTGAGGCAGTGGAGCTTGTCCCGGAGGTGGGGAAGACCAAGGAGGGGATGGCAGAGAAGATGAGGAAGGAGGCTCGGCAGGCAGTGCTGGACACAGCGCATTTGGATGGCATCATCCCCACCAACACCACCACCACCGCCCCCCTGGCTACCAAGCTGGGACACATCAATGCGGATCGGGTGTTCTGCCCCTTTGATGGATGCAGAGCGGGAATTTTGTCTTCGAGTGATGCGGTCGGGGGCCTGTCTCGTAAGGGCTTGCTGCAGCACATGCGTCGCCACCAGGCGGATGGGGCGTACATCCCCGACGAACTGTTGGGCCACTTGGGCATGTCGCGCTGTGCGAACGATCAGTGCGACATGCTATTGCCGCAGAGCAAGGAGGTCTGCAACACCTGTACGGTGCACTTTGGCGAAGAAGGCTTCACCGCTCCGTCTCCCTCCAGTCGAGGAATGCTGACAGATCAGGATGACCTCCCCTCCTTTGAAGTCATGGGGACCACCAGGATCCAGCTGAAGGGCGGGTGCCCAGACAAACACCTGCAGCTGTACAGCGAGCTCTTCCTGAGGGTTCTTATGGACATCCTTGAGTACCAAGACGAGGTGGCATGGAAGCGCCTTGCACTGTTCTTCACTGTGTTGCACCGGACACGGACAGAACGAGGGGGCAAGGACCAGGAGCGACGTTTGACGAGCACCTGGGGGAAGGACTTGGAGGCTTGGAAGGCTGGCCAGTATGTCGCCCTGTGGGAGCAAACGGTAGAGGAGCGGAAGCCAAGGCCCTCTGGGTGGTCGGATGAGGACACTGACGAAGGGAGACGGAAGCGCACCATCGCCAAAGCGAGAGCAGGACTCCCGAGCCAGGCCATGTCTTGCGCTACCAGCGACGGCCTCGCCCCACAGACACCGGCGACGCTGGAAAAGCTTCAGACGAAGCACCCAGCCGCTGCCGACTCCAAGGCCCTGGAGCAGGCGGATTGGCCCCAGCCTCAGGAGGTCCCACCGGTGACAGTGGTGGAGGTGATGAAGGCCCTGCGGAGCATGCCGAAGTCATCGGCGGCGGGTCCCTCGAACGTGACGGGCGCGCACCTTCGTACACTTTGCCTACAGAGGCGGGCTAAGGGCACTTTGGCAGTGCTGGCCGCAGTGTTGACGTCTTTGGCACGAGGAAATGCTCCAGTGGAGGTGGCTGAGTTCTTCGCCGGCGCTAACTTGGTGGCTCTCCGGAAGCCTGCAAAGGGGCCGGGCCTGGAGGAGGACGTGCGTCCGATTGCGGTTGGGGACACTCTCCGCAGACTGGTGGGAAAGATTCTGTCGGCGCGAGTGCGGGTGCCTGCTAGGACGCTTCTTCTTCGAGGGAACCAGGTGGGGGTGGCAACGGCAAGGGGGGCGGCAGTGGCGACTGATGTTATCTCGCAGTACGCCGTGCGCAACCGCGGAAAAGGTAAAGTCATTTTGAAAATTGACTACCGTAACGCGTTCAACTGCGTAGACCGCCTGTCGATGCTAAGAGCGGTCGACGCCAACCTCCCCGAGCTGGCCCCATGGGTGCGATGGTGTTACCTGGAGCCCTCCAGCCTGTTTTATGGTGGGGATACCATAAGGTCACAGCGCGGAGCTCAACAAGGAGATCCCTTGGGCCCGCTTCTCTTCTCCCTGACCATCCACCAGATGGCGCTAGAGCTGAAGGGGCACCCAGGCCTGGATGGGACTTTGTGGTACCTCGATGACGGCTCTCTGCGGGGGTCCCCTAAGGCGGTTTTTGAGGCGTACCAGGTTCTGTGCACTCGTAGCTCCGAACTGGGGTTGGAGGTGAACGCGAACAAGTGTGAGCTCATCTCCACTGGTGGCGTCTCCAAGGAGGATCTCGAGGCCGTGGGGTTCACGTTGAACGAGGGTGGACAGGACGCCATGGGTGAAGGCGGGTTCCGGCTGTTGGATGTGGATGGGTTCGACTTCTTGGGCATCCCCATTGGGTCTGCGGCTTTCTGCGAGGAGTACATGGCCCAGAAGGTGGACGATTCCCGCCGCAACCTGGAAGCCCTTGTGGACCTCGGGGACTCCCAGGCAGCCTTCTACGTACTGAGATACTGCGAAGGCTACTGCCGCATGGTGTTCTACATGCGGGGGATCCCACAGTGCGCGGAGTACCTGACGGCCTTTGACGACCTGATCGACAGGTGCCTGGCTGCGCTTCTGCATGACCCGGATGGGGCGCTGCCGGAGTTGGCAAGGGCGCAGGCGGCGCTTCCTGTGGCGCTTGGGGGGCTGGGTATCCGTCGCACCGTGGACCATCGGACAGCTGCGTCCCTCGCCTCTCAGTCAGGGAACCTGCAACTGTCGCAGGCCTTGGACCCGGCCTTCACCTGGGATGAGGAGAGATGGAACAGCGCGGCTGAGGAGTACAACTCCAGGGTACCGGTGGCGTTTCACGTGGACAGGGCCCAGCCGAAGAAGATCCTGGAGCAGCAGAGTCTGTCATCTGCGGTGATTGACGCCCAGGCAGACAAGTTGATGCAACAGCTCTGCATGCGAGACCGAGCACGGATGAAGTCCCTTCTCCTGCCGCTTTCCGGGACGTACCTCACGGCGACACCCTCAGCAAGGAACCAGATGTCTTCAGCGGATTTTGCGGTTGTGACCCGTTTCCGACTAGGGGTGGCCATCCATGCGGAGGGAACGACTTGCTCGGCATGTCAGGGGGGGCAGAAAAGGGTTGTCATGGACTCCTTTGGCGACCACACCTTTGGCTGCCCCTACTCCAAACACCGCGTCGCCCGCCACAACGCCTTGCGGGATTCGGTGTACCGAGCTGCTCAAGGGGCGGGCTTGGACCCTGCTTTGGAGGAGACCGTGCGAGTGGAGTTGGAGTCGAAGAAGCGGCCAGGCGACGTCTACCTCCCAGTAGGAGTGGCGGAAAATGGACCTCGTTGTTTGGACATCACCCACGTGTGCCCCACCTTGCCTTCCTACAGAACAGGGGCCTCGAAGTTTGTGGGCTGGTCGGCGAAGAACCAGGGCCAGGTCAAACGGGAGAAGCACGAGCGGGATTTGAACAAGATCAATACCAAGTTCTCCCCTATTGTGTTTGAAGCCTTCGGGGGTGCAGGCGACGAGGCGAACCTCTTGATTGCGCAGCTTGGAGGCCTGACGACGGGACAGACGTCGCACCTGACAGGGTCGGCAGAGTTGCGCATCCGGGAGAGCATTGCGGTGGCGTACCAGAAAAAGGTCGCATCTTCCTTTCTGGAGCGGGGTGCTATGTGTGTAGGGATTGCCACCCTGAAGCGGGAGCCGTGTGTGGAGGTAGATGTGGCACCGTCTGCAGAGGACATGGACCGGTTTGGACGCCGCAGTGCAGGGGCCGTGGAACCTCTCTGTGACGATGCGAACCCTGACGACGATATGAGTCGTCCTGCAGACCGAACGGAGGAGCAGCAGGGGAAGCGCAAGAGGGACGTGAAGCCGGACCACGTGGAGCCACCGAGGAAGCGGACCGGGAGGTTCGATTCGGCCACCGTGATTCCGGAAGGGCCTGGTCTCGATGTGGTGCGTGAGTGGGAGTTTTTGCGTGAGTGCCGGGCAGCGCAGAGGCCTCGGGCGACGGAGCAGGCGGCCAAGCTGGGAGCCTCGAAGGTGACTTGGTCGTTTGTGGCGGGGGACTGTGCTTTTGAGGCTTTGCTCTTCGCCACCGGGCGCACGGATTTGACGGTGGAGGGTCTGCGCCAGGCGGCAGTGAAGAAGGTCCAGGGCCTCGCTGATCTGTCGAGTGCGGCTGTCCCTAATTTTGGGGTCTGGCAGCGGCTGATGACGAGTGGGGACAGAGGAGACAAGCGTACGTGGGCGGATGCCATTGCAGTGGCGGGGGCAGGGGAGGCTCTTGAGGTATCTGTGGTCATCCTCAACGAGTTCGCCCGCCCTTCTCTGATGGTGCCAAGAAAACGGCCTAAGGCAGTGGTCCTTCTCCTCCACTCGGGTGACCAGGATGCGGCAGATGGATCCGGCAGTATCCCGGGACACTACGAGCCCCTCACCATGGACCCGGCTCTGCAGCAGCACATCCTGTCTTTTGAGGCCACAGGTGGTAAGGGGGAGTGCCAGTCAGAGCGCCCCATGGCTTTTGTGGGAGCGAGGGAGGCGGAGGCGTCGAACACTTTCCTGCAGTGCGAACAATGCAGCAAGCTCTTCGATGCGTCGGACGCACACTTCTGCTGTCACACGTGTGGTGGCTTGGCATGTCTGCACTGCGCTCAGGGGTCCAAGCACTGCCCTCTGTCGCAAATTGGCAGGGCGGAATACTTCAGTGCCCTGTCTTTTTTGCACTCGAATGTTCCGGCTCAGGCTGCCTCTGCGGAGGGGAGCGGAGACCCACCACCTAAACGGGCTCCTTCTCCAGCAGTGCCAGCTCCCGAGGGCGAGGACGTCGAGGAGGTAGACATGCCAATGGCGGGCGAAGAGGGGCAGCAGGCAGAACAGAAGCAGCAGAAGCACGAGAAGCAACGGAAACAGCAGAAGCAGCAACAACAAAAGGCGGACCAGGAGAAGAAGGAAGCGTTGCAGCGTGCGTCGGACGCGTGGCAGCAAGCCCTGGAGGTACGGCGGGAGCATCGTCGGTCGTGGGGACCGGATTTGGCCGCGCTTCGGGGCACTTTTGGCGACCGCCAGCAGGAGTTGAGTCGTTTCCTGGAGGAACAGAATGTGCGTCTGGACCAGGCGAAGGCGGCGGACAGGCATCGTGTGGAGGAGCTGACCGCCAGGCACAAGCGGGAACTCGCAGAGGACGCGAAGAAGATGCATGCGCAGTACTTGGAAGACTGCGATCGGCACCCCGAAGCAGGAGAGTCGCTCCGGGCGGAGTATGACAGGCAACGCTGCGAGAGGCATTACGCCATCGCAGCTAAGCATGAGTCGGAGCAGAAGGCGACCACTCTGTTGTTGACGGCGGTGAACCTCTCCCGACAGCTGGAGGCAGAACGCATGGTGGCATACGGGCGGTGCTTTGGGGTGGTGTGCGAAGGGCGGCTATTCCTCCCCTGCCATGCGGTGCGGAGAGCGGTGGGCGACGACCCTGAAGGACTCGAACCTGACTGTGTCGGCGACTGGATGGCTCTCTTTGGTCCTCAAGGTGCTTCTCCGTGCCCGGGCGAGTTCCTGTACTGCTGGGCGACACAGCAGCCGTGGAGTGGGAACGGGGAGGGGGACGGTGATTGCCCGGAGTCGGTGGTCGCCCGTCAGGCGGTTAGGAAGATAGCAGGGGAGGCCGGATACTGCGACACCTGGGGCAAGACCAGCGCGGTCATCGTCGTTCGGGAAGGCAGGGTCAGCTGGGGAACCCCTTCTCGGGATCAGCTGGAGGAGGAGGTGGGGCGACAGGCCGAGGCGGCAGACACCGAGGTGCGTGTGAAGGTGGAGGAGATGGATGATGATGAGCAGGAGCAGGAGGAGGACCTCGACACCGCGATGGAGGGGGCGGATCGCTCGCATTCTCTGTCAGTGGAAGGCATCCCTGACCAGAAGAAGCAAGCGAGGGTGAGGGAATTGCTGAGGGCGCAGAGCGAGGCTTGGATGTGGACGGAGGAGGAGCGGACGGAGAGGGGGGGTCTTTTCCCGTGCCTCACCATGGGGTCGCCGGTGCCTTCTTCTGTGACGAAGTGGATCTCCCTGTTCCACTACCGTCAGGGAGAGAAACAGGATGGCAGACCCTTGTTGTCACTCCCCCTCTCTACCGCTACTTTCACTCAGTGGTATGAGGTGATGAAGGTGGTGGGTTTGCATGAGTGGTCGGTTCAGGAAAAGTGCAAGGCAAAGTCGACGTTGCATGCCCTGACGGACAACCGGAGCAGTAGGGGGCAGGCCTTTGCAGCGGAGAGTACAAGGAGGGAGAATGAGGCACGAGCGGCTCGAGAGGGAATAGGCCGACAACCTCAAGCCTCCTCTTCTTCTTCTTCTTCCTCCACCTCTGCAGGCCGTGGCACTACAACCTCCATCGCCCAACCTGCAGTCTCCACTTCTTCCTCCTCCTCATCGGCAGGCCGTGGCAATGCAACCTCCTCCGCCCAACCTGCTCCTTCCCCAGCTCCCAAAGGACCCCAGCGCCATGCAGCTCAGGGTAGGTCCAACACGTCGAACGTGTTCACCGACGCAGTGGCACAAGCGACGCAGCATGTGCTCTCGCCCCAGGAGGTGCAGAGAGGGCGCAATGGTCGCGGTGGTGGACAGAAGGGGAGACAGAGCGGAGGAAGGAAGGGGAAAAAGGGGAATAAAAAGAATTAGAGAGTTAGAGAGTTAGAGGGTGAGAGTGTGTGTGTAGAAGCGTGTAGAGAATGACAGTTTGCCCCATGTTTATTTTTAACCCTTTTTATTTTGTGTTTTTGGTTCTTTTCATCCTTTGGGGTTTGCCCCCCCCTTTCCCCCCTTTCCGCCCCCCTTCCTATTTGTTAATATTTTTGGTTGGCTGCTGGCTAGGACGGGTCTACCCCAGCGACGGCCCTTACCCCTTGGACGAGGCTCTGAGGGTAGAGGGCAGTCTCGGAGTAAGACCTGTCTAAGAGCCAGGCCAGTGGCATCAGGAGCCATTGGGCCACTTTTATAGATTGTGCAGTAGAGTAGAGTTTGTACAGAACTCTTGTCCTTTGAGTTCCTTTTTTCACTCCTTTAGTTTTTCATTTTTACCTTGTGAAGGTCAATTTAAATTTTTCATTTTTCAAAACCACCACAGGTAAGCACGAGACCCACCATTGTTGTTGTTGATTTTGTTGTGCGTTATTGTTGTTTTCCCCTTTGGGTGTCAGTCAGTCGGGTCAGGTCACACTTACTGAAGTTCTCAAAAATTTTCACCAAAAAGAAAACTACTAAAAAGATTATGGAACTTCCTTTTTATTTGTTTGTGTGTTACAGAGGAAACGGCTCACTCAATCCCCTCCTTCTCCTCCCCTCCCCTCCCCAAGACAAAGCAAAATAAAACTACACCGGTAGACAGAGCAACCCTCCCGTCCCATCCCCTCCCCTTTTCCTTTTGGGAAAAATTGCACTCACATACTACCCTTTTGCTTATTTGCAGGGAAGTGTTGGTTGTAGTTGTCCCACATGCTTTCTATTTTAGTGCCACTAACTGTGTTTTCAGGCACTGTCTTGCCAGTACAATAGTAAAGTGCCCTTGTCTGGACATCTAGCTGTTTACATACTCGCTTGACTAGTAAGTACCCCCTCTGTCACTGGATGTAGATAAAAAAAGCGAGCCTAGGGCTAAGTTGAACAACACCAAAAAAAAAAAAAAAAAAAAAAAAAAGCCAGATGAGGGGCATGAAGCGAAAAGCGGCTAAAGGTGCAGGCCTGTGTTGCAGCACAGGTCTGGAGAGTTGAGGCAACTCGCCTGCTGAGCGTGAGAGGAATCAAGGCAGAGGTTCGCTGTCCAAGTAAAACCTACCCTGGTCATCCTCTGCCTGTTTTGTTTCTGTCGTGATTGTTTGTGCTTGTGGGCGGGATCAGATGGGTGGAGGGTGTTTGCTTTTTGTTTAGCTTGGAGAAGGGCCACTCTCGCACACTCCTTGTTATCTATCATCTAGTTTCATTTTTTCATGCATCCCCAAAGTATGTAGACAGAGAGTCAAGACCACCTTGGCCAAAAGGGTTTTTTCACCACACTTTTCTTTTGCTTCCATTCGTGGAAGCGTTTGCTTTTCTTCTGTTCCTGGCCTGACGTGTGTTCAACAGGTGTGCTATTTTTACTGAGTGGAATCCATTTTTCTTTTTCCAGGTGAGGCACTAAAACAAGACATCCTGCAGACAACGAAACAATGGGCACGTGTGTTTTTTATTCTCCCTTCCCTTCTTTTAAGTAAGGAGGATTAGGTCTTCTTTTTTTCCTTTTTTTGCCCCATAAGTGTGACGCCTGTGTATTCAAATTGATTAAAAAGAATAAAAAACAAACACACAATGCAGTTTCTTGTTTTGTTTAGGAGGAAGTGGCCACTTACTTTACTTTACCGCCCACCTTTTATACTAAAACTTGAAACACCGACCTTTTTTGGTCATCATTTTTTCATTTCCTTTTTCCTTTTCCATTTTCCTGTTCATTTTATTGTCTTTATTGTTTACTCCATTCTTCCTTTTTCCTTTCTTCTATTCTCACATACAAAAAAAGACCAAGTACATAAAAGAGAAAAAAAAAAAACGTGTTGTTTGGGGGTATTGAGGCCCAAAAAAAAAATTTAAGACAGTCCTGTTCAAAAAATGGACTGCCAAATGACATGTGGCATTCGGCCAAAAATCAGCTTTTTTGGTCATTTTTACCTTGTAAAACATGACACTTGTGGCATGCTTCCCAGTACAGGAAAGTGCATTGAAAAACCTGAAAAAACACATGTAATATGTGATGGTCAAAAGTGCAAGATTCCTTCGTTAATGAACTTTTTGAGTACCAGTTATACCTGGGGAATATGGTCAGATCACTCTTTTGACCATCTGGCGTTTACGACAAAAACACCACTTTTTAACAGGCCACTTTACAGGCACGAGTGAGGTTTTTTTGTACACGTTACCGTGAGCGGGCGCGCGAAGCGCGCACGCGAACGCCCCGCGGGAAGCGAATAGCTGACCGCCTGCCCAGTGTGTGAGGTGCTTACAAAAAAAACCACCTGTAAAAAAAGGGAGGTCCTCATCACGTTTCCATGGAAGTGTCACACAGAACGACAGGTTTTTTAGCCCGTCACCAAATCCTCCACTGACCCCCCAGTCCTCTCAGTTGCAAGTCTCCACACCTCTCATCACAGGAACACCTAAGACAACATACAGGGGGGTTGTAATTTATGGACAGATTTTACGGATATTCTGTCCATAAATTTAGTTCTGTCCATAAAAGCTCAACTTTTTGCGTGTATAAATATTTTTTCAGGATTTTTGGTGCACATGGTGTTTTCTCTTTGGTTTTCTGGTTTCTTGCTGGGTTTGGAGGTCCCTGCTGTGTGTGTGTGTGGGTTGTGGCCCTGACAGTGAACCACCCACCCCACGTGGCTGACCCCCCCAAACCCCCCCACCACAAGTACCCACAGACTCAAACCACAGAACAACACATACCCTTAAACACATACAAACTTCAACATGGATGACGACCAGCAAGCAATCGTCTGTGACAATGGGTCTGGGATGGTGAAGGCAGGTTTCGCAGGAGACGATGCCCCAAGGTCTGTGTTTCCGTCCATTGTTGGAAGGCCAAAGACCGCTGCAGCAATGATGGGAACGGCAAAGAAGGAAGCCTACATTGGTGACGACGCACAGTCCAAGCGTGGTATTCTGCTGATCAAGTATCCGATTGAGCATGGTATCATCACAAACTGGGATGACATGGAAAAGATCTGGCACCACACCTTCTTCAACGAGCTCCGTGTTGCACCTGAGGATCACCCCGTGCTTCTCACAGAAGCGCCCATGAACCCAAAGGCCAACCGTGAAAAGATGACACAGATCATGTTTGAGACGTTCAACAGCCCTGCAATGTACGTTGGGATCCAGGCGGTGCTGTCCCTGTACTCATCAGGACGCACAACAGGAATTGTTCTTGACTCAGGAGATGGTGTGACCCACACAGTTCCCATCTACGAGGGGTACTCTCTGCCGCACGCCGTGCTTCGTATTGACATGGCTGGAAGAGACATGACAGACTGGATGATCAAGCTTCTGACAGAACGTGGTAACAGCTTTGTCACCTCTGCAGAACGCGAGATTGTGCGTGATGTGAAAGAAAAGCTCGCCTATGTTGCCTTGGTATGCATATTTTGTACAGGAAAAAGAAAACCCCAAAAACCCTACAGGACTTTGACGAGGAGATGTCCCTGGCCTCATCGTCGTCGTCGTTGGAAAAGGACTACGAGCTTCCCGATGGACAGGTGATCACAGTGGGCTCGGAGAGATTCCGTTGCCCTGAGGCACTCTTCAAGCCACAGTTCATTGGGCTTGAGGCAAACGGAATCCATGAGACGGTGTACAACTCCATCATGAAGTGTGACATCGATGTGCGTAAGGACTTGTACGCCAACATTGTTCTCTCAGGAGGAACTACGATGTACGAGGGGCTTGCAGACCGTCTTTCCAAGGAAGTCACAAACCTGGCACCAAACAGCATGAAGATCAAGGTTGTTGCCCCACCGGAGAGAAAGTACTCTGTGTGGATTGGAGGGTCCATCCTCTCTTCCCTTTCTACCTTTGCGTCCATGTGGGTCAAGAAGGAGGAGTATGATGAGAGCGGCCCGGGTATTGTCCACAAGAAGTGCTTCTAGTCTTCAGAAACTACCGATGGAGACTAACCAAAAGCAACAGCGATACAAGACAAAAGCAAACACGAACTGTCGGGGTATTGGGGTGATAGGGTTTTGGGGAGAACTTGCCTGTGGTGTGCATATTATTTTTTTTGTTTTCTTATATTATGTGTGTGAGAAGAATGACAAACGATGCAAACAAACAAAAAAGCAGATGTGAATACAAAACAAAAGCAAAGCATACAAAACAAACAAACAAAAAAGAAACATGATTTTCCCTCAGTTCTCCTTTGAAACACCCCAGCACCACACAGCATTCAACTACACATATTCCCAACACAACCCAACATTCACAGGTACTCATATACATAGCATCTCCACAAGCCTCTATTATCATTTCCAAAAACCCTTTCCTACCCTCTTTCTTCTTTATAGAAGGAGCGTCACCCATGCCATCCCTGAGTCATACCAACCCTATCTAATGGTTGCAGCCTTCTCCTACATATCATAAAAAGCCATGCACAAACCATCAGCTCATACTTCCTCTCATTTACTTACACTCACCCATTATTCTTGCACGCGTCACTTCGTATATTCTCCATTCTTCATTCTCCATTCACTGTGGCACCCCACCCACACACACACCCAGACCCACCCACACTACAGGGAGACCAAAACTCTCTGTATTTTCCTTAAGGGGAAAGTACAGAGAGTTTTGGTTAGCAGGGTTAACACATATATTAAGAACTGAGTTTATGGACAGATATTCTGACATTTCTGTCCATAAAGTATGAAACCCCATTTCTGTCCATAACATCCGAAACCAGGTACACAGGTACACAGGTACACAGGTACACAGGTACACAGGTACACAGGTACACAGGTACACAGGTACACAGGTACACAGGTACACAGGTACACAGGTACACAGGTACACAGGTACACAGGTACACAGGTACACAGGTACACAGGTACACAGGTACACAGGTACACAGGTACACAGGTACACAGGTACACAGGTACACAGGTACACAGGTACACAGGTACACAGGTACACAGGTACACAGGTACACAGGTACACAGGTACACAGGTACACAGGTACACAGGTACACAGGTACACAGGTACACAGGTACACAGGTACACAGGTACACAGGTACACAGGTACACAGGTACACAGGTACACAGGTACACAGGCACACAGGTACACAGGTACACAGGTACACAGGTACACAGGTACACAGGTACACAGGTACACAGGTACACAGGTACACAGGTACACAGGTACACAGGTACACAGGTACACAGGTACACAGGTACACAGGTACACAGGTACACAGGTACACAGGTACACAGGTACACAGGTACACAGGTACACAGGTACACAGGTACACAGGTACACAGGTACACAGGTACACAGGTACACAGGTACACAGGTACACAGGTACACAGGTGCACAGGTACACAGGTACACAGGTACACAGGTACACAGGTACACAGGTGCACAGGTACACAGGTACACAGGTACACAGGTACACAGGTACACAGGTACACAGGTACACAGGTACACAGGTACACAGGTACACAGGTACACAGGTACACAGGTACACAGGTACACAGGTACACAGGTACACAGGTACACAGGTACACAGGTACACAGGTACACAGGTGCACAGGTACACAGGTACACAGGTACACAGGTACACAGGTACACAGGTACACAGCATACATATGGGGCGAATAAGAGATGTGGCATCTCTTATTAGGCGAACGGACGAGCCAGAAATAAAAAAAAATTTTTGGGGGGAAAAAAGCAAAAAGACATTTTCGCCGGAGGCAAAAAAAATATTTTGACCACTTTTTTGCCAGACCGGGTAGACAGGGTAAAATTTCAAAAAAAAATTTCAAGATAAAACCCTGGCGCATGCAAAAAAAAAAAAAAAAATACCCCCAAAATCTCAACCTGATCTCTTATTCGGCCCTGATCTCTTATTCACCCCTGATCTCTTATTCGCCCCCCCCCAGTAACTTTACTTCAAAAAATGAAAACAAAAAAATCCGGGAAAATGCCCCCCCCCCCCCCCTAGGCATACTGTGCAGGCGAGCCGTTTTTAGGCGAGTTTTTCGTTTTCCTGATTTTCAGGAAAAACTCGCCAAAAACTCGCCCTACTCGCCCATTACTCGCCTATTACTCGCCAAAACTCGCCAAAAACTCGCCAAAACTCGCCTAAACTCGCCAAAAACTCGCCTAAACTCGCCTAAACTCGCCCCAATTTGGGTGCAAATCCTGGTGCACATACGCACCTTGGGGGTGAAAATGTGCACCAGGATGTGAAAATGGAGGGCGGGGGTGACTGATGACAACATGCCACTCGAAAACACACAAAAAAAATTGAAATTGTGTCACTTGTACGTCTAACGGCAACCATGTCACGGCAGTGGCTGACAGGCATGTATGTAAACATTTGCTCCAGGGGAAGATCCAGGCGTGCCATAGATCCCGGGGGACAAGACGTGCTACAATCCGGAGGATGACGAAGACATGAGCCGGGGCTGCACTCGCTATACAACAATGTCCTCGCCATGCCGGTAAATGGCAACCCTGCAGGCCACCCCTTGGCGGTATTCCCCACGACTACATCGCACCCATCTGTGCAAGCTTCATGGATCCGCAGAAGCTACAGCTGGACTGGTGGTACTGGTTGTGGAAGCCTACAAAGCAAACTGTAGAGGTCTTGTTCAAGTGGAACGAAAAAAATTTTCTCTTCAAAACTCAAATTTCCCTCATATTTTCGTGTGTACACTTTTCCCAAGGTAAAATCCCTACCCAAAAAAAAAAAACTCGCCAAAACTCGCCCCCCAAAAATGGGCGAGTTTTAGGCGAGTTTTTGGCGAGTAGGCGAGTTTTTTTTACTCGCCCGCACAGTATGCCTAGGGGGGGGCAAAAAGCGGTGTTTAGTGAAATTTTTTGAGTTACGATACCACAGAGGCTCGAAACACAAAATCTCTGGCGAATATGGATTTTTTGGGGCTCAGGAGGGGGGTGTGCCTAGTCACAGGCCTCCAAATGCGCCCAGAAACATGAAAAATATGAAAAATTGACTGGTTTTTTGGGGTTTTCGCACTTTTCGCACTTTTGGGAAAACAGCGTTTTTTCACTCTTTTTTTGAAAAAAATATCAAAAAACGGACATCAGATAGTGTGCAAATACCCAAAATCACCCCAAAAGTATCGAATCTTTTCAAATACATCTGTTTTTCACACTTTAGACGCTCTGTTCGGGGCCAAAACCTCATTTTTAGGTCAAAAAATCGTCCCGTTTTCGTCCCGTTTACCGCGCTCACACCATTCCTCAAACCCGTTGGGCCACTTTCTGGCCACTGCTGGGGGGTCTGACCACCCAGAGCACCCCCATTTACCAACCTCCTACCACATTTTCACCGAATTTCAGACCCAAAACTCTCTCTGTACCCCCAGAAATGACCCAAAAAAACACAGAAAAAATGACTTTGGCAACAGCAACGGCTATGATAAGCACCCTTTTTGGGAAAGGTGGGGAAGAGGAAGAGTCCCTGGTGTGAGGTGGGTGCTGAGGAAGTGTCGTGCTTGCATCGCAAGCCCCCTTGCAGATCCCTGACGGAGATTATGTTCGGGAGGGGCCTTGTGCAGGTGGGGTGCAAGAGGATACAGGTGGGGACAAGGGACAAGACGAGCAAGGTGTGGTGCCTGCATTGCAGCCACTCTCACTATGTTTGTCCCCACCTGTATCCTCTTGCACCCCACCTGCACAAAGCCCCTCCCGAACATATTCCCCGTCAGGGATCTGCAAGGGGCTTTGTGATGCAAGCACGACACTTCCTCAGCACCCACCTCACACCAGGGACTCTTCCTCTTCCCCACCTTTCCCAAAAAGGGTGCTTATCATAGCCGTTGCTGTTGCCAAAGTCATTTTTTCTGTGTTTTTTTGGGTCATTTCTGGGGGTACAGAGAGAGTTTTGGGTCTGAAATTCGGTGAAAATGTGGTAGGAGGTTGGTAAATGGGGGTGCTCTGGGTGGTCAGACCCCCCAGCAGTGGCCAGAAAGTGGCCCAACGGGTTTGAGGAATGGTGTGAGCGCGGTAAACGGGACGAAAACGGGACGATTTTTTGACCTAAAAATGAGGTTTTGGCCCCGAACAGAGCGTCTAAAGTGTGAAAAACAGATGTATTTGAAAAGATTCGATACTTTTGGGGTGATTTTGGGTATTTGCACACTATCTGATGTCCGTTTTTTGATATTTTTTTCAAAAAAAGAGTGAAAAAACGCTGTTTTCCCAAAAGTGCGAAAAGTGCGAAAACCCCAAAAAACCAGTCAATTTTTCATATTTTTCATGTTTCTGGGCGCATTTGGAGGCCTGTGACTAGGCACACCCCCCTCCTGAGCCCCAAAAAATCCATATTCGCCAGAGATTTTGTGTTTCGAGCCTCTGTGGTATCGTAACTCAAAAAATTTCACTAAAACCGCCTTTTTGCCACCCCCTACCCCCCCCCCCCATAATTGAAACCGAGGGAATTAACGACAACTTAATTACCGGCTGGACTGCATGCTGTGTTACATATTTTTATTTTTGTGTCCAAATAAATATTTCCATCATCCATGCTTCCCCCTAGGCATGAAGTACGTGCACCGAATCGGATCCGATAATGTGGTAATTATTGGGAGCATCTTGGAGGGGGTATTCACACCTATCCACTTTAATTTCTGAGATACTCAAACATTAGAAACAAAAGTCTAAGCAGACGCAGACTCGGGGGACATTGGCACAACAACAACAAAACAAAAAAAAACTGAACTTTGTCTTTCTCTGCAAGAGAGACACCTTCATCCTCATTGCTTTATTCCCAAAAACAAGAAAACGAACCCTCACCCCTCTCCTGATATTTTCAGTCCCACCACTCATCCTCCACTCCTCCAACGTTTGTCACGTGGTTACTTTGTGATTCATGTTTTGTTCCTAGGCTAGCCTCGTACCATCAGTCATTCACTCACAACGAGATAATATTATCATCAACACACAATACAAAACAACCCACACCCCGTCTCCTGACAGAGGTCGAGCAAAAAGACAGAACAATGGATGTGACGTTTGTGCTGGAAGAGTCAGGCGTGACTGCGACAGTGGAGGTGCCGTGCGACGCGGACGTTGCAGCGGCAAAGGAGGTTGCGTGCACGGCGCTTGCTGTCTCGCCTGCATCTGTCGAGATGCGCATCGGCACGCAGGTACTGGAGGGGACGTGCCGTCTGCAGGACACTGCATTTGATGCAGGGGTGCAGGTTGTGCTTGCCCGCTTTGCCGACATCAAGTGTCCTGCTGAGTTCAGTGAAAATGTCTCACAATTTTCTCTGTCTCCTTGTGGAACGCTGTGCCTCATCTTCATGCGGGTTAACGATGCACTTGTTACCTGCGTCGGCTTCGACACAGGAACCTTTGACACTGCTTTCAAGTTCGACTTCGAATGTGATAACCTCGGCCAGCCTGCTGTCTCACCGTGCAAGACACGCTGCTACGTGCCGTATGGGGATGACTTACGCGAGGTTGCGCTTCCAGGCGGGGAGGTGCTCCGCAAAGTCGACTCCCCGTCGAGGTCAGTGTTCGCGTCTGGCAGTGTTGTTGTCTCATCGTGTGACGACTTTGTCTCTGTCTATGGCACAGACCTGACGTTCCTCCGCTACCTCTCGCGCCAAGGGAACAAAGGTGTGTCAGTGTCAGACTGTGGTGGGTGGGCGATGACCCGACACGATGATATGAAGGCACGTCTGTGGGATGTGAGCACAGGTGTTGCTGTGGCATGTGTGCCTGTGAAGGGTGCTGGGTGGCAGTGTGCTACGGCGATTTCACGGTCTGCCTCTATCTTTGCTGTGGGTCACCCTGAGGAAGTGCACCTCTACGACTGGCGTGGTGCGTCTCTTGGCAGCATTAAAAAGGAGGATCACTACGTCGTTTTCGTGCGCTTCACTCCCTGTGGGAAGTACGTGGTAGTTGATTTTGTAAATCTTAGCTTGGAAGAAGGTTCACTACACCAGTATGATGTGTCGACTATGTCCTGTGTGCGTGTGATACCAAATTGCATCAGTCCAGTTGCGATATCGCCGACTTCACGTGTGGTTATGTTTTTGTCCGAAGAAAATTCTCAATCTGCATCCGAGAAAAAAAATGCCCTTCTGACGAGACACCTGTACCCCTACTGAGTATTGCAGTTGGGTCTCCACACCAGAGGCTGAGGCCATAGCGAGAGGAAGAGGATGAGGATGGGGGGAGAGCACGGAGAGCTCGGAGGGCTCCCGACCCAGAGAAACATCGTTGTCGTTGAAGAGTGGGTGGGTTTATTCTTGTTTTTCGGATCATATCAGTGTGTTATGTGGACCGTAAAAAATGTGGAACATTTTCAGTTTTGGGGGGCGTGGGCATTAGTACGGTCGACTATTGTTACGGTTACGGTATTGTTATTCCCTCCATCCTCATTCCTTCGTTTGTCCAACATCCACACTCACTACAGGTAGGTAAATAAATATTTTGTAAATAAATGTTAATTCGTTTATCGGTTCTCGCTGTTCTTGTGCAGGTTGATTTGGGTGCCGCCAGCTCATCTCATTAGTGCTTGGGGAGTGCTGACTGTCGCGTGTTCGAGGATGCACTTGGCACATGCACCAACAGTGTCTGCTTGTGCAGCAGCGACAAGAAGGATTCCTCGGACTACTGCAGTCTTCGTGCCCTGCTCTGATTCTTTCGGGTTCATTAACGAGACTTGATCTGAGTGCTGTGTCGTGTGTGACGGAAGTTGGTGATAGGTTTCTGGACGGCTGTACAACGTTGACAAGCATCGACCTGTCAGGGTTGAGCAATGTGACGCGCATCGGTAGCTACTTTCTCTACAACTGCAAAGGTTTAAGACCCAATCACAGCACGCAGAGGCTCCGGATCACCGAAATCAAAAATAGCTCCCCTACCGACCAGAAAAGTCGTTTTCTTGATGAGTGTTTTCTGAGTGCACACTCTGAAATCACGAATCAAGAGAAAACGGCTTTTTGGGAGGTGAAAACAGGGCTTTGTTGAAATTTTCTGGCTTTGAGGAACTTTCACACACAATTTTAAGGGGTTTTACCTGTGTACCTGTGTATGGCAGGCACCTGGGTACCTGGGCTGAAAATACACCAGTACCCAGCCTGGGTGCCCAGACACACCACTGTACCACCCAGAATCTAGTCTCTCACCCAGAAAACCTACTCAGACACCAGAAAAGTGAAAATGGCTACTCGACCAGAAAAGTAGCTGGAAAAAGTTCAGAAAAGCCAGAAAATTTCAACAATTTTTTTTTTGGGGAATAATCAGATTTACCCTACCCTATTTTGAAAAAGTTCAGACTTGCCCGAAAATAAGTTCAGACTTGCCCTAAAAACTTTTTTAGGGCAAGTCTGAACTTATTTTCGGGCAAGTCTGAACTTATTTTAGGGCAAACACTTTTTTAGGGCAAGTCTGAACTTATTTTCGGGTAAGTCTGAACTTATTTTAGGGTAAGTCTGAACTTATTTTAGGGCAACAAGTCAGGCCACTTTGGCTGGGGCACTCTTGGGGCCCCACATGGTATGACTTGTTATATTGCCCTAAAATGCCTAACTGAGCCGGAGCCCAAAAATGATGCCAGAAACCACCAGCCACCCGGAAAGGGTGAGCAGGCAGTCCACGTTGGGCCAGAACCGGTTATAAGGAAGCCGTGTTCTGGGGCAACGTGGGGCGCAAAGTTTTACAATTTTCATGCACGGGTGCTCCACAAATTACCAAGTATTCCTTCTTTGTTGAATTGAGAGAGAGTCAGTGTTTAGCTACCACGAGGGCGTGCTTAGAATTCCTTCGAGGAAGGCACAATTTTATTTATGTGGTCGGTTAAGACGAGCCTATGAAGAACAACGAGGTCATCGTTGAAAGGAGCGAACTCCCCTTCCCACAACATCTCTCACACTTCAACTCAGAATTCATACTTGGTTATTTGCTTTGTCCATACGCAATCAAATTGTCATGCGTTCAAGAGCATGCCTGGCCAAAATGCAACAACGTGGGAAAAATCGTTGTTGTTCCAAAAGGCAACAAGACCACCCACAAGGGGTGTTGAATTGTGCACTGTCCGGGGGAGCGCAAAGTTTTTTCCCTGTACACAGTGGACACATCTTTATCACTTTGGTCCCACGGGGACACATTTGGATACTGCACGCATGCAGAAGTGCCAAACATGTCCGCACGTGGAGTGGAGTGTCCATCATGTTTTCCTGGTTTCCAAAAAGCAGTTTTCTTTTGCACTTACTATTTGCCCCGGTGTCTGGCAATAGAAGTGGCTAACATTGTAATGAGTAGCATATACATACCGTTGTGATCCAGGCCTGACGCTAACTTTTCGATTTTTGGGAAATCGTGGGATGATGGTCGAATATGGGGGGGGGGGAAAGCTAAAAAAAAATTTTTCCGCGCCTGTTTTTTTTGACCTCACGCAACACTCCACACCATTGACAAAAACACACGATTTTATTTTTTGAAAACTTGGTCAGCCCCGCCGCCAGGATTTTGGGCTTGAAAAAGTTCTGTTGATGGTCAAAAAATATTTTTCGCGCTTCGCGCGAAAACCCCTGCAAAGCTCCTTCTCGTGGCCTCCGGCGGAGAGACGCATGTTCCCCAAGCCCGGTCAGAGTTCCTCCGAATCAGCGACATTTGCTCTTTCCCTGTGCATTGTACTCTTCGGTGGCCAGTGCAGGTGGCCGTCCAGAATCCGCATTGGGTGTCATGTTCTTATCGGTAAAGCAGCGGTCATGGTACCCAAAGGTTCCTGGCGAAGCCACGGTACGCAACATTTCTAAAAAATGTTCCCATAAAATGGAACTGCGTTGGTGGGATACATACTTGCGCCGCAGGCGCACGGTACGCAACTTTTTCCATCATGTCATCATGTCATCATGTCATCATGTCATCATGTCATCATGTCATCATGTCATCATGTCATCATGTCATCATGTCATCATGTCATCATGTCATCATGTCATCATGTCATCATGTCATCATGTCATCATGTCATCATGTCATCATGTCATCATGTCATCATGTCATCATGTCATCATGTCATCATGTCATCATGTCATCATGTCATCATGTCATCATGTCATCATGTCATCATGTCATCATGTCATCATGTCATCATGTCATCATGTCATCATGTCATCATGTCATCATGTCATCATGTCATCATGTCATCATGCCATCATGCCATCATGCCATCATGCCATCATGCCATCATGCCATCATGCCATCATGCCATCATGCCATCATGCCATCATGCCATCATGCCATCATGCCATCATGCCATCATGCCATCATGCCATCATGCCATCATGCCATCATGCCATCATGCCATCATGCCATCATGCCATCATGCCATCATGCCATCATGCCATCATGCCATCATGCCATCATGCCATCATGCCATCATGCCATCATGCCATCATGCCATCATGCACCCCCCGTGGCATGATGGTGGCATGATGAAGGGGAAAAAAAAATCCCCCAAAAACGTGGGATGAATGGCATGATGGTTAGCAAAAGGCCTGCTAACAACGCAGAAACAAAATTTTTTTTGAAAAAAAAATGGGTGTTTTTGTGGTTGATGGTGGGATGATGGTTTATGGTCGGGGGGGGAAAGCCATTTTCCGTGGGTTGATGGATGATGGTTAGCGTCAGGCCTGGTTGTGATCCAAATGAGTACTGGGGGGGGGCTAATAAAGTATACGGTGCTAATAAAGTATACGGTGCGGAAACCCATTTTGAGCGTGTAAATCTGTGAAATAAAGTATAAGGTTTTTGTGTACATTTTTCTTACTAAAAAAATTTTTCAGCAAGTTTTGCACAAAAAATCGAAATTTTTTTTTTTTGATTTCGGTGGTCCGGATTCTGTGCGTGCTGTGATGGGGTCACTTTGCGCTGAGAAACGAGTATTTTTGACCTAAAACGCGTGTATCAGTTTTTACACGATTGGTGCTGATGGGGTTCAGATTTGTGAAAATTTAAGTCACCAAAAAATTGTTCATTTTTCCACATTGACCCCACCACTGGCTGGGATTGGCCCAAAAATGCCAATGGTGGTGTTTTCGCGAGGTTTCGGCCACTAGAAACCCCAAAATAACAGTGATTTTTTTTTTTCCCCCCTTTTTCGTTTTTTGGCCATTTAAGCAGTAATTCCCGCCGAATAAAGTATACGTATACTTTAATAGCTCCCCCCCAGTAAGGCGACCAAAAAAGTCCTCTGGAATTTTTTGTTGTGTCGACAATCGCCGAGTAATCCCGGAGAATTAGGGTCTGGCCGAAGCCTTTTGTACTACGGTAGCAACCTTTCAGAGCAACTATTAGCAAGAAAAGAATCAGGTTTTGGAGGTTACAGTCCTCGTTTAAAAAGTTAAAGGTAGAGGTGGGGAAACTGTAGCTATAGAAATCGTTGTTGCAGTAGTGTAGACACCCGAGGGTGCACCACTATGCTTTCTTTGGTTGTATCGATCACCTACAGAGGTAGGATGTACACAATGTCGCCCGAAGGCTTTGTACTTAATCGGTATTTTTTTTTGTTACTACTACGTCGTGTACCAGTCGCGTTTGGGTACGTCTTTCTTCTGTTTTCTGTACGGGTCTCGGTTCGCGGTGTAGTGCAGTGCGGCGCGAAAAGCTGCATACCATAGGTTGCTCATTTCACTACCAGGACTCGAGTCGCGAATAGCAGAATCACAAGAATCGACACAGCAGAAAGTTCTGAAACGCAAAAACGACGACCGCCGGGCTCTGTGACCCAAGAGCTCCCAACTTGCCCTAAAAATAAGTTCAGACTTGCCCTAAAAAAAGTGTTTGCCCTAAAAATAAGTTCAGAATGGAGGTACCCTAACTGTTCGGTCCAATTCGGTGTATTTCGGTCCATTTCGTTTTTCAACTTACCTTCCTTCACCCCCCCTGTAAGGGCAACCGTAGGTGAAGTAAGGTATAGTATTGAAATCGATGTGGGGGGGGAGTAAAGGGTCAATTTTACAAAACCAGATTTTGAGGAAAAATTTAGCCGAAAATGGGCCCCACGTATAAGGAACCGGGCTCATATTTCTCAAAATTTAAGTGGTCAAAAAATTGTCCAATTTTCGAGATTGACCCCACCACTGCACGGGCGGAGCCCAAAAATGCAAATAAGGACCCTTTTTCAACTTACCTTCCTTCACCCCCCCTGTAAGGGCAACCGTAGGTGAAGTAAGGTATAGTATTGAAATCGATGTGGGGGGGGAGTAAAGGGTCAATTTTACAAAACCAGATTTTGAGGAAAAATTTAGCCGAAAATGGGCCCCACGTATAAGGAACCGGGCTCATATTTCTCAAAATTTAAGTGCTCAAAAAATTGTCCAATTTTCGAGATTGACCCCACCACTGCACGGGCGGAGCCCAAAAATGCAAATAAGGACCCTTTTTAATTTGTTCTCTTGAAATGTATAATTTCATGTTTTCGCGAAAAAAATTACAACTGACCCCTACAAGGGTTGAAGGAAGGTGGTTGAAAACAACAATCCCAACAAGGACAAGTAATTGCTAAGGAAAAACGGGTGTGATGTGGAAAACTCCGCGCGATTTTCGAAACCACCGTAGCATCCTGGCGATTTGCTGGAGGTGCTGATGGTGTGATCGATGTGTTGTAGTCTGTGCATTCTGTGTTCCTTCCGCACTGCTCCAACGACGACGACAATGTGGGGAGCCTGTGGACAAAAACGAGCTGGAACACGCCGAGCCTGCCGAGCCGACGTCCAACAACGCTATCGAGCAGATGGTGCTGGACGAAGAGGACAGCCCCCCTTCTTGAACGTTTCAGATGCTGGCGTCCCAGTGGGTCTGTCAGCTTACGAAGAGCTAGCATACCTGCAGAAGAGCAGAATGCTGGGCGTGTTGTAGATTATTTCTACAGGATGGAGTTCCACATCACACCCCGTTTTTTTTCCGATAGCAATTACTTGTTTTTTTTTTTCGCAAAGGGAAATTTCCCCTTGTACCAGAAAAACCGAAAAAACCGAAATAAAACGAAATGAAAACCGAAAAAAACCGAAATGTTAGGGTACCTTTTTTGGTCCGATCCTCCTTCTAAGGTGCTCGCTCTCCATACCTAGACCCTCTAATTTTTTTTTTTTGCCCCTATATAGGGCTACAGTCCCGCCTCTAATTAGTGAATTTCTAATTTATAAATTCGACCAAATCTGAAAATATTTAATTAGCGACTTTATAAATTAGAACGTCGCTAATTAAGATTTTATAAATTACAGCTTGCCCACCCAAATCCCAGTCTAAATCTCTACCAGACTCTCTGCATCTTTCTCTCATTTTCGATCATCATGTCTGTCTCCACCACGGAATGAACAAAAAAATGACAGCAGGCTGTCCTCACTGCCCCGGAGATTGTCACCATCACAGACAACGACATGGCGGATGACAGAGAAGTTGAAAGTGCCAGCGCCTCACCGTTCATCGGCGGACGCAGGCACTGATGACAGACCGCACGCTGATGTGATGGCGTGGTGGAATGACGCTCACCCAGGACGCCATATTCCTGCTCCCACCATCTCCAAGTACAACACCCACAAAAAGAGAGCGGTTCGTACTTCACCCAAGGCTCTTGTGAACCCCGAGGAGCTGAAGAGGTTTCTCAACCTTACGGGAATACCCGCAAGTTCGGCTGGGCCATAACAGCCAATCGATTTGCGTCGCTTGCGAGGGGGATGGTGGTGAAGACGAGGCGGGACACGCCTCGGTGTAACCGACTCCTGGTGTCCAGGTCTTTTCATCTCGTGGGTGAAATAGACCATAAATAGACCATATGGAGGCGAACGGCATGCGCGTACGCACCGTTTTTTACTTCCGTGTATCACTGATTACACACCTCCTTTTCCACATATTCCTCCAACAGAACCCACACAAACCCCGTCGTCACTTGTGCAGGCAAAAAAAAATTTCGGCTCCGCCGGGGAAAATAAATTCAATAACTTATTAGTATTCCCCCGAAAAATAAATTAATTCACGACTTTATAAATTAGAACGTCACTAATTAGGATTTTATAAAATAAAACGTTATTAATAATAGGCGGGACTGTAATTTCGACGATTTGAGGCCATTAAAAGGCACTTTTGAGCATCTAGGGGGGTCTAAAACGCGGTTCCGCGAACCCAAAATTTCGTGATTTTTACCACAGACAAGTCGATTTTTGAAAAAATCATAGTGGAGTTCATCCAAGTTTTCAAAAAAAAAAAAAAATAGGGCAGCAGTCTTCGGACAGGTGCGTAGCGACACCTCCCTTGCGAGCTCACAGAAGCTAAGTCGTTCATAATTTTTGTGTTGACAGGTCTAGGTTTTAGTTTTTGAAAAGACAAGTAGAGCGCAAAGACTGTTTGATAATAGCAACAGTGGTTAAAACTCTTTACATCTCGGAGGGTCTTGCACTGACGATGTCCCCCTCTGATACTACCAATGTATGCAGTTAGGACTGAAACATGATGTACTGAATTTCTAACCAACTACTTTATTTTCTCACGTGACCCCTTTAACCCACCCTATCCCCCAAACTTTGATGATGCAACTTTTGTGTATATTACAGCACTCGAATGCATAAACAACAAATAAAAGCGACTTTCCAGAGTTGAGGACGACCTCCGTCTATATCTTTTAAGTACAATAGCCTTCGGGCGACATTGAGTACAGATCCTGCATTAGCAGGTGATTGTCGACACAACAAAAATCCCAATTTTTTTTTTCACAAGTGTTTTTGAGGCCTGCTCACTACACCCTAGGTACCCTTCTGGGACCAAAAAGTCAAAAAAAGCAAGAATTAGGCGGTTTTGAGCATCTAGAGTTTATTCCCCGGCCATTTTCTGTACCACCAGTGCATTTTGTATGGGCCAGCGCCTGGTCAAAAAATCGAAAAATCGAAAAAAAAAATTTTTTTTCTTCGGACCCCTGAGTTGGGTTTTTGGGCACCAAAAAGTGCAAAAAAAACGCAAAATTTTGGTGTTTTGACCCTTCGGAAGCGCCCAAAAACGTACTTTTGTGTACAAAAACACGCATATTAGTAGGTCATAAAATGGCCCAAAGAATCCAAAGAAAACCTCAGAAATAGATGTTCGCGAAAAAAATTCGCAAGTCAAACTTCAGCCACAATACGGTCATTTTGTGCATACCCTGTGACTGTGGTGGCTAGAGAACACGCACATGCAGACCCGTTCCTTGCAATTTCCAGTGTTGTGTTTATCAATGCATGCATCCAGAGGACCTCTGGTTTACGAAATCGTAGGCACTCCTGTGCAAAAATGAAGTCGGTTTTTGACCCAAAATCGGGGTGGGTGGGCCATAATTTGCTCCAAATTTGGCCGAAAATTGGGATTTTTCTGAAAATTTCATTGTGCCCAGCAAAAATCCTTGATTTTTTGAAGAATTTTCCAAAAAATATGCTATACCCCCTGGGGCCATAGATGGTAGTCGGGCCGAGTCGGGCCGACCACTTTTCGTTATTTTTTTTTTCAAAAATTTTTTTTTCAGAGTCGGCCCGAGTCGGCCCGAGTCGAAAAAAGTCGGCCCGACTCAAAAAAAAGTCGGCCCGAGTCGGCCCGAGTCGAATTTTTTTTTGGTTTTTTTTGATTTTTTTTTGTTTTGTTTTGTTTTTTTTTTGGTTTTTTTTTTTTTGGAAAAGATTTTACTGTGGGGGGGGGCCGACGGGACCCGAGTCGGGCCGACTCGGCCCGACTCGGGCTGACTCGGGCTGACTCGGGCCGACTCGGGCCGAGTTTTTTTTTCGACTCGGGCCGACTTTTTTTTTTAAAAAAATTTTTTTTTCGACTCGGCCCGAGTCGGCCCGACTTTTGAAAAAAAAAAAAAAAAAAAAAAAAAGTCGGCCCGAGTCGGCCCGAGTCCCAGATTTTCCAAAAACTCGGCCCGACTCGGGCCGACTACCATCTATGACCCCCTATGACTGGACCCAACTCCCCTCACTATTTTTTCTCTAAAAAAGCCCCCAAAATTCCATTTTTACCATTTTTACCATTTTTACCATTTTTGACCAATTTAGGGTACCTCCAATTGCCCCAAAAAAGTTCAGACTTGCCCTAAAAGTGTTTTTAGGGCAAGTCTGAACTTATTTGGGGCAAGTCTGAACTTTTTCAAAATAGGGTAGGGTAAATCTGACTATTCCCCTTTTTTTTTTTGATTTTTTGGGGTAAAAATTTCTGATGAAAATTTCTGGCCATAGCAAAGTGCCGCATGTCTGCGTACGGTTACAGAGCAACTAGTTGGCGATTCCGTGGGGGGAGTTGGGCTCCCTGTTTCTTCCCTGATCCCACAACCACAAACAGAGAAAGACACAAAAATGGATGTGACGATACAGGGGTATGCTGAAACGGAGCATGTGATCGAGGTGGGTGAGGATGACACAACGGAGGCCCTGCGTCGGAAGGTGGCGACAGCAACGGGGTTGGACAAAGACAGCTTTCACATGGGCTTCGGCGGGAAGGAGGAAGGAGAGGACATCACAGAACTGAGTGCTGGGGACAAAGTAGTACTGACGAAAACGACGAAATACGAGGCCATATCAGCACTTCATGCACTGGGTGAGACCGACATCACAGATGAAAGGTTGAAGAAGGTGACCGATCCGAAGGTGGCTTCCTTGCTTCTGCAGGCAGAAGTTGTGACTGCGATCCCAGATGGCTTCTTCGAGGGAAGTGCAGTAACGTGCATTGGTTCCAGTTGCGTGTCGATTGTGGATGACATTCGTGACACTTCCCTTCCTCACTGCGACACCATACTGGACCTACCAAGGTTGCCCTTCGTCACCGCGATTGGGCACCGGTTCCTAGCTGGCTGTACAATGTTGTCGACTGTTGACTTCACAGGCATGCAAGCAGTCACTTCGATCGGGGACGACTTCTTACGTAATTGCACGACGTTGTCGACTGTTGATTTCACAGGCATGCAAGCAGTCACTTCGATCGGGAACTGCTTCTTATACAATTGCACGAAGTTGTCGACTGTTGACCTCACAGGCATGCAAGCAGTCACTTTGATCGGGAACTGCTTCCTAGATGGTTGCAAGAAGTTGTCGACTGTTGACCTCACAGGCATGCAATCAGTCACTTCGATCGGGAACTGCTTCCTATATGGTTGCACGAAGTTGTCGACTGTTGACCTCACAGGCATGCAAGCAGTCACTTCGATCGGGAACTGCTTCCTATATGGTTGCACGAAGTTGTCGACTGTTGACCTCACAGGCATGCAAGCAGTCACTTCGATCGGGGACGACTTCTTACGCAATTGCACGACGTTGTCGACTGTTGATTTCGCAGGTATGATAGCAGTCACTTCGATCGGGAGCTACTTTCTAGATGGTTGCACGACGTTGTCGACTGTTGACCTCACAGGCATGAAAGCACTCACTTCGATCGGAAACTTTGGGCTGGGGAGCCGACAGCCGCGCCGAGTGCAGCTGCCTAAGTAAGGGTCCCTTTTCAGCTTTTGAAATAATAAAAGACATAAGATCTTTTGTCTTTGCCCCTACCAAAAATATGAAACTGGAGATGTTTTTTTATGGCACAGTTTTGCATCCTCGCGCGCGTACACTGATACAACCAAGCATGTTGTTGTTTTGTACCAAGTTAAAACAAATGCTTTGCGGGAAATGATTTAATGTCTTTTTGTTTTTCGGGGACATGACACTTGCGACACGTGTTTGTAAGAAATTTTTTTGGTATACGCGAAGACTGGCGAATTCTCGTGCTCCTCACTTCTCGCCCTAAGACCGTTTGGTCTGGGAGGGTTTGGGGTTTTTCTTGCTCTCAGTTCACTCTTGAATAATTACGAGAAGTGTTTGCTATATTTGTCATACAAAAGGTGTGTGAGTTCTGTTTTGTTTTTTAAGGGTTTTTTCCTTGTGGACAGAAATTTCTGGGCGTCTTGAAGAAAAATATATTCTGAAAGAAGCCTTCAAGGGGAAAAACAAAAGAAGTTTTCGTTTTTATTTGCTTTGATCTGGGTGAGGAAGCGTTCCAACTTTTCAATATCTCCCCCATGTTTCTATTTTCCCACCCCTGTTTTTAGAATCAACAGAGTGTGTCTATTTTGTACGAGTATGCAATACGTCTGGAAATGAAAGACGCGTTCTTCGGGTGCCATGAGTCTTGCCGTTTCCCCTTCCCCCCTTGTGCTCCACCTCTCCCCCGTACTTCAGGACGCGGGTTTTCGGAGTTTTTGCGGGACTTTTGGGGTTTGAAATAATAAAACCTACATTCTCGAACTTTTCTACTGACGTGATTTTCATTGGACGCATCCATTTTTTTTGAATAAAGAGAAACGCTAAATGTATTTTTGGCCCCCCTCTGTGAGTATTGATTGAATTGGAGTCGGGGAGCACAAGCAAAGGGCAATGAAAGGGAAACAATGAACATTAATTAAACAAGCTAGAAAAGAGACAGTATTTATTTCCGAACACACACACACACAATTCCAATCATTCAATCCGAAAGAGCCCAATCATTTCGGTTTGTATTATTTCCTAACAAACCGTACGCGTACCGCTTCGTATGTTTGTATACAAAAAAAATAAGAACAAAAAGCCAACTTAACCCATAACAACCCCTGACTGATAGTGCATGACGTGGGTACGAAACAAAGGATGAACGGGGGTTGTATTATTTCCACGTAGAAGAAAGGTGGATTTTTCAAGGGAAAAGTGACTAAGAGAACAATGTGTGTGTGTGGACACTTCCGAAACTGTAGTCAGTATCGGTCTGCGAATCAAATTGAAAACGGCGTGTTTACGCTTCATATCGCAGAGGATAGAGAAACTGAAAAGTCATGAAAATACAAAAACGGACGTTTAAAACAGCAAAAACAACTGAAGCTTTTCTGCAGTGCATTTGCCACACTTACTACTCCTACTTCAGGCATGCTTCGGGATGCCTACGCCTGCACTTCTTCCTTTGGAACCCTGCTTCAGCAGATTCTTGGTGGTCTCCAGCTGGTCGAGTTTGACCCCACCGCGTGTCCCACAGCGAGACCAAACGTCTTCACTTCGTTGTCGATCGCTAAACCCGAACGTCGAGCCTCTTCAGTGCTTCGGCGGTGGATTGCTCCTTCACAGAAGAGTCATCATCCTTCACACCTTTCAAGAGTTGATAAGTCACCTGAGCAGACAGTTCAGAACACTACCTTCACACATCTGCTCTTCCTCATCACCTGTAAAGGACGTGGTGGCGGCTTTCCACTGATTTTCCTCTCAACCGCGTGTGGTCACGTTTCTGCGGTCGTACGACCTCCACCAATGCTTTCCTCCACGCACTCCGTGCCTTCTTCCCACCATGATTGCCTCCTTCAGTGTTCTGATGTCCTCTCCTACTCCCACAACCCCACCACACAACAGAGCAACACAAAAAAGAAGACAAAATGGACGTAACCATCAAGGGGTACGACGACAACTTGTTCATGATCGAGGTGGGTGTGGATGACACAACGGAGACGATGCGGCAGAAGGTGGCGTCTGCAACAGGGTTGTGCGAAGACAGCTTCCGCATGGGCTTCGGAGGGAAGGACGAAGGAGACGACATCACAGAACTGAGTGCTGGAGACACAATCATCCTGACGAAAGTGAAGAAGTACGCAGCCCGAGCAGAGCTTCATGCGTTGGGTGAGACGGACATCACTGCAGAGCGGTTGGAGGAGGTGGAGGATCCTGAGGTGGCGTGTTTGCTTCTGCAGGCGGAGGTTGCGACTCTCATTCCGGATGACTTCTTGTCGAGTTCATCATTAACGAGACTTGATCTGAGCTCTGTGTCGTGTGTGACGGAGGTTGGTGATAGGTTTCTGTACAGTTGTACAACGTTGACAAGCATCGACCTGTCAGGGTTGAGCAATGTGACGCGCATCGGTAGCTGCTTTCTCTCCGACTGCGAAGGTTTAACCACTCTGGATCTTTCGCCACTCAGCAACTTGACAGAAATCGATGGCTGCTTTCTCAGCAGCTGCAAAGGTTTAACCACTCTGGATCTTTCGCCACTCAGCAACTTGACGCGCATCGGTTACTACTTTCTCGACGGCTGCGAAGGTTTAACCACTCTGGATCTTTCACCACTCAGCAACTTGACGCGCATCGGTAGCTACTTTCTCTCCAACTGCGAAGGTTTAACCACTCTGGATCTTGCGCCACTCAGCAACTTGACGCGCATCGGTGACTACTTTCTCTACGGCTGCGAAGGTTTAACCACTCTGGATCTTTCACCACTCCCGCCGTTTACCCGTGCTTGACCTGATCTCTCAGCGTTGACATTCAGGGCACTGGGCAGAAGTCACATGCCACTCGCCACCGCTGTGATGAAGCGACATGCTGTGGTTTAATTAACCAGTGGGATTCCTCTTGTTCGTAACAGTTCCAAGTTGGTACTTCATTGTAGACGCGTCCAGGGCAGTGTTAGCCGAGAATCAGAGGCCGCAGTTGCACCCGAGATCGCGACCGCAGCCACATCAACCCTATACTAACGCGAACCCTCTAGCAATCTACACGTACCCTCGGATCCAATCCTTTTCCCGAAGTTACGGATCTAGTTTGCCGACTTCCCTTACCTACATTGTTCTGTCGGCCACAGGCTTTTAGCCTAGGAGACCTATTGCGGTTAACGGTACGGCCTGATGCAAGAGAAAGCCATCTCCCCTGTTTTTTCCATGCTCTGCAGGTTAAGGTTATTGGCTCGCCCTTTCTTACGAACTGCACTTCGTTGAAGAGTATTCACCTTACCGGCTGCAGCAGTGCTGTGTCCAACGCAGTAGTGAAGTGCAAGCTGAGCAAGCTTGTGGTTGAAGCACGTCCGAAACGCAGCAGAGACGAATCACCCCAGCAAGCACACAAACGGCAGAGACACGCACAATGACGATGAGGTGTGCTGCTTAGAGCGGGCTTGCTCGAGTCGCTCTTTTAGCGAAAGCATACATGGTGGCAGTTTAGTGAGGACACATCAGTTGGCAAATGTTTGTTTAATGTTCATGAGGGTAGCATCGGTTTGTAATGTGGTCCACGTTTTTGTGGGAATTGTCAAGATCTTGATCACAAAGATGAAGATTTGGGCTGTGTAAAAATGTTTGTCTTCTTTGCCTTGTCGGGTGTGTACACTGTATGTGAAACAACTGTGGATCTGCAGGTACATGCTCTGATGTTCATTCAGTGTGGTGTTGTGGTTTTGTTACGCTTTCTTACGTTAGTAGTAGAACTCAAGTAGAGTTGAAGAAGGGACCTTGCGAACATTCTTTCGCAGGTGGGTACAAGCTGTCACCGTGGCACTCAGCTACGGTGCAGAAGAGGCAGTAGGGCAGACCAACTACCAAAGGTGGGGTCTGTGCTAGAGGGAAGGGGTTACGTTTTCAGGGTGTGTGCACTGTACGTGAGACAACTGATGTGCGCTGTTGTTTATCCAGTATCACGAACCTAGGTCATTTGAAAGCATATTCGGGGATGGTACATGGGGACAGGAAGGGTAACAAACAAGGTGGTCGCCCTTCTTTATTAGCACGCCATATGTTAGGGTTTTGTGCATTGCTTCTTTCATTTGTTTTATGCTTTCATGCAATGCTAAAAGGAAATTGAACACCGACCCCTCGAAAACTCGTTTGTAACTGTTCGAGGATAAAATATAACTGTGTTCCTTCCCATCCCTCCACCTTTTCACGCGTACCGCTTCGTATGTTTGTGTACAAAACAATTTCAGGCACATTTCGTGCTTCAAGTGTCCGTCCGTATTGGGGGGTGAGGGTGGTGTTGGGTCTCTTCTGCACCCCTCTTGCAGTGTCGCGTCGTTCCTTGTGGCAAAGGAGGTGCACAAGCAAGGAATGGAAGTCGCAGTCGAAGCACTCTACTTCAGCACAGCTCTTAGCCTTTTTGCGTGGCACCTTTTCTGAAACAAGCTCTCGTCAGAGATGCTGACGTGGAACTCATGTTCCGTATCCCCTCACCATCCACGTTGCAGAGTCGTGCACGACACGCTGGGAGTGATTTGAAGAAAACATGGACTCTGTGCGAGATGCTGCCTCAGGCGGAGCTGTCAATAGCTCCCCCACTCCGTCGGGCATCGAAGGGGCAAAGGTCGTAGTGGCATGTTGTGCAGAAGTGTCTCTGCCAAAGCGGGAGCGTGACCACATGTTGTGACCCCACGTTGCTGGAAATGTGTTTGATTGTCAAGCGCAGACATGTGGAAAATGTGTGTCCAGGTGCCGACGCAGACAAGTCTCTTACAGTCTCTTGACCTTTTTCGAACTGCAGTGTGCGAAAGTGAATTCGAATCTCCCCACAATCTCACCACATCCCTCCCATACCCCTGCCCCTCTGCACAAAAAGCTCTACTAACACCACACATCAGAAAACCACAAACATCACGATGCACACCAAAACGGCACTGCTGCTCTTCGCGTCCTTCTCTGCTGCCGCATCACAAGGGCTCTCTTTTGAAGGGTACGGGAACAACGTGTTTGCTGGGGAGCCCACCTCACGCCGAACAGTCTCCACGCTTGAGGGGGTTGACGTGGGGAGTGGGGTCTCCAGTTCGATTGTGACTGGGTCCATGACTTTTCCTCGCTCTGGATGGCATGGGTTCAACTGCTCTTTTGCAGGCACTTCCCTTGCTTTTGTATGGGTTGACGGCCACCTTGTGTGCACAGACTCGAAGTTCAGAAAGGACCCCACCCACCCCAACATCACCTACAGCTATGTGGACAGCCCCTTACTCGTCTCCAACTCAAGACGCACCTTGCCTGTGAGGGCCCACTTCTACCGGAACGCATCCGTGTCTGGGGTGCAAAGCTCCTTCACAATGCGCTGGGGAGACAACAACACATTGTGCAGCCCCATCCCAAGCGATGTGCTCTCTGCCTCTTTGGGCGAAGCGGAAGAGACGAGAGAAAAGATGCAGCGCTCCCTGGTGAAAGGGTGGGGGAATTGGAACAACTTTAACCTGCTTGATGTGGTCCGTATGCCAGACTCCGCCGTTATTACCACGATCCTGTGCAAAGACACGCAATGCATCAACGGAACATGCATCGAACCCTTCCGCGCAGGTGGGGTCGAGGTTCGTGTGGGTGCACGCGCAGCAGACCTGTCCTACTCTCAGCTCTTCGTTGGAAATCACAGCGGCGCCTTGAACGTGAACGTCTCGATTGAGTTCGCAACATCACCAGACGGGAAGGACATGACACTACTGGTCACTCCCCAGAAGGCCACAACCGGCCCTGGACACACTCTCATCCTGAAGGGGCGATTTGCGTGGTACAGAGAAGGCACGGTGAAGACGTCATCCACCAGCACCATGACTCTCCAGGGTGCTGGCCTGGATGAGACCGTCTTGTACACATCAGCGGGAGGTGTACGAGGGGGAGACTTCCTTGAGTTCCCTCTCGACAACGGTGCTGTTGTGGTTTCCACGAAGCCTACATCTGTCGAGTCTGCACAGATGTCGTTTGCAGCGCTTGCGAGGGCACACCAAACACACCTTGAGGAAGAGTTTGGGGAGAAGAACATGACAGAAGTGGCAGAGGCTGTGCAGACTTCTGTGATGTGGAACCTCATGTACACCCCCCTCGAAAACGGCCCATTCTTCCCTGTGTCGCGTGCGTGGGACCGTGTGGGGGACTACTCATCGACAGACTTCAAGTACGTCATCTTTGACTGGGATAACTTCTTTGCCTCCCTCCTTTCCAGCTTTGTGAGCCGCGACCTTGCGTACAGCAACTTCATCCAAACCTCGAAGTCGAAGACGGCAGCAGGGTTCATCCCCAACAAGAGCGCAGCTGGCCTGAAATCACAGGACAGGAGTGAGCCCCCTGTGGGTGCAAAGGTTGCCCTCGAACTCTACAACCGCTTCCACGACAAATGGTTCCTTGAGGTCATCTTCGACGACATGCTTGATTGGTCCAACTGGTTTCTCCGTGAGAGAACCCTTGCGCCCCTCGACATGGTGTGCCTTGGCTCGTGGAACGAACTCGCTGTAAAACAAAATCCCTCGTCGGGGTACGTCGGGAACACAATGCACGACGCTGCACTGGAGTCGGGCCTTGACAACTCCCCCATGTACGATGGTGACTTCTTCAACACAAGCACGCACAAGATGGGCCTCTACGATGTTGGGTTCAACTCTCTCGTTGCCAGCGATGCAAAAGCTCTTGCAGAAATCGCACGAATCCTCAACCGCGACGAAGCAGCAGCCCTCCAGTCTCGCGCAGACCTGCTTTCCCACCTCATCTCACGACACCTTTGGAACGACGACCTGAAGATCTTCACGAACAGATTCCAAAATAACACAATGTCCACACGCATTTCCCCCACCTCTTTCTACCCCATGCTTGTGAAGGCAGCGACGGAGGAGCAGGCAGAGGCTATGGCAGCCAACTGGTTGATGTCTCCAGAACACTTCTGCGTCTCCCCCTCGGGGGACATGAAAGGCAACCACGACGACTGCTACTGGGGACTCCCCTCAATCCAGCGTGCAGACCCTGCCTACCCTGCCCTCGGTTATTGGAGGGGGTACGTGTGGGGCCCATTGGCACAGATTGTGTTTTGGGGTCTTCAACAGTACGAAACAGCCGCAGTTGTGACGGGTCGTAAGGCGTTGTGCGCACAGATGAAGGAGCTCCTTCTATCCCAGTGGCGCGACAACCGCCACATCTGCGAGAACTACGGGCCTCACAAGAACACGTCAGATTGCACAGGGGACCAGTTCTACCACTGGGGTGCACTCACCGGCTATATTAACCTTGTGGAGGCGGGGCTGTGAGTGAAGACACTGGGGAGTTGAGACAACAAGACATGACGGGGGAGGTGGGCAGAGAAATACACTACGTGCTGAACAGACTACGCGAGACAGGTTGGTTGTGTGCCTTTGTGCTTTACACTCCTTCCTTTGTCGCCGTTGTGAGACCCCCGATAAAGGCCAAAGTGGGGTGTAGTGCGTCACGTGTACGACTACGCTGTGTTGTTGGTAGTGGGCAGGTCGATCCTGACACGCAACCTATGGTGGCATACTTGAGCTGTATGTCAAGCGTTTCTTGTTTCTTCTTCTCTTTGTTGCATGGGTCTGTTTTTTCCACCAAATGTTTTTAGAGAGGTTTTCACTAATTTTCACTAATAAAGGTGCAACGGGAGCAGTGCGGCTCGCGTCCACTCATATTATCACCCAATGTTTTACCTATGTAACCCCTGTGTGTTTTTTTAACTCGTGTGATATGTTTTCATAATAATGTTTCATCGGGAGCAGTGCGACTTCGGGTCGACTGCGAGAGGTTTGCTGATAGTGTGCAGGTACAACCCGACACGCAACCTCTGTTAGGACCGGTGTGCATGGTTTTTCTTAGCGTCGTATCATCATATTTGTCGTTTTGTGCACACTCTTGTTTTCTTCGCACTCATGTGTTGTGTCATCGGATGGTTGTAGCGAGAGCAAAGGTTTGCAGGTTGTTGGTAGTGTGCAGACACGCAACCCTTGTTATGTTTTCAACCATGCAGATGATACCTTCTAGTTCCTTTTTTCCGTGGGGATGTTTCGCTACCCCGGATAATGTTGAACTGTTATTGAATTAGCGTTATTTGTCTTTATTGTTGTTTTAAAAAAGTCCCAAAATCCCGGTCGCGATAGTTCGCGAACTTTCCTGCAGTCAACGCAGGGAACAATACATCAACGATGTGATACAGGATATGGGTGGTTCAGTGATTCCACAGAACCGACATTGATGTGTCTCAACCAAAACCAAATCAGTTGAAAAAGGAGAGAGTTTTTGAAGTACCGACCCTCCCCCTTGAAATTGTCCCCCCTGGGGGAAAAAGTGAGGGGGGGACAATTTCTCGTACTGTAGGGGGGTGGCCGTTTTGGTGTGAAGAAGGGAGAGCAAAGGTTGTCCCCGCGACTCCCTTGAAATTGTACCCCCCCTGCCTTGAAATTGTCCGTCGGGGCAAAATACCAGTTTTTTGGGGGGGGCAATTTCACGGGGGAGGGTCGGTAAGGAAACAAAATGTTTTAAAAAGAAGGCAAAACGTTTCTCAATTATTTTTCGTTTGAGTGCAGAGTTTTTTTTAGGGACCGGTTTTTTTGAGCTTAGGGGGGGTGTAGGGGGAGCCACGTAGAAGGAAATCCTTAAGGACTTGCTGTCCAAAACCATTTTTTTTGAAATTTCGGTGAAGAAATCCACTAAAATGGGCGTACCTGGGCGCAAATCGCCCTGGGGATCACCCATATATCCCAATAAACCACCTGACGACCTTAACAGAGCATTTCTTGTCCCAAAAAAATGGGGTTTTTGTTTGTGACCAACTGGATAAATACACCGAAAAATAGATTTAAATTGTCAGACCGGTTCTTAGCTGTGCGCATCCATAAAAAACTAAAAAAATACTTGCGTCAGAAAATCCTAGTGTGTTGTACCGTGGTCCGAAATTCTTTCGGTCCCGGGTTCAACACCTGAGACGAATAATATATTTTGGTTTTTCCAGATTTTTCTCATTTTTTTGTCTCCTCACTCTTTCTGAGGATCTTCAAAATTGTCAAAAGTGAGAATTTTTTGGGAAAATGGCATATTTAGGGGCTCTTGAATCCATTATGAGGTCAGATGAATCAATCTGAGCATCACACATATCCTAATAGACAAAATGTCCGTTTATCAAAATACCTGAAAATGCCTCTTTATCCTATCTAAGGATGTCAGAAACCCTCAAAAGTGCAAAAATCTTGGGAATACAGGGTTTTTGGGCCATTCTGAATCCATTGCGGGGTCGGACGATTTGATTGGAGCATCAGAAGTGTCCTAATCGGTAAAATGTCGCAAAATTATGGGCAAAATGCCTTTATACCCTATCTAAGCAATTAGAATATGCTCGAAAATGCAATAATCTTGGGTATATGGGGTTTTTGGGCACATCTGAGTTCATTGCGGGGTCGTACGATCAGATCCGAGTATCACACAATGTCTAGAATTTCAAATATGCAACAAACACCTGTATTTTGGGTAAAATGACTAATAATCATATGGAAATGTCTCAAATATGCACGAAAATGCAAAAATCTTGGGTATATGGGGTTTTTATGGGACTTTTGAGTCAATTGCGGGGTCGCACGATCAGATTAGAGCATCACATAATGTCTAGAATTTTACCTGTGTAACAAATACCTGTATTTTGGTGTAAAATGCATATAACCATATCTGAATACCTCAAATATGCACGAAAATGCATAAATCTTGGGTATATGGGGTTTTTGGGCACTTTTGAGTCAATTGCGGGGTCGCACGATCAGATTAGAGCATCACATAATGTCTCAAATTTTACAGGTGCAACAAACACCTGTATTTTGGTGTAAAATGCATAGAACCATATCTAAATACCTCAAATATGCACGAAAATGCATAAATCTTGGGAATATAGGGTTTTTGGGCCAATCTGAGTCAATTGCGGGGTTGCACGGTCAAATCCGAGTATCAGGCCCTCTCTACAACTTAGCTGGTGCTCAAACATTGGGGTTACAGGCAAATTTACCTGTACACAGGCATATGACCTCTGTACGAACCTTATTTTCACTCTAAAATGCATTTTTCTTGGGTATATGGGGTATTTGAGCACATCTGAGTCAATTGCGGGGTCGTACGGTCAGATCCGAGCATCACACAATGTCTAACTGAGAAATATTTTGAAAAAAGTCGATTTTTTGGTGAAAATATTTTTCACAGAAAATCGAATTTTACTATTAAGATTGGCTTTGGGCATGACCCAGTAAGGTTACTATGGGCCCCATGGGACATATAGACCCGAATACCAGGCCGTATTTTCAAAAAGTTGATAATCCCAGTATATGGTATGGCCCTGTGGTACGAAATTTTTGGCCGAAAAAATCGACCAAAAAATCGTCATTTTCGGGGGTCACGGTGACAAAAAGTTGCATTTTTTCACGAAAAATGGTCGGAATGTGACTTGAATGGGCTCTAATGGGTATATTATGCACATAACATACCTAAATTATGTCGATATTTCACCGGCGGAGCCGAAAAAATCGATTTTCAGGGTGTGCAAAACTGTAAAAATGACGAAAATCGGAAAAATGACGATTTTTTGGTCAAAATATTTTTCACAGAAAATCGAATTTTACTATTAAGATTGGCTTTGGGCATGACCCAGTAAGGTTACTATGGGCCCCATGGGACATATAGACCCGAATACCAGGCCGTATTTTCAAAAAGTTGATAATCCCAGTATATGGTATGGCCCTGTGGTACGAAATTTTTGGCCGAAAAAATCGACCAAAAAATCGTCATTTTTGGGGGTCACGGTGACAAAAAGTTGCATTTTTTCACGAAAAATGGTCGGAATGTGACTTGAATGGGCTCTAATGGGTATATTATGCACATAACATACCTAAATTATGTCGATATTTCACCGGCGGAGCCGAAAAAATCGATTTTCAGGGTGTGCAAAACTGTAAAAATGACGAAAATCGGAAAAATGACGATTTTTTGGTGAAAATATTTTTCACAGAAAATCGAATTTTACTATTAAGATTGGCTTTGGGCATGACCCAGTAAGGTTACTATGGGCCCCATGGGACATATACACCCGAATACCAGGCCGTATTTTCAAAAAGTTGATAATCCCAGTATATGGTATGGCCCTGTGGTACGAAATTTTTGGCCGAAAAAATCGACCAAAAAATCGTCATTTTTCGGGGTCACGGTGACAAAAAGTTGCATTTTTTCACGAAAAATGGTCGGAATGTGACTTGAATGGGCTCTAATGGGTATATTATGCACATAACATACCTAAATTATGTCGATATTTCACCGGCGGAGCCGAAAAAATCGATTTTCAGGGTGTGCAAAACTGTAAAAATCACCAAAATCCCAAAAATCACGATTTTTTTTCAAAAATATTTTTTTCAAAAAAATCGATTTTAAAATATTGGTTTGGCTTGTGCGGGGACCTGAATCTGGGGCAACATACCCTGTGGGACATACTGGGCCCGATGCAAGGCCGATTTTTCAAAAATATGGTTGCCCCGGTAGACGGTATGGCCCTGCAGGTCAGTGCATCGGGCCAAAAATCATGAAAAAATCATGATTTTGGGGTCTGGCACCCCATGGGCACATATATCTGGGGGTGTGAAATATGCATGGAATCGACCGATTGGGGGTGTTATAGGTCCTGGGGGCCCACATGGGCCATATTTCACGCTATTGGGTCACGGGAAAGTGATTTTGACATTTTTTCATCGATTTTAGCTGTGAGAACCCTTCAAAAACACTGATTTTGGGGTGTTTCTGAGACGGTACGCTATACCCAGGGTCATATTAGGTATTAGTCCGGTCGACTTTTTGAAAAAACGACCCCGCAATGGACTCAGGGGTGCCAGATAGTGTATATGCACCAGAATGGATTCACGGGAAAAGTCAAAATTGGGTGTCAGATACATGCTGCCATAAGTGACGAATTTCAAAAGTTGAGATTTTTCGAAAATCAGGGTTCAGTACACGCTGTACCCAATCCTGGGGGCCAAAATTTTCAACTTTTTGAAAAAACGGGCGGTATATGGCCCTAAAGTGTCAAAATGAGTTAATTGCGACCTCGGACGGCCTCCGGAGATGAGTAGAAGTTTATTTACTGAAAAAAAAAGTCAAAACACAGGCAAAATCCCACCTTCCACAGGTACAGTCAAAACTTTTATCCAGATCTCATGTTTTTTCAAAAAATTTTAAATTGTTTTTATGACTAACACCTCCGAAATTTTTCCTGATAAGATGGAATATGGTCCTGTCGTAGTATGCAGTGTGTTTGCAGGCAAAAATTTGCATTTTCTCGCCCCAGACATTTTTTTATACATAAAAGTGCATAAAGGGACCCCTGACCCCAAAATCCGGGTTCCAGCTTTTTGAAGGGGTCACCCTACAGGCCACCTCAAAAAGTTGGCCCGTAGGGCCAACTTTTTGAAAAAACGGGGTTGCGATGTGTCCTGGGGGCCCGAAGGGCCCCCAGGACACATCGCTGGGAAAAAAATATTAGGTTTTTTGGGGTCTATATAGGGTTGCTGTGGGGGTCACATGGCCGAAAAATGGCCATTTTTGGCCTATTTTTGGCCATTTTTTTAAGGTAAAAAATCCACTTTTTTTTTGTACATCCCCTTGCCCCCGGTAAAATTTACCAAACATATGGCCCTGTTGGACATACTGGGCCCATGAGTCGGTCGCTGGATCACCAAACTAGTTGCCCTATTTGCTAAAATCATGTTTTCAGGGTCAAAAATAGGGTGTTTTTTAGGGTCAAAAATAGGGTGTTTTTCAGGGGTATGTTAACCACGTATGTGTCTTAGGGACCAAATTTTCCAGGAATGTGAACCAATCGGGTCGCAATGGGTCCAGGGGGCCCGGAGGGCCCCCATGCAGGGAAAATTTGCAACAATCCTGGGCAATGCTGGGGGCCGATAGGGTGTGCCTATACACGTGTTTTTACGTGTTTTTGGGCACTTTTCAGGATTTTCGAAAATTTTTGCAACACCAAAATCAAAAATTTCGGTCTAGGAGGCCCATATCTGGAAAAAATCGATATTCCAATGGCCTCATTGGGACATATTGGGCCCAGGACCCTATTTTCAGGTCCCAGGAAAAGCCAAAACAATAAAAAAAATAGCTCAGGCGACCCCCAAAAATAGGCGAAAAACAGCCATTTTTAGGGTGTTTTTTAGGGGTATTTTTACACACACAAATTGTTTACCATAGCACACCCCCAGGCTGCCTCAAAATTTTATCTTTATTTGATTTTTCCAACCCACATAGGGGTATTGGAGGCACAACTTTCACCAAGCCTGGGGAATTCGGCACTGCACACACACAACTGAAAAAGGCAAAAATCACCTGTTTTTCAAGGTGTCGCAGGGTAAATGTTGTTCCTTAAAAACCAAATTTTTTCTAAAAAATCGGCCCTGCGGGTGAAAAAACGACACTATGGGGGGTATTCCAGGGTGTGGGGGCCCCAAAAATCCGGTTTAAGACCACGAGAGGGTCCGAATACACACCTGAGAAGGTCCCGGGGAGTAAAAAAATGGCCATTTTTGGGGGGTCAAAATCTCACTTTTTGGGGGGATGTTTGTATACCCAGTACCGACCCACTAGCTGGGATGCCCAACTTTTCGCGAATATGGGGGCCCGTAGGGCCCCCGGGGCCCAGGGGGCCCAAAATATCGTGTTGCAGATGCCAGGAGAACATGTTTCAATATTTTGGATACATTTTTCCATAGGGTCATTTTCAAAAGCACTGATTTTAGGGGTATTGAGCGAGGTACCCATACCCATGGGTTATCCTATATATTAGTTTTCACTCGGATGTGAAAAAACGATGTCGCAATGGATTCAGGGGGCCCAAATAGGGTATATGGCCCAGGAAATTTTCAAAAAGTTGACCCAACCAGGTATACAGGCATACAAGCCGGTAGGTCAACAGATAGGGTGTTTTCCGCACCCAAAATATGGGGTCATGACCATGTGGGTCAGACCTGAATTGATAAATGTTTCGCACAGGTTTTCGCGAATACCCCCTCTATTCCGAATGCGCTACAAGAGTTTTAAATTTTAGGCTATTTAGATTCACTTTTCAAAACAAAATGGGTCTCCAGAACACACATGAGGTTCACATGTACCTCTACAGAAACCTTGGTTTTGGTCGGATTTTGAGGCCAATTTTTGGGTTCCCACCAATTTCCTAGGGTATACTGGGATATTGCCCGTGTGTCCAAAAGTGATTTTTGGGGCCTTAGGACTCCGGAGAATCCATTTAACGGTCGTTTTTGCACCGGAAAGACCTATCTAGTACCCAAAAATCGAATTTTCATATTTTTGAAAAAGTGACCAAAAATCGACTTTTTTTGGTAACATTGTATGGCATAAATTATTCTACATAATGTGTGATGCTTGAATAAAAACTTACGACCCCATAATGTACTCGGAACTCACCCATGTAATTGTTGAGAAAAAAAAACTTTCCGAAAAAATGAAATTTCAACCCGAATATGCACATTTGGGTCATTTTACGGCTATGTAGGTCATTTTGTATGTGTTTTTCGATTATATAGGTGATTAGGATATGTGTGATGCTCAGATTAAATCGTAAGACCCCGCAATTGACTCAAATGTGCCCAAAAACCCTATATACCCAAGATTATTAACTTTTCCAGCATATTGGACATCCTTAGGTATGGTTATAAGCCATGATACGGCTATTGCTGGAAAAATAGCCGTAAATTGTGGTTGGTATTGATTTCAGAAATTATGTGATGCTTA
Organism: Rhynchopus sp. YZ270_cl-10; assembly: GCA_964035575.1. Lineage (NCBI taxonomy): Eukaryota > Euglenozoa > Diplonemea > Diplonemida > Diplonemidae > Rhynchopus > Rhynchopus sp. YZ270_cl-10. The sequence continues at coordinate 1,552,100 of OZ037863.1, forward strand.
GATCATGCCATAGACGCTTTTAATGGATTCATATGAGCTCATACTACCCATATACCCCTTCAGAAGCCCCTTTTGACTCTTATGAATATCCTTATATAGGCTTCCACTTGTGCAGAACCTTCTCAGTGTACAAGATGTTAGGTACAAAAAAACCATCATATTTTTTACACTACTGGCATGCTTCCCAGGACACGTCTGTACTCAGAACGTTGTAGAGAAAAAAGGCAACCAACGATTTCTAAAGCTACAGTTTCTGTACTTCATTGGTATGGAAGCATGAAGATTATATCTTCTCACACAACTTTGTCAAACATGGCCAGTCTCGAAAGAGACTGGCCTTTTTTACGTTAGCATGATCGTCTTGTGCACAAGAAGCAAACCCAAAAACACACACGATTCACACATGACATAACACACAAGTGCTTACTGCACCCCATTTTTATATCGCCTGCAAAACCATATTTGTGACACTTGTTCCCCTTCAGAAGCCACTGTTGACTCTGTCGAATATCCTTCTGTAGGATCACACTTAAGGATATTTTTATGTAGAACCTTCACAGTGACCAAGATGTCAGGTACGAAAAAGCAACCGTATTATAGACATTGGCAGAAGGCTTCCCAGAACAAGTGGGTACCTAGAACATTGTAGAGAAAAAGGGCAACCAACGATTTCTAAAGCTACAGTTTCTGTACTTCATTGGTATGGAAGCATGAAGATTACTCTTCTCACACAACTTTGTCAAAACATGGCCAGTTTCGAAAGAGACTGGCCTTTTTTACGTTAACATCACCTTGTGCAAACCCAAAAAACACACATGATTCCCATGTTCTTCGAATATTTTGGTGATTAGGATATGTGTAATGCTCAGATTAAATTGTACGACCACGCAATTGACTCAAATGAGCCCAAATATCCCGTATTCCCAAGATTTTTGGACTTTCGAGCACATTGGGCATCCTTAGGTATGTTTATAAGCCACTCTACGGCTATGTTAGAAAAAAAACCCACCATAATAATGATACATATGGCATGATTCCCAGAACATGTTGGCACTTAGAACATTGTAGAGAAAAAGGGCAACCAACGATTTCTAAAGCTACAGTTTCTGTACTTCATTGGTATGGAAGCATGAAGATTATTCTTCTCACACAACTTTGTCAAAACATGGCCAGTTTCGAAAGAGACTGGCCTTTTTTACGTTAACACGATCGTCTTGTGCACAAGAAGCAAAAAAAACCCACACAACAACAGCAGAAGTTTAGAACCACATTCAGACCCTGACCCAACTCCAACAAGGGGCCCCTGTCTTGTCAACCACTGGACCCAGAAATGGGACATCCGTTAAAATTGGATCGATACAGAGAAGATTAGCATGGTCCCTGCGCAAGGATGACACGCATTAATCGAGAAAGTATCAACTTTTTTTTTGTCCCCCGGATCACACGTATTTTTTACACTGGTGTCTTCTTCATGCTTCCCAGACCAACACATATGTGCAGACATACCCATCACCCACAGGTGGCAAGTGGCAGGCTGCAGTAACCCATTGAAATATTGGTTTCAAAAAACGACCATATGGTTTATGCTACTGGCATGCTTCCCTGAGCATATACATGTCGAAAGCTGTGTAGAGAAAAAGAGCAACCAACGATTTCTAAAGCTACAGTTTCTGTACTTCATTGGTATGGAAGCATGAAGATTACTCTTCTCACACAACTTTGTCAAAACATGGCTAGTTTCGAAAGAGACTGGCCTTTTTTACGTTAGCATGATTGTCTTTGTGTGTCTTTGTGCAAAGCAAAAAAAAAACACACACAAGAAGTGAGGATCTTCAAAACCACGTTTTTGACCTGACCCACCTCCAACTAGACAACCCTGTCTTGTATTCCGACAATATGGTATCTATTGAGCCGGGATGTGTTGGCTGCATCCTGAAACCCCTAGCTTCTGGGGGGGCAAGCTTCTCCAGAACTGGGCACTCTTTGAGGTGGACCAAAGGCACCTTCAACTTCTGTGTTGATGTGTTGTCCGTGTTAGTCTACTGTCCTGTTTGCGGCCTTGGTGTAAACCAGGGCAACAATCAGAGTGAAATGGGGTGAACCGGGCCAGGCTGGTCTCACAGAGCAGCTCATAACTCCTGCAGTGGACAGTTCAAGGATCGCAGCACAGAGCAGAGTGAGGGTGTTTCCAACTCAATGGCTTGAACTGGAGAAGCGTTTCTTTTTTACATTTTTCCATGTGAACATTGTTTCCACATCACCATACACATGTGTTGTTGATACACCCCACCACGTTGCCCAGACCATTCCTACCCACATTATTCACCACAAGTGGCATGTTTACCAGCACATGTTGGTGCTTAGAGCAATGTTAAGAAAAAGGGCAACCAACGATTTCTAAAGCTACAGTTTCTGTACTTCATTGGTATGGAAGCATGAAGATTATATTCTTCTCACACAACTTTGTCAAACATGGCCAGCCTCGAAAGAGACTGGCCTTTTTTACGTCACCATGAGAAAAAACATTCACACATATGATGCATGTACAAAGTGTGTGTCACCCTGACCCACCTCCAACAAGACAACCCTGTCTTGTTTTCCCATACTCTCCCTATGTTTGGGTGCTAAGTTAGTGTGCTACTTCGAAACCAAACAACTCGTTCAGCAACAGCTAAAACTTGAAAAGACCTTTCTATTTAAGAAAATTCTTTACAATTTTTATGATGCGGTCCTGCTGTTGGGCCTGATATGGCCCAAGGCGGAACTACTTTCATATGATGTAAATCCCGTACGTTCGTACAGAATATTACCCATGATGATTATTCTTACATTAGCGTGTAACACTAATTCTGACTGCGTTCTATTTCACACTTCAAATATTAGAACTGGATGTGGGGCTGCCAGTTTACTGGTGGTCCCGATCCAGCACACAACGCAAGCACCCTTTTTTATATTTTCCCACCCAGCACCCCCCCTGTGTCTGTGTTGTTGCCTAAGCATCGCCTTTTACAGGCTTCCTTGCAGGGAGTGTTCGGTCAAGTGATAGTGATGAAGAAGGACAGGGGCGAGTTTTCTCGTGAAATGCTTTGAAGCCTCTGACATTGAGAGGCTCGCTCCGACCTCTGTTTTTAATAACCCACATCACAGTGGTAACCACTGTGTATGTATGGTATGTATGGTATGTTTGTTTTTGTTTTGTTAAAAAAGAGGGTATGCCACTCCTGGATGTTGTGCAGCTCCAGGGCAACATGTGTGAACGGACCAGGTTGCCCTGGCGACCCGTCACCCCAATGAGAAATTGCGTTAATATCATCAGTGCACAAGGCACTGTATCAGATATTAAGCTGATAAGAACAGATAATACACTTGATCTTAGCCAAAAGGCCGAGAAGGTATGACTTCTTTTTAGTCCATACCGAATTCGACACCCATGTACAGGGAAGCATGATTATGATCAATATTACTAGGAAACAACAAGGCAAGCAGATTACACACCCATGTCACAGGGAAGTAAGTGAAGGTGATGATCAATCTTATTAGTAAAAACAAGGCCGCCGAAGCAGCTACACAAATTGCCAATGTGGCAACGCCGAAGCGGCCCATGGCGGGAATTGGGTAGTTTTCAACCAGCAATCTCTCCACAGCGTCCCTATTTGGTCATTGCTTATGGAATTATCCCGAGCGCAAGAATACCTCCTTTTCTCCCAGTCGTGTCACAAAGCTATGTCCACAGGGAAGTGTGTTGGGGTGGTAACATATAGACACCACGTAAAGTTAACACACCAAAACTACCACCGCCAATGTGCCTCCCTATAGACATCTGTGCAGCCGATAGGTGGAACAAACAAGGGCAAGACTGTACTCTACACAGGATCTGTTTTTGAGTGCATTTCCCTGAAGGTGTTGGAGTTTCGCATGTTGTTAAACTCAGCTAGAGGTTACATACCTTACTGGTGTCTGACCTGATCAACAAGGGCGTCGACACACCAGTGGCCCTTGCATTGCACTGCGCAGGGGATACTGGTGGCACTAGCTTCGGCTGGCTTGCACAGTGAAATTTTTGACAGCGGCGGTGCTGTGCTTTGCACAAACCCGCCTTTTTAAACAAACAAACAAACCAAAACAAACGTGATCACACAAACCATCATGTTACCCAGTAAACCCAGTAAACCCAGCACACTGGTCTAGAGGGATCGACCACTGAGTGGTGACCTGTGAGCACACAGGCACCTGCTCCGATGCAGTAGTGCAGCGCACTAAGTGCTGTGCTAAGGACTGGCCAAACTTGTTAAACCTGCTGACCCACAAACCGGTTTTCACAACCGAAGCAAAAACAAGCTCAGAAATAAAAAGCTCTTCAAAGGTTTTCGAACCTGACTCAGTATTGGATTCGGCCATACTCTGGTGAATACACCTCATCCCGCCTGATTTGAGAAGTTAAGCACCAGCAGGCCTGGATAGTACTGGCGTGGGTGACCAGCTGGGAAGTCCGGGTGCTTGAATCCTTTTTACTTTTTTTTTACTGAAGCAGAAAGTTGTTCTGGATTGCTCACACAGGATCAAAAACGCGAAAACGTTGGGAATATGTGTTATTTGGGTGCTCCCGAACCCATTATGAGGTCGGACGATTTGATTGGAGCATCAGAAGTGCCCTAATTGAGGTGGCCAAAATGACCGTTTTTACCTGCTATTCCGCAACAGCCCAACTGGTCAAAAATGCGAAAACGTTGGGAAAACGGGTTATTTGGATGCTCCTGAAGCCATCATGAGGTCGGAACCGCAAATTGGAGCATCACACATGTCCTAATCACTTACTCCCAGTGAAACACGGTACACATGGAATTTTCCGATTTTCCACCGGATACTCCGCAATAGCAAGATCGTCCAAAATGTGAAAACGTTGGGATAATGGGTCATTCGGATGCTCCTGAATTCATTATGAGGTTGTAACCGCAAATTAGAGCATCAGAAGTGCCCTAATCGAGTTCGCGAAAATGACCCAGCAAAATGTCATTTTCACCTCTATTCTGCAATAGCCAGATCGTCAAAAATGGGAAACTAACGGGAAAATGGGATGTTTGGATGCTCCTGAATCCATTATGAAGTCGTAACCGCAAATTGGAGCATCACACATCCCTAATCAGCCCTAATCACTTACTCCCAGTGAAAATTTATTTGGGCTATTTGAGATGTATGGAATGTACAGGGTTCCCCCTACACAGCAAAAAGACAATAACGCGGACGGCAGGATTTGAACCTGCGCGGGCAGAGCCCAATGCATTTCGAGTGCACCTCCGTAACCACTTGGATACGTCCGCTACTGTTCCTTTGCAACTTCTGGAGGAGTCATGAAACGAGCAGGAGGAATGAACATGATTCACTGAACAAAAAAAGGCTTTGCTCCCGGCGGGGTTTGAACCCGCGATCCCAGGCTCATAAGACCTGTGCCTTAACCACTAGGCCACGAGAGCGTCGAGCCCTTTTATCCCTTGATAAGGCGACCGTGGTCTAGTGGCATGATGGACCCCTCCCAAGGGTTCGACCCGGGTTCGATTCCCGGCGGTCGCATAGCCTTTTTTAAGCTGGGCATGTAGAAAACATCGTTGGAAGTAATTAGAAGCAGAGTGGCGCAGTGGTCAGCGCGGTGGGCTCATAACCCACAGGTCATAGGATCGAAACCTATCTCTGCTAGAAAACCTTTTTCAGTGAACCCATTTTTTTGACTTGAAAAAAATTTTTTGAACACCAAAAAAAAGTTGGTCAGACCCTTGCCAACATCTCACTAAGTTTGGGCAGCTATCGTCTAGTGGTTAGGACGTCCGCCTTACACGCGGAAGATCGCTGGTTCAATCCCAGCTAGTTGTACTTTTCATTTTTGAATTTCCTTCACAATTTTTTACAGGTGTTGTTGACCATGAAGGGACACTTCCTTAAAACGAGAAAAGAATATGAAACAAGCCCCATTGGCGCAATGGATAGCGCGTTGGACTTCTAATCCAAAGGTTGTGGGTTCGAGTCCCACATGGGGTAATTCTTTTCTTTGTTTTTTATTTTTCAGATCCGGTGCGATTGAAGACTTTCTCTGGACGCATTCTTTTTAAAAACAGGCTTCATTGTATCCTCGGTAGTATAGAGGTCAGTATTTCCGCCTGTCACGCGGAAGACCCGGGTTCAATTCCCGGCCGGGGAATTCTTTTTATGTGTTGTGTTTTCTTCTGTTTTTCCTTTTGCTCCGTTTTGGTTGTCCTTTCTCATCGTTCTCATTTCATTTCTAATATAAATCTGTTGGCAAGGCAGGATGGCCGAGAGGTCTAAGGCGGAGGACTCAAGTTCCTTTCTCTTCGGAGGCGTGGGTTCAAACCCCACTCCTGTCACACTTTTTTCCTTCTGTTGTCCAGAATCAATTTTTCAAGGGATCAGTTTTTTTCACAATTTATTTTTCTGACAAAAAATCTGTGACACAAAAACTTGAAAAAAAGAGGGGCTCAGCAGGGAATCGAACCCTGGACCTCTCGCACCCAAAGCGAGAATCATGCCACTAGACCACTAAGCCTTCGTTTTGTACCCATATTCCCATTTTCTTCTGTCCAAATTTTTTTTTATTTTGACACAGTTTTCGGTTTTGGGCGGTGAATGCACACACCATCTCGTTTCTATGAACCATATAAATGTCAGCACCTATGGTCTAGTTGGTTATGACGCCTCGTTAACACCGAGGAGGTCTCCGGTTCAAACCCGGATAGGTGTACACTTCTTTTTGTGCGTTTGTTTTTTGGCCTTGTATTGCCCATTTTTTTTGGGGGTGAGAGCACATCCGCAAACACGTGTCATAATGCTAACGTTTGCGGCTGTGCTACTCTGCCAATTTTTTTGGATTTGGTGAAAAATGGTACCAAAATCAAATCCGGGAGCAATCAGTTTTTGTTGCCGGAAGCACATGCGGAAATGGGTGGGGATTCCTTAACATTTCCACATGTGCTTCCTTTTCCACATGTGCTTCCTTTTCAGTCCTTTCCATCTCGAACGAACTTTGATCAGCGGAAACATGAAACAGACTGACTTACATGTTACATAGCATCTCAGCTCAACTTGATTGCAGGCCAAAAAATAATTTTCGGCCAAAATTTTTTTTTAAGTTTTTGTTGCCAGAAGCCATATGCTGAAACTTGCACAGCACACAGTGAGCTGTGCGCCCACAACGGAGGGCCTGTTCTGTGCGCCCACAATGGGGGGGTGTTCTGTGCGCCCATATCGGGGTCTGAGCTGTGCGCCCGACATACCAAAAAATTTTCGTCCAAAAAATTGGGATGTAGTAGCACAGCGCACTTTTCCAATGTAGTAGCACAGCGCACCTTGAAAATTGTTATTAGAGTTGAGGGGAAAAAAGAGAAGTGCCTCCACCTGGGATTGAACCAGGGACCTTCAGATCTTCAGTCTGACGCTCTCCCAACTGAGCTAAAGAGGCCTTGTTTTAGGGTATGCATATTTTTTACACGGCCAACATTTTTTGACAACAGGTCAAAGTCAAAGTAGTAGAAAAAGTATTGGTCGTGACAGGGCTCGAACCTGGGACCGTTGGCTTATTAGACCAATGCTCTACCGACTGAGCTACACGACCGACAATAATGACGAAAGGAATCGCCAAGCTGGGGTACACACTATTTTTTTCTATTGTGCACAAAACTGTATTTGCATGACCTCATCTTACTGATACTCTGCAACAGCAAAGTGGTCAAAAATGCGAAAACATTGGGAAAATGGGTTATTTGGGTGCTCCTGAATGCATTATGAGGTTAAACGATGTGATTAGAGCATCAGAAGTATCCTGATCGAGTTGGCGAAAATGACCCAGTAAACTGCCTATTGTACTGCCATTCCGCAATAGCAAAAATAGTCTAAAATGTGAAAACGTTGGGAAAATGGGTTATTTGGGTGCTCTTGAATCCATTATGAGGTCAGAACCGCAAATTGGAGCACCAGAAGTGCCCTGATCGAGTTGGCGAAAATGACCCACTAAAATGACTTTTGTGCCACCATTCCACGAATGGCAAAACGTTCAAAAATGTGAAAATATTGGGAAAACGGGTTATTCGGCTGCTCATGAAGCCATTATGAGGTCAGAATCGCCAATTGGAGCATCAGAAGTGTCCTGATAGAGTTGGTTAAAATGACCCAGTAAAATGCCTATTGTACCACTATTGCGTAATAGCAAAATGCTCAAAAATGTGAAAACGTTGGGAAAATGGGTCATTTGGATGTTCCTGAACGCATTATGAGGTCAGACTCGCCAATTGGACCATCACACACATCCTCATCGCAGGCACTGCACAATGATGTCAGTTCATATTTTTGTGTGTTTGACTGGCCCAACCAAAAAATAATCAACAAAATATGGCAAAAAAATGGACATTGAGGGGTTCGAACCCTCGGCCTCCCGTATGCAGAACGGGCGCTCTACCACTGAGCTAAACGCCCCTGATAAATGTCCCTCAAGGAGAGGTACTTGGGGCACGTTCTGTTCGTCTTTTTTGTCAGTTTTTTTTCAAGAACTGAACAAGCCTTGAAATTGACTCTTTCCTTTAAAACGAATGCCCGCCTAGCTCAGCGGTAGAGCGTTGGACTTTTAATCCAATGGTCGTGGGTTCGATCCCCACGGCGGGTGCCTACTTTTTTGGATCGATTGGATTCTCTTTTTTGTGCCCATTTTCAGGATCTGGGGCGTTGTACTTCCTCAACTATGCTGACGTATCCAAGTGGTTACGGAGGTGGACTTGAAATCCACTGGGCTCTGCCCGCGCAGGTTCGAACCCTGCCGTCAGCGTTCTTTACCTTTTCGTTTGATTTCTGTGATCTATGTTTTGTCATCAAATGCAGAGATTGAAGATGTGTGTGACAAAGCTCCAAAAAATATTGAAAACACTTGGAAAAAGAAAAGTTCTCCCACGCGGGTTTGAACCGCGGCTACTGGATTCAAAGTCCAGGGTGCTAACCACTACACCATAGGAGAGATAATCCGGATCCTTTTGTTCACACAACAACGATGGAAAATTTGGTGGTTGCAGGTACACACAAGTACCCCACGTTGATTCTTTGATTTAAGTTAATATGAGCCTCCCTAGCTCAGTCGGTAGAGCGCAAGGCCCTTAACCTTGTGGTCGCGGGTTCGAGCCCCGCGGGAGGTGCTTTTTGTATTGATACCTGAATTTTTCTGAATTTTTTTTATTTGTTGGAAAACATGGTGTGTTGGTCGTTGTGCAATGAGCCCGCCATCGTGCGAAATCGTGCCCAAAAAAAATTTTTGGTGGTCACAATTGCGATGATTTTTGGTGATCCCACCCAGACCAAATCGCACTAACTAAGTTGTTAAGCAAAGTACAAGCTTCGTCCTAAGTACTGACAGGTAATTAAGCGGACGTACCCAAGTGGTTACGGGGCTCGCCTGCTAAGCGAGTGTGCTCTGCATGCGCAAGTTCGAACCTTGCCGTTCGCGTTTTTTATACACTGCATTGATACCTTTTTTCATTCTTTTCTGAACTTTTTCAAACTCAAAAAAAAACCTGAAAAAATCTGTTTTATCTTCAGGTCAAGAATCTCCAAGTTAGGACAACATTCAAGATGTTTGGTTTTTTTGGTGAGACAACCTTGGAAATCCTGAACAATAGTTTCAACATCAAGATGACACACAACTTGGGTTTTTAGCTCAAAATCAAAAATAGAGTCAAAAACTCAAAAAAATGAAAAATCTCCTCCTGTTGGGTTCGAACCAACGACCTGCAGGTTAACAGCCTGACGCGCTACCGACTGCGCCAAGGAGGATCTGATTGTTAGCGAAGACAGCATTTACATGGGGACCTTATTCAAAACGAAAACACACACAAGGAATGATGGAAATTTATGGCCGCGTTACGAAGAGAATGCGAGAGAATTCGTGGCTCGGTGGTCTAGTGGCATGATTCTCGCTTAGGGTGCGAGAGGTCCGGGGTTCAATTCCCCGCCGAGCCCTTGTCTTTTTGGATTTTCATTTTTAATTTTTTTTTCGTTTGAAACTCCGTGTAGCTTGCACAAAAGTACCCTTTTTGGATTGTGCCTAAGTATCACCTCCCCTTTAGTACAGTGGTTAGTATACCTGGCTTTCACCCAGGCGACCCGGGTTCAAACCCCGGAGGGGGAATCCTTTTTGATTGCTTTCAAATTTCGGAGCTGTTTTTTGATATTTTCATATTTCTGAATTTTCAATTTGGCAAAGTTTTGTGACAAGAAATCTCTGAGAAGGAGGAAATCTAAAAATATTTTGGAATGAACAAAAAGTACTCGCGGCGGGGATCGAACCCGCAACCTCCGGCGTCGGGAACCGACGCGCTTCCATTGCGCCACGCGAGCTTATCTTGTTTCCCAAGATCTCAGATTATGGAGAAGGTTTGGCAGTGTCTAAAAAAGTTCAAAAATTGATAAAACAGCCAGTGTCCCTTGGTGCATGACTGGTTGTACTGTGGTGGACCCGTGCACTTTCCATACAGTCCTATGCCAGCAAACCCACACGCAATGGGTTTGTGGGTTTGCTACATCCACTGCACCTGTGCATAAGATAACCCATCGTGAAACTCCCTTGTGCACCCGACATACCACCCCTGGCCATATTGGTCAGGCATATTAGTAAGGGTACCTGGTCACAGTGACTGGGCACAGTAGGAACCACAGCTGAAATGGGTGGGGGCTTAAAGCCATGTTCCAGCATGTGGTTCCTCTTTAGGTCCCAGCATGTAGTACACCCGACATACCACAGCCCAGGCCATATTGGTAAGGCATATTAGTAGGGGCACCTGGTCACAGTGACTAGGTAGGTGCACAGAGGGGTTCCTAATCGGGCGCACAGGGGGATTCCTAATCGGGCGCACAGGGGGTCGGCCCGCAAACCTGATGATCATATTACCTCTGACCAGCGCACCGGCCATACTGACTTACATGTTTATTTACTGGGAATTTTGTGAAGAAATAAACATGTAAGTCAGGTTGGGTTTATGAACCTGTTGTAGTCCTAACCTGACTTACATGGTTATGAAAAACCTGACTTACATGGTTATTAACCCAGGGAATTTTGTGAACAAATAAACATGTAAGTCAGGTTTTTCATAAACACGTAAGTCAAGCCAAAAACATGTGGCCATACTGACTTACATGTTTATGAACTGGGATTTTTGTGAATAAATACACATGTAAGTCAGCATGGGTTTATAAACATGATCATCAAATTTTTTTTCGATTGTGACGGAAGTTGTGACTGAACTGACTTACCATGTCGAGCAAAAACCCGCATCAGACAAAAAAAAAATTTCTCCACTAAGAATCCTTACGCAAGAAAGAGTACACATCATTTCCACTTTTTCGTTTTGAACGAGTTTGTGACCGACCTGAAACCGTCCGAAACCATATTGTTTTGCTTTTTCCAATCGCAAAAAGAGAGTGCGTAATCCGGGAATCGAACCCGGGCCGACCCCGTGGCGGGGGGCCATTCTACCACTAGACCAATTACGCTACGATATTAGTCGAAATTGTGCTCGAGTTGCCGCTCGTTGCATGGTTGAAAAATATTTCACAATATCCCTCGAAATAAAACCCTTTCTGAGATCCCAATAAGTGGGAATATTCAAGCGGTTATGGTTTAGTGGTTAGAACACCCGTTTGTGGCACGGGAGACCCGAGTTCAATTCTCGGTAACCGCTTTTTTAGCTGTACAATCAACCGTCTAAATTTTTTTTTCAACTCCAAAAATATGCAGGCCACATAAAAAATACTATTGCCTAAAGACATGGACCGTGTGGCTCAATGGAAGAGCGCCTGACCACGGATCAGGCGGTTGCAGGTTCGAGTCCTGCCACGGTTGCTTCTTTTTTTAGGCAATTTGAAGAATTTGAAATTATTTTCATTTTGAAATCGCCCCTCACAAAGAAAACACTTTGCATGAAAGTAACAGCACTTATGGTATAACGGTTAGTATTCTCGCCTTCCAAGCGAGCGGCCCGGGTTCGACTCCCGGTAAGTGCAGTTCTTTTTTTAAAGGGGGAAGCAAAATTTTCATGTTCAGAAAATTTTTTCTGAAATGTCAGCTTTTCAAAGAATTTCCAGTTTTCAAGTTTTTCCCAAAAATTTTTCAAGGTTCTTATGGGTGGGTTGACTACCAAAAAATCCAAAATCCCGGGGTGACCCCCCTTCCCACTGGACCCAATGTTTTTATCTGTTGTGACTGTAACTTGTCACTGTAATTCATTTGACACCAACCTCTCACTTTTTTGTGTTTTCAAAAAAGTTCAAAAAAACAATGTTCAAAAAGTTAACCCCGTGCGGGACTCGAACCCGCAACCTTTGGATTCGAAGTCCAACGCGCTATCCATTGCGCCAACGGGGCCTGATTTGATTTTCATCAGAAAAGAAACGAAACAATGAGTGGGAGCCCTGTACAAAAAAGAATTCCCCGGCCGGGAATTGAACCCGGGTCTTCCGCGTGACAGGCGGAAATACTGACCTCTATACTACCGAGGATACAATCTTCACTCTGATTTATTTTCGCGGATTAAAATGGTCTAAAATGAGCACAGAAATGACGAAAATGCATGAAAATTTGTGAACAAAAAAATGAATCGCAGTCGGCAGGACTTGAACCTGCGCGGGCAGAGCCCAATGGATTTCTAGTCCACCTCCGTAACCACTTGGATACGACTGCTGTAATTCTCACCGTTCTTTGTTTTTAGGCAGTCATCTGTTTGCAGAAAATAATCTGGAACACGAAAACGAAAAAAAATCCTCTCGGCCGGAATCGAACCAGCGACCGCTCGATAACCGAGTATTCTACAGTCGAGCGCTCTACCAATTGAGCTACGAGAGGTTCTACAACTGTCATTGTTTTCACAGAAGCCCATAAAATTTTTTGGCTCAAAAAAATTTTTTTGCCACACAAACCTGTAGAAATTTGCACCCCATGTATTTCTTAATGATACGATAATATCAAGGCGAGGTTGGCGCAGTCGGGAGCGCGTAGGTCCCATAATCCTAAGGTCGTCAGTTCGATCCTGGCACCTCGCACTTTTTTGTGTGTCTTTTTCCTTTGTGTGGGATTTTCAGCAAAATTTCCACCTTCATGCTAAACGCATTGAAGCCCTAAATCATGGGCCCTATGGTGTAGCGGTAGCACTATGGATTCCAAATCCATCAACGGCGGTTCGATTCCGTCTAGGGTCATTTCTTTTTTTACACACTTTCCTTTCTGTGTTGTCTTGAAAAACTTCTTCGCAGGAGAAACAGCAAAAGCATCTTAATCAGCGGCGATTTAGCTCAGTGGCAGAGCATTGGTCTTGTAAACCAAGGGTCGGGGGTTCGATCCCCCCAGTTGCCTTTCTATTTTTTGGTGATGTGATGTGATGCGGTTGTGCTGAAGAAGCAGCAACTGAGCACTGGATGTGACAGGCAGGAACGCAGAAGGGAGATGGCCTGGCCGTACTCCAGTACAGGCCCGAGCGAGTGCTCACAGAATGGGCTCCAAAAACCAGCACAGAATGGAATGGCTGGAGACTTTTTGGCTTACTGTAAGGATTTGTTAGGAGTGGAAAAAAAAACTCCTGACCCGGGTATTGAATTTTCAGATCATTTTCTCAGTCACAATGCAAGCACAGAATGGAAACGAAAAACCAGCACAGAATGGAATGGCTGGAGTCTTATAGCCGTGTTCCATTCTGTGCTTGGTTTTGGTTTCCATTCTGTGCTTGCATTGTGACTGAGAAAATGATCCGAAAATTCAATAGCCAGGTCAGGAGTTTTTCCATCTGAATTATGGATTGCTAAGGATTTCCCAGCCATTCCATTCTGTGCTGGATTCCACCATTCTGTACTGGTGAGTCGCCAAGAAGCGGCAGCTGAGCACACTGGACATGCCCAGAAAGGAGATAAGTTGTGGGGCTGAAACGTGCTATCCCCAGCAAAAGGGTCTGGCACTTTTCGCGAGTGGAAGCAGTTCACACCTGGTTGAACGCAAAACCTACACCGGTCGGTGGGAGTCCTGTGTTGGTTCGGAAAACACATATTTTCACCCAAATTCCACTCTCAACTTGCCAACGAAACAGAACTGAGATCAAGTGGAGGAAATATTTTTTGGTTTTCATTTGCCTCAAAATCTCAGAAACCTGCAAAATCGTGAACATTCAAAAAGAAAAGCACCTCCCGCGGGGCTCGAACCCGCGACCACAAGGTTAAGGGCCTTGCGCTCTACCGACTGAGCTAGGGAGGCTCACATTCATTTAAACCAAAGAATCATTGTGGGGTGGTCATGCAGAAAAGTCTCTTGTCCTAAATTTGACCACCCCAGAGAAAAGGAAAGAAGGTAAAACCATTAGGCCCGTGTAGCCCAATGGATAAGGCGTTCGCTTCCTAAGCGAAAGATTGTGGGTTCGATCCCCACCATGGGTATTCTCTTTTTCACTGGGAAGTGAAAATATGGAAAATGATTTTTCAAGATTCTCTCACCATCTTGGGATTTTGGTGACAACAAAGATATGGCAAAATACTTTCACAAAAATGCACTTTTCCAAACTTCCTCATCTTGGGATTTTGGTGGTCGAAAAGATGTGGAAATAATTTTTCTAAACAATTCCCAAGCAAGAAACTACCTAAATAAAAAGAGGGGCTCAGCAGGGAATCGAACCCTGGACCTCTCGCACCCGAAGCGAGAATCATGCCACTAGACCACTAAGCCACTGATTATTTTCTTCATCCAGATTTACATGATGGCGTTAATATTCAAAAGTCAGAAATTCTTCTCTCCAAAACTTGGTCTAAAAAAAAGTATTTTCCGCTGCGGGGAATTGAACCCCGGTCTGCCGGGTGAGAGCCGGCTGTTCTAACCACTATACTACAGCGGATCTGATAGTAGGCAAAACTATTATCTGCATGGGGACATCTTTTCGATCGTTGCATTGAACGAAAATGTGAAGGAAAGTTCAAAAAGAAATTACAGCTAGTCGGGATTGAACCGACGATATCTCGCGTGTGAGGCGAGCGTCCTAACCACTAGACGATAGCTGCTACAATAATGACCGGAACTGTTTTCCACAAGAGGTGGGTTTTCTGCGGAAAAATGGTAATAACGTGACGAGAGTGGGGTTTGAACCCACGCCTCCGAAGAGACCAGGGCCTAAACCTGGCGCCTTAGACCGCTCGGCCATCTCGCCTTCCCAGTTTTTTATGACTTTTGCAAAGAACAGAAAATGGTTTGAGAAGGGAAAAAAGTCTCCTCCTGTTGGGTTCGAACCAACGACCTGCAGGTTAACAGCCTGACGCGCTACCGACTGCGCCAAGGAGGACCTGACAAGTGTGCTTTTTGTGTTTTGCACAATCTTGAAAACAAAACAAAAGGGATAGATTGAAAATGAAAATGAAAAAGAATAACAAGTGACGAGAGTGGGGTTTGAACCCACGCCCCCGAAGGGACCAGGGCCTTAACCTGGCGCCTTAGACCACTCGGCCATCTCGCCTTCAATAAAAGCCAACAAGAATATGGAAGTGGGAATGCGTTTCGCAAACCCGCAAACCCGCAAACCCGCAAACCCGCAAACCCGCAAACCCGCAAACCCGCAAACCCGCAAACCCGCAAACCCGCAAACCCGCAAACCCGCAAACCCGCAAACCCGCAAACCCGCAAACCCGCAAACCCGCAAACCCGCAAACCCGCAAACCCGCAAACCCGCAAACCCGCAAACCCGCAAACCCGCAAACCCGCAAACCCGCAAACCCGCAAACCCGCAAACCCGCAAACCCGCAAACCCGCAAACCCGCAAACCCGCAAACCCGCAAACCCGCAAACCCGCAAACCCGCAAACCCGCAAACCCGCAAACCCGCAAACCCGCAAACCCGCAAACCCGCAAACCCGCAAACCCGCAAACCCGCAAACCCGCAAACCCGCAAACCCGCAAACCCGCAAACCCGCAAACCCGCAAACCCGCAAACCCGCAAACCCGCAAACCCGCAAACCCGCAAACCCGCAAACCCGCAAACCCGCAAACCCGCAAACCCGCAAACCCGCAAACCCGCAAACCCGCAAACCCGCAAACCCGCAAACCCGCAAACCCGCAAACCCGCAAACCCGCAAACCCGCAAACCCGCAAACCCGCAAACCCGCAAACCCGCAAACCCGCAAACCCGCAAACCCGCAAACCCGCAAACCCGCAAACCCGCAAACCCGCAAACCCGCAAACCCGCAAACCCGCAAACCCGCAAACCCGCAAACCCGCAAACCCGCAAACCCGCAAACCCGCAAACCCGCAAACCCGCAAACCCGCAAACCCGCAAACCCGCAAACCCGCAAACCCGCAAACCCGCAAACCCGCAAACCCGCAAACCCGCAAACCCGCAAACCCGCAAACCCGCAAACCCGCAAACCCGCAAACCCGCAAACCCGCAAACCCGCAAACCCGCAAACCCGCAAACCCGCAAACCCGCAAACCCGCAAACCCGCAAACCCGCAAACCCGCAAACCCGCAAACCCGCAAACCCGCAAACCCGCAAACCCGCAAACCCGCAAACCCGCAAACCCGCAAACCCGCAAACCCGCAAACCCGCAAACCCGCAAACCCGCAAACCCGCAAACCCGCAAACCCGCAAACCCGCAAACCCGCAAACCCGCAAACCCGCAAACCCGCAAACCCGCAAACCCGCAAACCCGCAAACCCGCAAACCCGCAAACCCGCAAACCCGCAAACCCGCAAACCCGCAAACCCGCAAACCCGCAAACCCGCAAACCCGCAAACCCGCAAACCCGCAAACCCGCAAACCGCAAACCCGCAAACCCGCAAACCCGCAAACCCGCAAACCCGCAAACCCGCAAACCCGCAAACCCGCAAACCCGCAAACCCGCAAACCCGCAAACCCGCAAACCCGCAAACCCGCAAACCCGCAAACCCGCAAACCCGCAAACCCGCAAACCCGCAAACCCGCAAACCCGCAAACCCGCAAACCCGCAAACCCGCAAACCCGCAAACCCGCAAACCCGCAAACCCGCAAACCCGCAAACCCGCAAACCCGCAAACCCGCAAACCCGCAAACCCGCAAACCCGCAAACCCGCAAACCCGCAAACCCGCAAACCCGCAAACCCGCAAACCCGCAAACCCGCAAACCCGCAAACCCGCAAACCCGCAAACCCGCAAACCCGCAAACCCGCAAACCCGCAACCCGCAAACCCGCAAACCCGCAAACCCGCAAACCCGCAAACCCGCAAACCCGCAAACCCGCAAACCCGCAAACCCGCAAACCCGCAAACCCGCAAACCCGCAAACCCGCAAACCCGCAAACCGCAAACCCGCAAACCCGCAAACCCGCAAACCCGCAAACCCGCAAACCCGCAAACCCGCAAACCCGCAAACCCGCAAACCCGCAAACCCGCAAACCCGCAAACCCGCAAACCCGCAAACCCGCAAACCCGCAAACCCGCAAACCCGCAAACCCGCAAACCCGCAAACCCGCAAACCCGCAAACCCGCAAACCCGCAAACCCGCAAACCCGCAAACCCGC